>LR749558.1:1522962-1681066 GCA_902729485.2 Mus minutoides | reverse complement strand
ATATATATATATATATATATATATATATATATATATATATATATATATATATATATATATATATCTTGGGAGTTATATATACTCCCAAGTTAAGTAAAGACACTATGGTGATTTGAAGGAAAATGGCCCCCTTAGGCTCATGGGAAATGGCAGTATTAGGTGGCATTACCTGGCTGGAGTAGGTGTGGCCTTGTTGGAGGAAATGCATCATGGGGGATGGACTTTGATGTTTCAAATGCTCAAGCCAGACCCAGTGTCTCTTCCTGCTCTCTGCCTGCATGTAGAACTCGAAGCTGCCTCTCCAACACCATGTATGCCTACGTGCCACCATGCTTCCTGCCATGATGATAATGCTTAAACCTCTGAGCTGTGAGCCAGACTCAGTTAAAAGCTTCATAAGAGTTGACATAGTCCCTAACTAAAAATAACACAGTATCTTTTATTTTTTTAGAAAGTTGGAAACATTGTATTAGCAAGATGACATCCCACTACTTGAGAGGCTGAGGCCGGAGGATTGCTAACTCAAGGCCTTCCTGGGATCCAAGATAAAGCCAAGTATTACCTGGGAAACTCAATGAGAGTTTCAAAATAAAAATCACAAAAGGGCTAGAGAGTGAACTCAATATCAGAATACCTGTCCAGCATGAGTAAAGCCCTGAGCTCAGTCACTAGTACAGAGCTGAGAGAGAGAAGCAAACAGAGGTAGAGGGAGGAAGAGAAAGAGTCTCCAAAGAGAAAGAAAGGGAAGGAAGGAGCATATAGAGGAATATTCTGAAATGTGTGCTTCCCTAGCAAAGAGGAAGGGAAGCGATGCTTTTGCTTCCTTGACCAATCATAAACCTTAGTAAGATTCCTTTGTAAATCGCTTCTCAGCTTTCCCAACGGTCTGGTGGGAGATCTGAGCTCTTCATGGAAGCCTTGCTGATTTATCTGGCCGTCCTTTGTTCAAATACTCTTATTTGGCCCACCAGTGCTTTTGGATGACAATTTATCACAATACATTTTCTTTATGCTAATTAATCTTGAGTAAGGTTTCATTTTAAAGAGTATTTCTCCAGACAGAGTCACACTGTTTCCCCCTAAATATTTGTATCATACAGCACCAGTAACATCCACTAAGAGAAGGGGTTTAGAAAAGGGAAGGAGGAAAATAACCAGGTGTGACAAAAATGAGAAGATACAGGAACGGATGGGAAGATGTGAATGTCCAAGTCGTTATTCTTGCAGAAACTGAGCTTTGAGCTTTGTTACTAATTACCAGTGGGATCTCAGGATCTTCGTTCTGCAGTTCCTCAAGCCTCTTTCCATCTCCCTACTCTGGGTGATATCAGTAGTTCACACCTGGCAGAGTGGTTAGGAGGAAAGTAGATGTGTGCAGGATACAAAAGGTACTCACTGCGAACAGGTACTTTGCTAGGAGTTTCCAGCAGAAGAGAGGTGGCTCCGTTTCAGGGCTGGCAGTGGGAACAACCTACATTCCAGGAGGCCAGAAACCAGATCTGCCACTGGATGTCAGTTTGTTTTCTCTCTAAACACTGCTTTTCCTACATTTCTTTGATTCTCTCTAGAATTCTGAACTGTAAATGCCAGGAGATAGACCTCAGCCATTACTGTATTCTCTAAATCCAGGACAGAGAATCCAGTATTGGGAAGGACAGTGGAAGAGACACATGCTGCTTCTACAGAGGCTGCTGCCTAGTGTCCATACAGTTCAGAGCCAAGTGTCTAGGCAGGTGTGTCATGATAGCCCCTGTCCTTTATACATACTAGTGCCTCTGGAAGCTCTTACTGCCATTCATCTCTCCTCCATCACTTTCCAACTAGGACTTAACATTTACTGAAACTTGGACTTCTCGTGTGAAAAAAATGTAGCTGATTATAAAACACACCAGAGTTTGATATCAGCTAAAGGCTGAGACCATGTCACAAGACAGTCAATTTCAAATCAGCTCCATCACTTAACCAGATGTATGGCTTCGCTAAACCCACTGTGCATGTTCTGATGTCTCCCTTTCCTCCTCCATTAATAAGAAGAATCAATGACTGTCTTCTGCAGGCTCTGTGAGCTAGGAATAAGACAGGCCAGGAAGCAAGCACCACGTTCCCTGCTGTGTTTTGAGCACGCAGTACGTGTTGAGTTAATATTGTCATGGGTGCTATTTCAACAATTCAACAAAATTTTCAGCAGATTAGTGACTAGTTCTTTTGAACTCACTGTAGAGTAATTTGGCCACAGGCAACATGCAGAACAAAATGTTATTTCTAAAGGTGATTGATCTACTGGCTTAAGTAGATCTTTTACTTTTCCCAAAGAGAACAAGTTGTCAAAGTTAAAGTCAAATAGAGGCCCCAAAATAACACCACTTGCCTTTATAGTCTATGAAGCTGAAGAAAAGGGCTTCAGGAAAGACCAAATTAATTCAAAGATTAGCTGAATGTAGTAACTGCACACACACACACACACACACACACACACACACACACACACACAGAGAGAGAGAGAGAGAGAGACAGAGAGAGACAGAGAGAGACAGAAAGAGAGACAGAAAGAGAGACAGAGACAGACAGAGAGAAAGAGAGACAGAGACAGACAGAGACAGAGAGACACAGGGTGGTATAACAAAGTGTCCTGCGTCTGATATATATCCCGTGTTACTTATCTGATGCTCATTTTCCACAGTTATAAAATGGGCGTCTAATGAGGTACTGGCTCATGGAAATCACCTCCTAAGCACTTCTTTGTTCTCACCGAGGTAGCTCCTGCCCTTGCCAACAGAGGCAGACTGGTAATGGGTGAGATGCCTACGGAAATGAATACTCTAGTGTCACCTCTTGGAATCCTTCCACTCCTGTGGCTCCAGGCCTTGGGACATTCCAGTTGCTGAAATTTCATTGTGTCTAGAAAACTGACTAGTTTTCACATCTCCTTTTATTCTTGTTCGTGGATACGGCCATCTGAAATATTTGCTTGAGTATCCACAGCTATAGGCACGGCGGTGGAATGAATGTTTCTTTTTATAGTTTATAGCACATACCTCAGTCTTACATAATGGTAGAAAGTTACTTACTCATCCAAGACAGCAAAACCATCCACCCTATGACAGTAATCCTCTGCAAAGAGCAATGGCAGCTGAGTTTGCTTTTGTTGCTATTTGTGATTTGTTGTTTGTAGCTCTCTTTACTGTGATGTGTTTAGCTACTTCATGGGCGAGAATGTTCTAGTCTCCTTGTTCTGTGCAGACATCAAACGTTCGTCACTTGAATTAAGGCCAAGGATAGCAGCTATCTGTTTTCTTCAATGAGGGCAGAATCCATTATACTTTGTCTTTTATTTCCCAGCAACAACCCAGAACCACCTCTCTATTTATTAACAATTGCCCGTTTGTTGCATCTGTCTGGACTTGCCACGTCATATTCCTTTACATGTTCAAAGGAAGACATTCCAAAGACTCTGCTCTTCTCCTTTGCCAGGACACCAAAGTTCTCTTAAATATTAAGGTAATATTATGCCCATTCAGTGTATTGCGTTGGTATGGTCTTTATTCACACACCCTCTGTCCCAGTTTGGCTACATGGAGTAATTTATACTAACTCTCACTAAATAGCAGCCTAATCATTTCTTCACACATCACACCTATTGAGTGGACAGCACTGTGTGCAGGAAGAGGAAGTCTTTGTTTTACTTAGGCTTGTATATTTATTTATTTATTTTCGCAGTTTTGAGACAGAGCTTTGCTCCATCTGGCCTGGCACTTACCATATGGGCCAGACAGACTCTGAGCTTTCAGTGACCCTCTGGTTTCTCTTCCTGAGTTCTGCAAATGCAGGCATGAGCCACCATACCTAGAAGAAGGGCTCTGGGCTCACCTTTGCTTATGTCAAATGTTTTTTGATTACTTACTTAAGCTGTTATTTAATTTTCATAATAATCTATGAAGTTGTTTTTTTCTGGTTATTTAAAATAAATATTATTTACATTTATAAATTATTCTATCTGTAGATCAAAGTGAATTTGGGTGTTGTTAAACAGCTATTAAGTTGTTCAACCTACTATACTCTGCCTTGTGTTTTGTTTCTAGAGTAAGAGAGACCCTTTGGTCAATAGCAATACCAGTAAAAACTAAGTACTAAAAAAATAAATATACTGTCACTCCATTATGGATATCACTCAAACCAACCAGTAATACAATGTATTTGAGTGCTTTTCATGCAAAGGAGAGTACAACTAGGAGCCCTTGTTGGTGAAGCAAATAGGGGAGAAGAGCAAGTATGGATCACAGGATAATGAAATGTGTAACTAACTATTGTGGACAATTTTGAGAATCAGTGATTGTCCTACATTAAGGTCAGGGGACAACACAAGAGGCTCTCTGACAAGCCAATTGGGGAATGAGAATGTCACTGATCAGAAGAGGAGCCACAGAAATTATTTGGTTCCGATTCCCTGCTAAGGAAAAGACAATGGTTCTACTCATGTTTGGCAACTCAGAGTCTACTGTGTGCTTTACAGGTATTCCTTCACAGGCTGTGAATGCCCTTGAAAGCCAACTAAGAGAATAGCGTAGATTTCTGGTACCACATATTGAACTTAACCACTTGGAATATGACAAGATATAGAATTAGAAGTTAATTTTTAATTTAACTTAATTTTTCTGGAAAAAAATTAGTTTTACCACTAAAGTCACTTTCCAGAATTTTTCTTTAGAAACACAAATTAAGCAGAACCATTTTTTATTGTCAAACTGACTGCTCTTAAGACCTCCCATGATTAAATTTTCATGGGTATATACATTAGCAACTAAAATTCACACATAATAAAGTCAAACACTTTGACAACTATTTCACACAGAACTACCAAACCCATATCTCTGCCGTGCCTCACCTTAGATGTTACTAGTCACTGAAATCTAATGATACCTGTTAGAGTGTATCTACAGTATCTTGTCCACAACCCAGCCTCAAGAAACATTTAAATCTTGATTCTATCTCTGATATCTATTCTTCAAAGCCAGGTATCACTTGAAGGTTGGTAAACTTCTTTTTAGCCAAGTTGTTAAAGATACTGGCAGAGTCCAATAGAAAACCTTTGATATTTGAATATGTGCTTTTCAATATTGGTCCTTTGAGAGTCTTTTGAGAGAATGTAGTAATGTCCTTTAATGGGTGTAAGATACAGATGACGCTGTGCACAATAATTGCTCCACTCGCAACTGATTTTTTATAGCAAACTCTTCACATATTATTTCTTTTTATGATTTTGGCACTCACGCACTTACCATTTCCCAAGTTTTCACCAGAGGAAGGGAAATACCCTTAGCACAGTCTCACCTAATCCGCCTGCATCCCTCCATTTGCATATGCCAAACACAACCTAAATGGGCCACTTTCTTGCCATAGCATTTTTCATATGTTAGTTGTGACCCTCACAAAACTTATGACTCGTAAGGGTTGCAGGCAACCAGCAAAGTCTAGAAAGATGTCTACGCCATTTGGTTAACTATAGCTCCTTGAATACAGCCTGGATTCTTTGCCTTAAAGACGCTTCTGGTTATGGGACAATCATTACCACCATGGGAAATACCTTCCATACCATTCTATGTCTTCCACACCAAACAGCCATTTCCCTTTTGAGTTGGTCCCATTTGGGGTCTTGATACCCAAGCGCTCAGTACCAGCAATGGATGGAGAGCACCAGGGGTCTGTTTGTCATTCACAGCCTTCACCAAGGACCCTTTTACTGAGGCCTAAGTGAAGACCATGCTCAGAAAGCATGGAGAATTCTTGTAAAGAGAGGACCCTGAAGCGGAGGGTAATGTGCATAGAGTGTGTCTCCAGAGCTGCCTGGACCACAAGAGATGAAGTGAGTTGTCAGAAGGATAACTGTGATGAAACAGCATCTCCGAATCTTTTCACTTCAACTGCCATCGCCTCCTGGTACATCTCTGCGGGCACGAGCAACACATCCAGCCCTCTTCACTCCATTCCTTAATGACAGCCACCAATGTCTCACCCCAGACTTGATGCACAGCCACCGCCGTGGTCACTGAGTGCTGAGTAAGGATACACTGCTTCTCTAGAACTAGAAGAACAGGCATGGAGCTTCCCCTGCATTATGATGTTGCTACAGATACACCTTTAGCTAGGAATTCTATTGCCCCCTCCTGATAGTCAAACACCTTCTTGTCGCAGGGGGAAAGGTGCCTAAAAAGCCAGTGCTGGCTAAACCTGAGGTGCCAGACACTTCTGCAGAGACAGCTAAACCATACAACCCTCTGGCCTGGTCATGGAGCCTATGTCACTTCAGAGGGAGGATAAGGAAGAGCCTCTGAGGTGGACCTGGGGGTGATCTTCTCAGTAATGTCATTTTGTCCAACTGGGACATGAGGAATGGAAGCAGTTAGCAGCTCCTTCATCCAAACATCCAGACCTGAAAAGTCACTGGAATCCATAGTCCAAAGCCTGACATGAGGGAGTTTGTGACTGGAATAACACACTACAAATTTCAGAACATGACAGAATTGAATGGCATGCCCCCTCGCGCCCCCCCCCCCCCAGGATAAAAATCTTGTTGAAGAACTCACTTTTTAATCAGTAGAAAATTATAAAGGATTCTGGGGGATGTGTGTCTCAGTGCTGGGCCTTTCCTGTTAATTGGGCTAAGATGATAGATGAAGCCTCTTTCCTATTTGACTTGCCCATGTGCAACGTCAACCCTAGATTAACTGTGGTTTCAACTCAGTCCCGTTTTGAGATGACTGAGCCTGCCCGCTAGTTTGCTGTATGTTACTCTTGCTGACAACAGCCCAAGGATGAAGTGGTGGGGGTGGATGTAGGAGTTGGTTTAGCAATGGGTTGTGAAGGCTTATATTATTTTGGGATTATGAGTGTCAGTAAAAAAGAGAGAGAGATTTTAATGTCTTTTGTACATTTTTTTCCTTCCTATAACTTTCTATATATAGGCTTAATATGTCACTTTTAAAAAGAAAATTCTAGCCATTTTAAATTCACAGCTCAGTTTCAACAGCCACATGAAAAGGAAATCAGAGATGGGCAACTTTATCCTATTTGGGGTAGTTTTTGCAAGATTTACCTTCATGGATTTTAGTAACACTTAGTTCTTAAGATACACTTACAAATATATTCACCTTTGTGTAGAGAGCTTTAATAAATTAATATTTTTATACATATAAATATGAGACACTGGGTGTATTTCACTGATACCATCCTCACTTTGCTTATTGAGGTCAAAGAATGAAGCTCGGGAGACAATCTGTGCACACATTCACATACGTGTACACATTCATGTATACACATGAAGGATTCCATGGATCCCTATGTCTAGGAAGAGAAACACAATAATGCCTTCCTAGAGGTTCAGATGGAACTGTATCCCAACTCTCAGGCACTGTCGTCTGCCACTTGCCTGCCTTTTCCATCTAGTATCTCTCAATCTAAAGTGGTAGGGACAAGCCACTCAGGTTAGATAATCCATCTAATGACCAGAATTTAAACCCAAGTCAGTCCAAGGCTAAATTCATCTCCTTGGGCATTGTGATCCCCAATCTGAGGGTCTGGGTTATGAAGGATTTTAGGACTGTCAACAAAGCTGTGGGTGCTTCAACGAAACTGACAAGAGAGAAGAAAAAGTTGTCTGTAAATGGTGGGTCTGAGAGAAGCACCTGGGCAAGGCACAGATTTAGGAAGAAGAAACGGAAGGGGAAAGATGTGATTTGAGCAGGGGTTATAGTGAGGAAGACCGGAAGTGGTGGCACTAGGTTAGGCAGGCCAATGACAGCCTGTGAAGTCGGGGTCTATCTTCTCAATCACCGTGCAAGTAATACGAGCATCGGAATTACCCGGAACTGGGACTGGACAGTGAGGATTCATTTGCCCTGTCTTGGTGGATTCTGGCCCGAGAGCAGGAGTCAAGAATGAGGACAGAGCTGAACTCTCCAAGCTTATACCATGCTTTCCACCTATGCTGAGCTCAGCAGGACAACCCCAGAGTGCTCTTGAATAATTCACAGGCCTTCTCCATCTGCTTAAGAGTTGTTCTGGCCGTGTGATAGAAGGAATTTATTATTTAATCTAACGGTGTCTACTTTTCACCTTAAGTTCTCTCACAGCATCACCACAGACTGCTTACTTACAGTGATGAATGTAAGCAGATGTCACACTAGGCCCTGGAGAACCTTCTGGAAAGGAAGAGTGAGAGGGGACACTGTGAGTGCCACTGTTTTGCAGACCCAATAGGGACCCTAAGTCAGATCCAGGTTTACTCTGATCTAATAATTGTTTTTTGTCTTTTGTTTGGGGGTGTGGGGTTGTTTGTTTTTTGTTTGTTTGTTTGTTGTTGTTGTTGTTTTCAGAAAATTCATCTCCACCGTGTATAATCAGGCTAGTCAATTGCTTGGCTAAAAGCTCTAACTTTTTTGGCTTTCCTCTGGACTCCGAAGGTCTGCGAACACTGAGCAGTTGACTGCAGGACAGCCATTGCCTGGAGCTGAGTCACAAATTCACAGTTACTTTACCCAGCTACCCCATGGGCTGGAGTAAGGTTTGCCTCTGTGCCATCTGTCCCAGAATAAGATGTAGGAAGAAGTCCACTGCCAACCTCCCTCCCAGAATGCCCTAACAACTTAAGGTTATCAGGACACTGTCATTCCCAATAGTATTGAAAACAGAGGTTTCCAGTGACAGCTCTACAAATATTTGATCAACCATGAAAATGAAGAAAACCCCTGGCAACAGGCCCGTTACTCAGTCCTCTCATAGCCCTTGGAAATGGGACAACTAAAATACCAAGTGCAGTACATAGCTAAGAGACGACAATAAGAGCAATGTGGTGCTCTCAGGACTGCCCATCTCCGTGCAAAAATAGATAGATAGATAGATAGATAGATAGATAGATAGATAGATAGATAGATAATAGATATCTAAAAAATCAAATGATGAAGCAGTGGACAGGGCTTAACAGATCCTAAAGCTCTATGACGTCACTAAGTCCAGTGAGGTACGACGAAGCCTGCAATTTTTAATTTCCCAGAAGCCCAAATAAGAAGTAAAAAGGGAGCCCATAGAATGAATTTATATAATAGATTCTATCCAACTTAATCTACCCTAGAATGAATTTGTATAATAGATTCTATCCAACTCAACCTACCTAAAATATCATTTCAATCCATAACCAATACAGAAAGTATTAACGGGATATTTTAGCTAAATTCTAAATTTACCGTGTATCTTACACATAGGGGGGCCTTTCGGTTTGGAGCAGCTACTTTCCTAGCATTCAAAAATACATGAAGTAGCCATCTTAGTGCACAGAATAGCTGTAGCTGTAGCCACTTATTGGCATTAGATTACTAAGTGAGAATAGCAGGGCTACAGGTAAGGCTTCTCTAAGGAGTGAAGAGAGCAGCTGGGAACCTGATGCTGTCTGATAGATGAACCAAGATTCCAGGTCCATTTAGACCTTGTTCACTCGGCTGTTCCTTCCCCTGCTGTCTCTCCTTTTCTCATCTCCTACTCTCATCCCTCTTTATATCAGAGTCACTGCTTGAGTGTGGGCAAGCCGGGATATAAAGAGTCAAGGAGTAAGCTGGATTTCCAGCCTGTCTAATGACCTTGGTTGAGTTACCTAACCTCCTCCGTCTCAGATATCTTTCCTATGAAATAGGATTAGTTTCTTCAGTACTGGGTTGTAAGGATTAAGAGAAATCACAAATATAAACTTCTCAGCATCAAATGGACGCTACAGAGCTTTCGAATTTTTAGTGGCTATTTCTTTGAGATGTATATAAGTTTAGAAGAAGAGGCAATTGGGGGGAAAAAAGGAAGCAGAAGAGAGGGAGAAATTTTTAACGTGCTAAAGTCTGAGACTAAGTGTGGTTTCTTCAGCACTCTGTGCCTCAAGCCTCCCCTGATCTCAATAAATAGGTGACTTCATCCCAGAGCACCATAGCCTGCGCTGAGCTCACAAACAAGCAGGAGAAGGTTATGAAAGAGAAGAAGAAGGAAGTTTCCAGATTCACCAGTTTGTCCAATGTCAGAGTGGCCCAGGTGGTCAGGGGGGTAAAGTCATACCCCCATGACTCTGCAGTGTCCAGGAAAGGGCACATGGTCACTTCTCAAGGACTCACTCAGCCATCCAGAGAAACAACTTACTCAGTCTCTGCACACACCACCACCACCACCACCACCACCACCACCACCACCACCACCACCACCGCCGCCGCCGCCACCACCACCACCGCCTCTGCCACCGCTGATGTCACCAGAACCAAACTGTTCCAGGTCCAGAACCAACCCTGCTGCTGCCACAGTCTCTCCTTTCCTGCACCTGCAAACAACCCTTGCCCACTTTGAGAAAAAAGGAAAAGAGGGGACACTCACCAGTTCATTCTCTTCCCCTTCATTGAGCACAGCCTGGTGGCCATCCTTGCTCTTCTCCATTGAGAGCCGTGTGCGTAGGTTCTTTCTGGCCACTGCGTGAGGGAATGTCAGAGCCACCTGTGCCTCTGTGATTCAGGCACTGCTTGTCATCGCTGTTCTCAGGTGCTTACAAAACCTGCTGGCACCTTGCCCGTTAGAACAATAAAGGAGAATGAGGAGAGCCTCTCCTTGGCCACAGTATTGGTCTGTGTTCATTTATCTGCTTGATGTGTGTTTTTCTTCCTAATGTTTATTTACTGAGCTACATGTGAAGTGCCTCCAGACCAAAGGAATGATGGGGGTGGTGGGGAGGAGCTGTTGCACTAGAAAGTAATTTCGCATGCTGCCCATGGTAGTCCCTGCCAAGGAGTGGAAATGACCACCGCACTAAAATCACAAGACAATAAAGTCCTGTTTGTCTTGTGAGCGCTGTGGAAGCCTGTGGAATTTGGGGGAGCTGTAAGCTTGGTGAGAGTGTTGATGGAAACTGGAAGAAGAGATCTGTAGGACACCTTCTGGAGTGTGTGGGAGCGGGGAATAGAGTTCTAATCCCTACTCTACTGAGGACCCTGGGAAAAAAATCCCTTGTAGTCTGAACTTCTGGTTTCTAATATGTAAAATGTCAGTGATAATTGTAGGGCTGAGACGAGGGCTCGTGATGATGTTTGCCAAAGGCCAAGTGCAACTTCTGCCACCTCCAGTGAGAGGCAGGTAATCACCTTCGTTGCAATCATAGCACTAATCAAGGCGAGATGCTTTGGAAAATGAACTGCCGAAGAACCTGACTCTACAGTTTACAAAACTGGAAGGGCGGGGGAGCGAGAAAGATGAGTATTAGGGATATAACCTGAATTTCCCACCTCTGAATAATCACCCATGAATGTGATATTTTTTCTTGAGAGGGGTGAGAGAATGGATCCATTCTTGGGTTAATTGGTTAATTAATAGTTATACGCATACATACTCATACACACACACAGACAGAAAGAGAGACAGACACACACACACACATACAGGCACACACAGACACACAAACACACAGACATACACAGAGATGCACATGCACACACGTGCACACACGTGCACACACGTGCACACACACACACACACACATGCACACACACACACACACACACACACACACACACACACACATACAAATGTTTTCCCATTTTCTTTGTGTTTCTTGCATTTCGTCTACTGTCCCCCTGTCCGTGGGAGGAAGTTGACTATGGCAAAAAGCATTAGAAGACTGCACTGTTCTTTCCATTCATTAAAATCATCTCCTGTTCCTTGAGTGGCCTATTGTGCCCTCCTTGACATTCAGGACAAATCAATGTAATTCCCAGCCCTGGAAGACTGTCACTCACTGCAGAGAACACACACACACACACACACACACGGAGTACAGCTTTTCAGGCTAGTCAAGTGGCTGAGGAGCTCTTTAACCAGAAAACTAATGGGGCACCAGGAGTTGCGGTCCAGTGTCAAGTGGAGCTCAGACTTGAGTATGAAAAGTGTACATGGATACCCTTTACCTAATACCTACAAACCCACTAAAGTAGTATCAACTTTGTGTCTGAGCTACATGACTAAATTAAATGCACCAATGAATCATAGCTTGTCTAGAGTGGACCCAGGACCCTACTCTAAATAATGACAATATAATAAGGGCCACTAAGGGAAAGGTTAACCCAGGAATGTTATCTTGGAACTTTCTTTCTTTCTTTCTTTCTTTCTTTCTTTCTTTCTTTCTTTCTTTCTTTCTTTCTCTCTCTTTCTCTCTCTCTCTCTCTCTCTCTCTCTCTCCCTTCCTTCCTTCCTTCCTTCCTTTCTCTCTCTCTCCTTCTCTCTTTCTCTCTTTCTTTCATCTAACTTTTATTCTCCCTCCTTTGAAAATGTATGTGAGGATGTTGTGCTCTAAGCACAGAGATTTTTATGACCAGGAGGAAATAGAGTGTCTCCAGCTCTCGTGCATGTGTCTTACTCAATGAAGAGGGCGGGGAAGGTGGAACAGGTTAGAGCCACACCTCATACTCTCCTCAGCAGAGACAAGTTTCACATCACCCACTTCCAGGTCTAAAGGGAAACCGGATTTGGATGCCTGATCTAGATCTCAAACCTCTTTTGTTATTGTCTCTCCGTATCACTATACCTTACTAGAACATTCTACTTCATCAATACGATTGAGTGTTACCTACATGGGGAAAATGGGTTTTTAGCATTTTGGGGGATTTCCTACTTTGATCCCACAATCTTCAGTTTGTAAAATCTTAGAGCTACACCCTTATGAGGGATGGGTACATGGAGGACAGTAAATTAAGGTTTCTAGAGACCAGTCTTGGAAGCAGTGAGTATTCTGTACTTATGCCAGAAGATGGGTTGTATCTCAGACCTCACTTCCTTGAAAAGCAGACTACAATTATAAGCCAGCTGAATGCCAGAAAGAAGATGATGTGGATTTGGGGGCCACCTGGCAGTCCGTCTCAGAGACGAGCAAAGGGGATAGGACAGCACAGATCTCTAGGGAGCCACAGTGCAGAAAAGTGCAAGATGACAGCACACTGGGAGGACTCACGTGCAAGGCGGTAGTGAGGAAGGCTCAATGGTTTACCAAAGAGAGGGGAGCAGAATTCAGGAGTCTATACAGCAGGTGACAGGAAGTGGAGAGGTTATAGTATCTCATTGAATGGCCTATAATCACCTTGCAACAATGACATAGGTAAAGAAGGCATGTGAATGTCGGTACATGGACAAAACCTTTTCCCAACAGTCCTACTGAACCAAAACAATCCACACAATCTCTCCAGATACAATAGGATGGAGGTGGCTTTAATAAACACAAATATGGCTGCTCACACTGCAAGCGTAGGTGTGATCTTTCCCATTCTCTATCTTAAATATTAAATTGGGGAATCAATACATTAAGAATTTTGTGCCAAAACCACACACAAGAAGAAATAAAATCATATTATCAAGGAACACAATGGGGAAGAGACCCATAACTCCTAAAGGCGGTCTTTAAGTGGCTGGGGAGGTGGTTCAGCAGTAAATAGCACTGGCTACACTTCTAGAGGACTCAGGTCTAATTCCCAACATCCACATGGCAGCTCACAATGGTTTCTAACCACAGATCCATGTCTCTTTCCGTACTCAACTGGTATCAGGCACACAAGTGATATGCAGCTATGCATACAGCCAAAGTAACCATAACCATACATGTTTTAAAACATGTAAGAGATTTTTAAATTGTGTGTGTGTGTGTGTGTACATGTGATTTGCAGAGACCTAATGACATGTTTAAAGAATCTTAAATAGGCATTGCATTGCCTACCTGGATGCCCATGTGCAGAAGGCTGTAAGTCAAATGCCTGTCAATCCTCAACATGTGGAAGCTGTGACCTGGGAAAGAAGATAGTGTGCTGAGGGCCGTGTCACAGGATAAATTCTGGGATCCCAGTGTGGATACAGCTTATCTGACACCAAGAGAAGGTAATTCTTTCTACTGCCCTTTTTTATATGACAAATATGTCGACCAAGTTACAAAATGAGCAGCAGCAATGGCCAGGAAAGAAATAAACGTAAGCAATGCTGTCTTCCATTGGATTTTTGTATATATGATTATAACAGTTGATAGAAATTCTTAAATAAACATCAGCATGCAAGAAGAAGCAATTTATTCTTTTTGACTATGCTAAAGGTGTTTTTACAAAAGGAGAAGAAAGTCTATTGTAATCAACAATAACACTGAAGCAACTGATAACTACATTTTAATGAAAATATAATTCCTTCCAAAGGTAAAAATCTGGGCAGTTATTAAATAATTACATTGATGGAATATTTTCTTTTCATAACCTGTTGTACAGCTTTAGAAAATAAAAACGGGCTAACGGGATGGATGGTTCAGCTTGTAAAGGCACTTGATGCCAAGCCTGACAACTTGAGGTCAATTCCTGGGTCCCACATAGTGAAAAGAGAGAGAAGACTCCCACCCATTGTTCTCTGACCTTTACATGTGCACACACACACACACACACACACACACACAAGAGAGAGAGAGTCTCTCTCTCTCTCTCTCTCTCTTAAAAATTTTTTGTTGTTTATGAATTTAAAAATTAAAGTTTTTTTTAAAATTAAAGTTTCTATATAAATTCTAATCATTACATAAAGTTAATACTGGACTTTAAACGTAATTATTATGTTTTCATAGTATTCGCCACGACACCGGAGGGAAACAGAGAAATAATAAAAACTTCTCCAAAAATCTAGACAAGTAAATTGAATCCAGAGGTGGACATCTGCATTGCTTTACTAAGAATTCACTCTTGTATGGTCACCAAAAAAACGTCTGTTAGAGGGACCTTAGCACGTGTGGTGGTTTGAATAGGTATGGACATCATAGACTCATGTGTTTGAATGCTTGTCTGGCCCATAAGGAAGGGAAAGATTAGGAGGTGTGGGCCTGTTGGAGTAGGTGTGACTTTGTTGAAATAGGTGTGGCCTTGTTGGAATAGGTGTGGCCTTGTTGGAGTAGGTGTGGCCTTGTTGGAGTAGGTGTGGCCTTGTTGGAGTAGGTGTGGCCTTGTTGGAGGAAGTGGGTTATTAGTCATGTGCTTTGAGGTCTCAGAAGTTCAAGCCAGGTCTAGTGTCTTGATATTTTTCTGCTGCCTGCAGATCCAGATGTATAATTCTCAGCTCCTTCTACAGCATCATGTCTTCCTGCATGCCACCAGGTCTTCCCGTGAGTGTAATGGAGTAAGCCTCTGAAACTCCAAGCCAGTCTCAATTAAATGGTTTCCTTTGTAAGAGTTGCTATGGTTATGATGTCTCTCTACAGCAATAGAAACACCAGGACAGCAGATAACAAACTCTTCCACTGCCCTTGGTTTCACCGACATGTGAAAAATTGTCACATGTGAAGCCCTGTCCTCATCTCAAAATGAGGTCCAGAGAGAGTGAGGCACAGACTTGCCCTTGAACTCAGTTTCCTGGAGATGCCCTCCCGAACGCAAACCAGTTTTGAAATGTGTTTTTGTTCTTAATGCAGCAGCATCCATATTTATGGAGTAGAGGGAGGTATTTCAATACAGGTGTGAAATCAGACAGGGTAATTGACGTTATCTTTTGCTTCAGGCATCTATCCATCATTTATTTCTGGTAAGAACATAATCTTCTCTACAAGATATTTTGAAATACATAATTTGCTTCTGTCAACCTCCGTTTGCCTGATGTGCTAGAGAACTTTAAAAGTTATTCCTCCATCTAACTGTCCATCTGTCCCCATCCCCCCCCCCACACACCCTTACATCCTTCTCATTCTCTGATAATTTTCTATTCTAGTTTTCTGAGGTCAGCTTTCATATGTCAGAGGCTGTTGACCTCTCTGTGCTTGCCTTATTTTGCTTAACCTAACCACCTCCTGTCTATCCTTGTTGCAGCTAATGATAGAATCTCCTCCTTTATGTGGCTGAATAATATTCTGTTATGCAATAAACATTTTTATTAAGTCATCTTTTGAGCACCCAGGTTGATTCTATGTCTTGGCTATTGTGAATAAAGCTCCAATGGACATGGGAGTTTAAAGGCTCTTCCACATTTTGCCTTCAGTTCCTTTGGAGTGGCAACTCTATAAACTAGCGCTACCCTTACTCCAAATCTTATGTGTTCTTCATGGGCCACTGAACTCACATGTGACCTTTTTAGCACAGGAGCTTTGATAAGATCATCTCCCATTACCAGGCTTGAATTCACACACACACACACACACACAAACACTCACACACACACAAACACACAGTATATTTTATGTACAAAACGCTAGTGTGTACACTATGCATTGCTTAGCATAGCCTTTGAGTTATCTTCATCCCTTCTGTAAAATCTGACTTGGAGTTTCATTCCAAAGGTTTTGTGTTTGAAGGTGGCAGATGATTGCAATGGTTGTAGCCTCTGAAAGAAAGCAAGAAAGCCTGCCGATCGCAGAGGAAGGAGCAAAGGGGAAGCAGTACTCCACTTACTTGTTCATTGCTGACCCCTGATCCAGGAGGGAAGGCCATGTTTTCTCTGGGACTCTCGTGTCTGTACCTATTCTGAGCATGTCTGTTCTTCCTGCTTCTTCCACAGGGGCTAACACATGGCTTGGGTAAAACTAACTTATCTCTTTCTGGCTCTCCAGAGAGTCGAATCCCAGAACTTGGATTAAATTCGATGCTATGCTTGGTTTTCAGTATAAAATGAGGCCCTGTGCTCTGCAGATACTGTTAATCTGCTGCGCATCATTGAAGTGGCTCGTCTCGTCTTATTTCTTCTGTCTAGAATTTTAAAGTCATCGACTCTTTAGTCACCAAATAAGTATTAATTGATTTGTCTTCTCGTGAAGCCAGCTCTTCTTTCCAAATTCTTTATATATCTAGAATTAGGCAACTCTCACTACCCAGCAAGCTAATGGCTTTGCCTTGAGAATTATTCTAATGGCACTGGACACAAGTTAGTAACAACCCATCACATCCAATAAGCAATCCAGTTATCACCCTAAGAACTTAACAGGAGGAAGGCCGATGTGGTGGGAACTCAGTTTATACCATATGGATGGATGATCTCATTTTCCAACCTGTAATCTGCTGGCCTTTGGGTTGGTTGGTCAGGACCAAAATGAAAAACCAACTGGTACACGCTGTCTGTTGCCTTCTCAGATTCCCTTAGAAGCCTTGGAGGTCTAACAATACCATATCTTCTTCAGGTGTCATATCTCTAAGATATTCATTGAATAATTGCCTTAGAACCCTTTGCCTTGCCCCCTGGCTTTGTGCCAACAAGTATCAGGAATTTTACTTTCTATCTTTATTCTTCCCAGGCGGCCTCATGCCAGTGATGGATGGTGGCAGATTTCCCAAGGCCTCTCCTTTGCTGAGAGCTGGAACCGAGTGAGATGGGGTCAGTGTCCTAAACCTCCCTGGTAGTATCACGCAAAGTCAAAACTTACAATCTCTTTCTTGCTTACATTAGCTCCCACTGTCTCACCCAGTTCTCCTAGGAACAATTCCTTATAGATAAATTGACATGCTTCTTGGGACTCCAGAAAATGATGGAATGTGTCTAATGTTTCTACTTCGAAGTCTAGGTAGACATCACTAGTCTGTTCTCTCTTGGGAAGAAGAAAACTACCTATCAAACAGGCGGTTTCCATCTCTCTAACTCTTTCTTGACTCTTAGTCTCTCACTGTAAAGTCTCCAGTTTCTTCTCTCCTTAATTCAAACATTCCTACATCCTATGCATCCCCAGTGGATAAAACTTGACCATACCTTCTGATGAAGGAGTTGGAATAGTTACACAGGAATTCAATATCTTGTTATGCTGCTAGAAATGTATTGAGTGCTATCAACGCGGCTGGAAGCATTGCCACATTTCCTCTTGCTCTGTGTATTCAGCTGCACAGGAACAAAATGTCTTTTTTTTTAAATTATTCTGAAGGGCTTTCATTATGACTAGCCACAAGAACAAATCTACTCCAACTGTTAATTGTGTGTCTGTGACTTGTTTAGTGAAAATGATAAGTGCCCATAAGTGTGACTAATAAGTGTTAACCGTGCTTGTCACTTAAGTCACCAACCTGAGTCTGATGTGGCCCGAAAGGCTGCCTGGTTGCTGTCAGCCCTTTACCTTAGTAAGCTCTAAGCTCATCTCTCTGCTTATGCTGTTGCCGCCTAAAACACCAGTTAGAGATGAGCGAAGGTCAAAGAACAGAAAGGTAAAGTTAATGTTGCCCCTACAGAAAGAGCAAGGGTTCAAGTGTACTTCTCAGTGCCAAAACCCCAAGGAAGAAAATAGCTGGGATGAAAATATGTGCCTACAAAGGCTAAATGGACATTATGGAGACCCAGATCTGTCCTGAAACTATAAACCTCAATGTCGCTGTCCCAACGCAAACTGACTTCTTGCTAATCAGTTGGGAACAGCCTAATATGCTTGGAGTGATGAATACTTCTTTTACATAGTCATGCCTAACTATGGTCTAGGAATAAATATTCTCTCTCCCTTCTCTGAAGGGCGGTCTAGTCTGAATATCCTCAGGATCAGAGTTTGTGGATTATTTCTCTCCTATCCTGAAGAACAAGTGGCAAGTTCTGGACCTCTCCATGCTTCTGCTGTTGACATGTGGCAATGCTTTCCCCACAGAACTCACTAGGAGATACTCTGGGATCCTAGGAGATAGGCAATTCTCTGAGCTCTACCAAAGGGTAGGGATAAACAGACTTACCTATGGGAGAGAAATTTGTCAGTGGGGTTCCTCACTTGGGGTTGCCTTAAAATATACAGAGTGAATGATGACAAATAGCATTTCCTAAGGAAATATACCCACAATGTACTCAAATTAAGATAAATTGGCAGGAAAAAAATCAAGAGTCTCTATGGGGACTAATTCACATTTAAAGAAAACATTTTAGGTAGGTCCCTGAATTTGAGTTTTCGGATTCATATGGTGAGCCTGATGAAGATGCAGCTCTGCAGGATCCAGTGCAGAGGCTGCAAATGTGCTTGAGACCGGGCCAGGAATTTATTTCTAGCAAACTCCTTGGGGATTTTCATGTTTGAGAACCATGCTCCAAAAAAGATGCTTATAAGTTGCTGTAAATGCTTCCCTGGAGTAAAGGAGCTGACCCATGGGATATGAGCAAAGAGGCCATGTAAATGTACCTAAAAATATGCCAAGTACATCTGGATGCTTTGCCTAGGTCTCTACACCTCACAGGGCATGCGTGCACTTGGGGAGATCCAGAGAGGGCCAGATTGGAAAATAGTTCTTGGGGTGTGAGGAGGAGAGAGGCTGAAAATGAAGTCTAGGAAATAAAACGACTACTTTGAAATGTAAGTTGATTCTGGAAACAAAGTCTGGCAAGTCATTATATTGTACTTTAAATAAGAATGATCAGGCTAATGTTTAAAACTAACAACTTGAAACAGCTAGAAAAACTTGAATGATTACATTTTCAGTGATGGAGAGTTGTGTGCATTCAGCCATACACGTTTGTAATGTGTTAATCAATTCATTCATTCCCCACTTACAAAGTGTGACATTTACTCTTCTATTGATTCACACAGCAGATTAAATGGCTATTCCACAGACCAGAGCAAGACTTGAGAAGTCTCCTTCTAGCTGGAGAGATGAAAGAAAATAAAGTGGGCTACATTTGGGGGTTGTTTGTTTGTTTGTTTTGTTGTTGTTTTGTTTTTTGTAATTATAAATGAGGTGACCGTGAATGCTCCATGGCTAATGGCCAAGAAAACTACAACAGACAGTGACCAACTTAATCAAAATGACAAATCAGAAAAACAAACAATCTAAATTTAACATCAAGTCTATGTGAATATTTTTATATGCTTTAAAGTGTGTCATTGTTCCAAAGGGATATTTTTGAGGTTGACTTTCCATGATATGTTAGGTGCCAGTGCCCTAGCCACAGCCCTAGAATCCTGCTGCCCTAATCCATCCACTCTAACCCAAGAACTTGTGAATTTCCCTGCTCATGTGAGAAGATGAGGTTGCAGGGGTCAACACCAAGATCTGAGGTTCCTAAGTATGCCTCTTGGTATACAGTCCCGGTGAGATCCCAAGATCCACTGTGGGAGACTCAAGCCTGCAAAACTGCCTTCAGATCAAACTGGTTTCTAATTAGTCACGCCATTTGCCTGCATTCTCTGTGCTGTTTATTTTTAAGCAATTCTCGGGGTTAGGCTTGGCGAGGTCACGAGGAAGCTGGCTCAGCTTTAAGTTTCAGTCAGCTGCAGAAGCACCTCTGCTTGTGTTGTCCCTCCCTGACCTCCAGGCTGAGTGTGGCCTTGCTGGCCCTTCCTCAGAGAGTTGGCTCCCTGCATGCTCCTCTGCATACAACCTCTTTGTTGACACTCGCCCTGTGTGGAAGTTTCCTTCTTAGCACTGTATTTTACAATCCTGTGGCCCCATGAACCTGGCATGTTGATCCAAAATAGAAGACCACAGAAACCTCTGCTCTTTCTGAGTCATTGAGGTCACAGGAGGCCCTGAAATGGGATGCAGAATGCAGTGCTCTGGGAGAGATGCTTTCCCCTGCCCCAACTTCTATTGAAGGTGGTAGGCCATTGTTATCACTCTGAGGTGATCATCTCCCGCCACCACAGTCAGATATTTGTAAGTTTTTGCCTGACCCTGGAATTGATTGACAGGGACCCTGAGACTCTGTGATATGTCATTACTTTGTCCTCTTTGCACCTTTCTGCAGCAGGTGACAGAGGGCAGTAGGTTTCCTCTGCTCTGCTTTTATAATGCATTCTGATATGCAGACCACATCATCAATCAACCTCTCTCTGTATATATCTCATGTGTGTGTGTGTGTGTGTGTGTGTGTGTGTTTAATTATGGCCCTCTCTCCTCTCCTCCTCCTCCTCTTTCTCCTCCTCTTCTTCTTCCTTCTTCTTCCTCTTCTTCCTCTTCCTCCTCCTCATTCTCCTCCTCCTCCTTCTTCTTCTTCCTCTCTCTCTCCCTCTCTCTCCCCCTTAGACATCTGTAAAATTTCCTCAAAGTGAGGTGAAATCAGATGAAAATGGCTGCTCCTGTGCCCTTGAACTTTGCCCCCACTCCTTTATAGGCAATGCCTGGATTGCAAATATGCTTGCTTGCTTCAACTATTTCTTTCTGGTTGAGTCATTCCCTATGAAAGTCCTTGCATCCTTATTAAAAGCCACCTGTCTTACACGTATTGAGATAGTCTCTGTAGTAGTTGTCTAACTTTTCCAATCCTGTGCCACACATCCACACCCTCATTACAAAAAATGGAAAGCCAAGTGTATTAGGCACAACAGTATAATCTCTGTACATTGCCTTTATGGTTGATTTTATTCATGGTGCTATTGTCTGATTTAAGCTTCTTTGTGCTGAATCGAAAGCAGATGTCCACAGACAATGGAGGAAAAGTAAGTTGTCAGAATGTCCCAGATTGTAGTTTTCATTCAATCATGCCACAGCTGCTTGCTGAGCATGACCCTGTGCTAGGGGCAGGGAAGGAAGAAGACACCACACGGGTGTGGTCCCTATCCTCAAAGAATGACTCTCTAGTCAAAGTTGGGGTTGGGAGGGAGGGTCAGTTGAGACATCATAAGACCACACATACTAAGTTGAAATGCAAGGTTGTACAAGATGGGAAGGCTGTGGGTGTAAAATGTGATGGGTGTGCAAACACAAGGGCACCGCACTCCAGAGTGTGAAAACAGAATGCTCCCCTACTCCAGGCTTAGCAAACCAGACATCATTTTAATCAGAAAAGAAGATCTGGATGAGAGTAAGAATTGTTGATGCCTTGGATAGAGTATGAGCCAGGATGTTAAGGATGGGCCATGAGTACTGCTTCTGAAAAGAGGTTAGGTTTTCTGAAACAGAAAGTTCATCAGGGGGGAATCTGAAATGAGACCATAGCTGAGTACAGCAAAGGACCTTGAATTCTGTAATAAGCAATGTGCATTTTATATGGTAAGTAACGTAGACCACTACTCTTTTTCTTACCATGGACATGACACTGTCACATTTAGACAGTAGAATTCACACAAATATGAAAGAGATAGAAGAGCGCTTTCAGTCAGAAAAATCAGTTAAGATTCTCTTGTAGTCTAGCCCTGGTAGAAAAGAAGTTCTACACACAGGGCACTGTTAAGAGGGGCTCTGTGACATAGGGACTCAGTAGAAGAGGGACAGGTGGCACTCTTCATGACTCACCCATTTCTGTGCGCATCCAAACAACTTCTTGATGCCAGTTTGGTGTTACAGTACAGTATGAACGGTGTCTTCACAGTTGTTTAGTGCATCCCACACACCACAGGAGTAAGGCTCTCTGCCATATGGCTACCCTTACTCACAACTTCAAGCAGAACACTGACTCTAATCAGTATGTGTGTATCCTTTATCACAGCGCAGCCATCAGACATTCGAGGGAAGGAAAGAGGGAGAGGGGAGGGAGGGAGGGAGGGAGGGAGGGAGGGAGGGAGGGAGATACAGTGCAGAAACAGAGCTGAGAATCTAGATGGCTTCAGGAGAGCTTTGTATTCAAGCATGGACAAAGCCCAGCAATGATTTGCATTCTTTTTGCCAGCACATTATCTAATTTGATCAGAAGAATATAAGTTGTGCTGAATACTGTAAATAATCTTGATTTAGAAGCTGTAAGGCCTGGATTTTAGACTCAGCTCATTGATTTCCTTAATGAATTGCTCCTGAAACAAGACTCTCTGTCAATCTTAGTTACCTAAGGACTGTACAAGTATGGTGCAGAAAACAAACCAAATGTGTGTGGGGCATCGTATAAAATATCTAAAAAAGCTTCTCGGAAGACGTGGTATGTGGCTGAAACATCCAATAGGAACAACTTGGGGCCTGGGGATGTTGGACAAGAGCATTTGAAGCAGAGAGAAGAGCAAGCACACTCTTCATGGGACAAAGTATTTGTTACTTTGCCTGTTGCTGTGGTAAAAACACCATGACTAAGGCGACTTACAAAAGGAAGGATTTATTTGGGCTTGAGGTTCAGAGGGGTGAATCCATCATGGTGGGGCACGGGGGGTTAGGGGAGTGTCGACAGCTAAAACTGGATGCTGAGAGCTCACAACCTGAATCTCAAGCAGGAAGCCCAGAGAACAAATTAGAAATGGCACAAGCCTCTATATTCTTAAAACCCAGGAAAGTCACACATCCTAAACCTACCCAAAGAGCACCATCAACTAGGGACCATGTACTTAAATTCCTGATCCTATGAGAGACATGTATCATTTAGAACACCACAGTGAGCACCAGGCTTGGTGTGATGGGGAAGGTCAGGAGGCCCGCATCAAAGGCTACAACTGCAGCTCTAGCAGGATTGTGTTCTCTTCTTGTTCTTTGCACATTTGTTTAATTTTAAAGAAAATCTTTCTATTGATCACATTTAGAAGGTCATTTGTACAGCGTACTGGAAACCAAGGGGGTAGACAGACTGTGTGTGGCAGTTACTTTGGGGCATTTTTTTATGCAACACAGAAGAGAATCTATACAACCCTGAAAAGCTCTGCAAAGGAGAGGTTGAACAAACTCTAGCAGAAATGTCAGTTTCTGCTGGTGGAGGCTGAAGTCAGCAAGCACAGCTTCATCTGACCACATGAAACGTGCTCGAAGGGCAGTGGTTGAATTGACTCTCCACTCTGGGAGTTGACCTTTTTCTCTGATTGATGGTAAAGTTCAGGAGAACTTCTGTGAGAAACTAAAAATCTCTTCCTAGAGGAAATTATACTCGTGGCAGCAACTTTATTGGATAGTTGCCATGGTGCTTTTCAGTACTGCAAACTCTTCATCTTGAAGAAAAAAACATTAAAGAAATGCACAGTATGGGAACCTACTGATGGAGGAAGGGGGTCTGAGTCCAGCCCTTTACCCCTGGCTGTGTGTCCTTGAGACTATAAGAGTATCTGACACCTCCCTGAAAGGAGGAAGACAGAAGACTTCACACACACACCCCCACCGGCCTGGCTTTTCTCCAAAGATGGTTATGAGGTTTTAAACAAGAGAATAAATATTGTAAACCTCACATCCTCTATATAAAGCAGGAAGCAATCATATAAAGCAATCACTGTGGCTTTAGAGGACTACATAGAATTTTGTGAAGGATGTTTGATTTGACACTATTGGAATGGACCATATCTATTTGTTAGGAAGAGTGAAAGACGAGAGACAGAGAGACAATTTTTTTGTTGTTGTTGTTTTTAAGACAGGGTTTCTCTGTATATCCCTGGCTGTCCTGGAACTCACTTTGTAGACCAGGCTGGCCTCGAACTCAGAAATTCGCCTGCCTCTGCCTCCCGAGTGCTGGGATTAAAGGTGTGTGCCACCACGCCCGGCTTTAGAGAGACAAATTTTAGCAACACAGTATATACAAGCTTTACTTGCATTTTCCTTACAAAACACTTATGATGGCACACACTAAATGCAAAGCTCTGAGCTAATCACCACTTTCCCATCACCACATGAACAAGCATGTGCGTGAACACCTCTGTGTGTACACAGGACAATGTAGGGTCCAAGGTCATCTTAGACTTGTGTGTGTAGTCAGGAGAACTCAGTCTATGTGCTTCTCTGAAAAGTCAAGGAAAACAAATAATTTGTGTCTTGTGACCAAACCTCTTTTCCTCAAAGTCTTGGTCAGGAAAATGTATCAGTGGCAGGAAGAACAGCATTCATATTCCAGACCACTTACCCCTATTTTTACCGCCCCACCCCCCAACACAAATCTTCTTGTGCCTGCTCAATGCACAACACAGCATAAGGAAGAGGCATCAAGGATGCTAAGCCCCAGAGAGGTTTTGTAGCTAGCTGATACTACACTTCATTCTCTTTTCACTCTTGAGAAAGGCCCTCACATCTTTGATGTCATGGAGTACAGGCTGTGTGCTGGCCCTGAGGACAGTGGTTGTTATTAGCCTGAAGTTGTCCCCCTGTGTCCTTCATCCTTTTCCTCTTCACCTGTCTTCTCAGCACTGTGGTGTTCTTCCTCTGAGTAACAACTCTTCAAACACTTGAGTTCAGCTCTCCTACTTTCGCTGTCCTACTCTCTCTGAGTTGACCTTTCCTTCTTTTATTCAGTGCTTCTAAGATGCCCCAAAATAGTTTTCAAATTGAGTCCCTTTGACAACAGCTTTTAATAGCTGGAACAGAAGCAGCCTCTCGCCCAGCTCCATACTGGCCATTTGTGAATTCCTTTCAATGGAACCTTTAAGGATCAAGGCAAGGGCAAGCAACTCAAAGTTCAGAAAGATAAGTAGATGCTTGTTTTTTGCTTTTAGTTTACGTATACATCTAGCTTGGGTCTGGCAGTATGCTTGGCATTCATTTGAACTGAGGTCTGTTATGACTTCAACCAGCAAATAAGAAACCCATTTTCTTCCTGTCAGTGAGGTCATGCAAAACACCCTGCCTACTTGCAATTGGGAGTCACGTAGTGACAGTGTATGGCTAAACAGGAGATCTGTTTGAGACCTGGGTCTTCTCTTATCACCTGTGTGATGGGGATGGTAAGCCCTTCCCTGTGGAATCCCAGAACTCTACAAACTTAGCCAGTTAGTGGGAAGGAAAGCCCTTGGCAGTGAAATCATCTAAGCCTGAGTTGTCTGTGTTCTTCATGATTTCAATGTAGACAGACCTTCTCCAGAGGCACTCACCCAAAACCTTCTCTTTGTGGAACATGAGGAAAAACTTTCAACTTTAGAAAGACTGTCAGAGCTGCCATACCAGTGGAGAAGCAAAAGAACATACTTCCTCCTGTATTGAGGAGGATAATAAGACCACAGCCCAGGGACAGGGACTTTTCTACATGTCCTGTTCAAAAAGTAGACACGACAAGGTGTCCTCTGGCTAGGAGGCTTGCAAAACAGCTGCAGTCATAGTGTCCCAAAGTCTCACAAGAGCTGTAAGGGAAGAGTGCTTTCAACTGCTGTTGATAAGCAGTGAAGACCCTCTGGGCTAGGATTTTCACCCTTACTCACATTAGTCCGTTAGGTTTTCCTGTTTATTGTAACAGGACTCTCAGACCTAAGGACACCTGACTCCATGATGGAAGTACCATTCAGGCTTTAAAACTCAGCACTCAGACTCCTCTACCAGCCAAAATGAAAACAAAGGCCTAATCCACCAATGCCCATCCATACTTCTGGGAAAGTCTCTAAGTGTTCTAACTTCACTTTTTTTGTCTTCTGTAATTCTGCTTCTAGCTAATGGTTCTTGTTGACAGAAGTGTGTCAGCGCAGGATATGCGTTTTGTGCTTAAGAGCTCATCCTGAAGAATACTCAGAGCTACACTGGGATCCTGAACAGTGGTATACTCACTGGCGAGCTAATGAAGACTTTGTACTGGCTTAAACCCATGTCCAAGCAGTTTTCTCTAGTGGATACCCCACAATATTTATAATAGGAATTTTGTTTTACATTAAAATTCTATGTGTGCTGTATATATCAGGCTGACCTTGGGATCACAGAGATGTGCCTGCCTCTGTCTCCCTAATGCTGAAATTAAAGCTGTGTGCCTGTGTGCCTCCAGGCCACTATGGTCTTGCTTTTGTTTGTAGGGAAGATCTGAGAGGAGTTATGGGAGGGGGAATAGAGCAAAATACATTTTTAAAAATAATTTTTAAATAGAAAAATGTTTGTGTGTGTCTAAAGCTTAGTGTAACCCACAGACCTGAGTGAAACCCACGGGTTTACTGTGCTGAAACAATCCAATGTAATCCAGTCACCAAGGGTGGTAAAATATAAGAAAATTTTGTTTGATAAAAATATAAGAAAAAAGTCAGTCTTGAGCAAGAATTACACAGGTAGACTTAGCTCCATGGCAGCATATTAATGCAGAATGCACAGGAAGAATCCCCAAAAGAGCAGAGCAAGGTGCAAGTAAGATGAGAAACTCCTAAAACATGGGTGTATACGTAATAATCAGGGGAACAATCAATACTGAGGTTCTTCGATACACTTCCACTGAGCCCCTAGAATACAATCGATACATGTATACCATTATGGGGCTTGAAAGTAGGATAAATTTAGCCCCAAAATTTACAAAAACACAGTATTTACAAAACAACACAGTATTAAACAAGTGTGAGGCCCTTCTAAGCAGGGGACCTATTTAGTCATAGGTCTTATTGAAATTTAGATTTAAGGGACAATAACACCTCAGCTCCTGGGCCAAAACTTTTCTAATGGGATGGCAGCAGGAGTGGAAATAGATGCTGCTTTGAGGGTGTAATACACACACACACACACACACACACACACACACACACACACACACACGTCTCCAGCATTTCCTTCCTGAGCTGGTGAACATAGAGTCCCTGTGTTTTAATGGAAGAGTCATCACTCCAAAATGATCGCCACCCTGAGAACAGCTGTTCCAGAGTCCCGAAGCAAGAGAAGATCTCTAGTACCTTAAGACACTGAGATGAAGGGGTGTGTGCCATTGTAGTAAATATGCAGAGCAAGACCAGAACAAGAAGGGAGGCAGGAATCTGACACCAGATAGAGGAGACTAGAGGATGCTTCTCTTGTGTTAGTTTTTCCAAGCGATAATTCAAAACTGATCCTTAAATGTATTACAACTCTATGAATACACAGTGTGTGACCTTCCCTCATTTCATTTTTATTTTTTGAGAAAGACTTATTCTAAGAAGATATGTTTTCCTGCTAATATCTGCCAATCATTTGGCCCATTACAGCCCTTGCTCCTTTCTTGGTTCAATAGGTGCCACCAATGCACCAGAAGCTAGGAGCAATGCCATCTTCTGGGGACATTGTTCTCCATAGACTCCACTTGAGCAAATTTAACTTGTCCAGGGAGTTGGGAGTTTAGTTCCCAACTTCAACTGATAGTGTTGAGTCAAATTGCTTTAACATCTCTGAAATAGGTTCTTTTTATCTTCATTTTGATAACTGTTTAGGTATCGCTTTCCTTCAAAGTTGCTCCTCATTGCTCTCAAACACAGGGTTGCTGTAGGACACCCCCTGCATGTCAGAGTAGGTGGTTTGGTTTAGTGGGGGCCAGCTTGAGTCATTTGCCAAGTTCCTCTGCCATATCCGATACTGGCTTTTTGATTGATAGCCAAAACATCTCTTGACTGCTATCCACAGAGCTCGGTTTTCAATAATGGCTTTCTGTAAGATAAAAGAAATAATTTTGTGAATTGAATTACCTAATTGAGTTCCACAGATCATAATCACTGTTTTAGTGTTTGTTTAGATTCAGCTGAACAAAATTCTTGGACCTAAGCAAATATTAAGTAATTATAGCTACATTCTTAACTTGTCCTACTTAAGAAACTCAGCTGGATGGAGATACTTTCAAAAACCTGGGGATTAAGCTGGAAGCAGCCTACCTCAAAGATAGTTCTAGGGACTCTCACATCTAAATTAAATTTAAGATCATTCAAATTCTATATTTCACACCACACCACATCTAATTCCATGTCTTATGAAATGATATTTTATAACATGTTTAACAATTCATAGAACTGAGTGTGTAGAAAGATGCACCATGTGTCTTTGATACTCTTCAGCACGGCACTGCTAAGCATGAGCACAGGTCTATGCCATCTAGGTAGAGGCTTCAGTCTTGGGCTTGGAGAGATCTAGATTCATTTCATAACTATGACTATGACCAGGGCATTAGTCTGAGACCTGTGTCCAATTCCCACCACTGAAGAAGAAAACCTGAGCCTGTTGGGTTAGAAATAATAATCCCTTCCTTATATGTGCTGTAAGGATTATACAACAGCCATTATAGTGCAGGCAAAGCAGGGCAAGGCAGGTCAGGGCCAGACAGGGCAGGACTGGCACCCTTCTCTCACCCTGCTGAACTACTTTTTTTAACTATTGGTTGTCTGCAGAGACCCTGCCTGCACATGCTTTGCTGTCACTAA
Source organism: Mus minutoides (assembly GCA_902729485.2). Taxonomy (NCBI): domain Eukaryota; kingdom Metazoa; phylum Chordata; class Mammalia; order Rodentia; family Muridae; genus Mus; species Mus minutoides. The sequence continues at coordinate 1,652,178 of LR749558.1, read as the reverse complement.
AATGCATTTTTCTTTTTTTTTTTTTTTTTTAGTTTTTCGAGACAGGGTCTCTCTGTATAGCCCTGGCTGTCCTGGAACTCACTTTGTAGACTCAGAAATCTGCCTGCCTCTGCCTCCCGAGTGCTGGGATTAAAGGCGTGCGCCACCACGCCCGGCTTAAAATGCATTTTTAATAGTACAAGAGTGGTGCCTCTTGTAAAACATTTGGGGCTGGAGAGACAGCTTAGCAGTTGGGAGCACTGGCTGTTGGTTGCTCTTGTCAAGGACCAGAGTTCAATTCCCAGCACCACATGGCAGACAACAACCATCTGTAGCTCTAGTTCCAGAGGATCTGAAGTCCTCTTATCTCCTTCTAGGGTACCATGTGCACATGGTACACAGACACACATTCAGGAAAAACATCCATACGCATAAAAAAAATAATTACAAACATTTTGGACTGCCACTTCATTCCATAGGTTAGTCTAAAGCTTAAGTGAAACTAGTAATAAGACAAATGAATGACAAAAAAGGTTAGCGTGTGTGTGTGTGTGTGTGTGTGTGTGTGTGTTGTTCCACTTTATCATATTTTGTCCAAAAGTTAAGTATCTTAGATATTTTCATAACAGAAAATAAGAACCTGACAAAAATAACTGACTTTGGTGTCCATCCAGTGTATCTTTTACAGACTGACTTAATGAGGAACTAGGGAAGACATAGGTTACTAACATCTGCCTATTTTTGTTTCATGAGATTCATTACTGCTGGGGACAGCATACCATGACGTAGATGGTGTCTAGGACCTTGTGAAGCAGGAGAAACATCCAGGGGACCCGCCATCAGAAATAAGGAACTACCTGAAGCAGGCCTGAATGGAGACATCTCGAAGCCCTTGAGCAGCTCATTTGTACAAAAGCTCTTCCCATCTCTCCTAACCTTAGTCCTGAACAATGGCTGCATAGATTTCATTTGTGTGTGACTGCCTTTCAGTGGCCTTGGTGTGCGTAATTATTCTATTACATCTGGCTTTCCTACTTCTTTCTCCTTCTGCTCTGTGAAACTAGATGTTCCTTGATGTAATGATTCTTAAACTAAGGAAAATTGAGGCATAGGGACACAGCACAGCACAGTCCTAATGGCCCAGGTGCATGCTGTGCGCTCTCATCTTGGAAACAATGTAATAACTACACAATGGTAGTTTCAGATTAATGTCTGACTTGCAAAGAAATTATTAGAAAATGAGACAGAGCCGTGTACTGCTACAGTCATACAGTGTCTTTTACCAAAAAGTGAAATTTATTGAAACTATGAAAATCATTAGTATAAGAGACATAATCAAATGGGATAAGGAAACACAAACACAGGATATTTTAATTCAGAAAGGAAAAAGCTATAGAGTCATTGTGTACAATGTGCAGAAGCAGAAGCTAGTAGAACTGCTGAGTAAAGGGTTAACTTGACTCTGGCCACTTCCTGGCAGCTTTGCCCATGTCGTTTATCATTAGAGCATCACAGAAAACCGCATGTAGCTGACCTCAGAGCTCTGAGCTCTGAAGTATAAGGTAAACGTATAATAAGTTACAGTTTAAATAATGATACGTGTGCAATTATTATTTTGGCCACGGGCCTGGGAATAGGGAAAGCTTGAAACTTTGGGGAACAATTGTAATTCTTGATTCTTTGTGAGATGTGATCGTTCTTTTGAACTTGACACATTTGGTAATGGTTATACAATATCTTTCTTTCTGCCTGCTTTTTGGAGTAACAGTAAAAGACTGGGGCAAGTTAAAGGTGAGGGAGTGTGTGTGTGTGTGTGAGAGAGATAAAGGAGAATGAGTGGAGGAGGAGGTGTGTGTGTGTGTGTGTGTGTGTGTGTGTGTGTTATATGTGAGTGCAAGAAAGGGAGCACACAAGTGCACAACCTCCAGCCCAAGGCGGGAGCCAAAGTGTGCACTGCCTCAAACTACAAGCAAGCCAGAGAAAGAGGGGGAGGGGAGAGAGGGAGAGAGAGAGAGAGAGAGAGAGAGAGAGAGAGAGAGAGAGAGAGAGCAACCTCAAGCTTTAAAACTTGCCTGTCAGTTGCCAGATATCCCTGCTTCCAGTTGAGAACCCCGATCCTGTGTCAAGGCTGGACCTGGCAGCACACCCTGCCAGAGTCTTCCTTTCTGAACACTGGAAGGCTTCTTGGCAGAAATCAAGAGTCCGAGAGCCAACTTCAGCTTCTGGCCAACCTCAGTACTCATCAGACAGACCTAGTCTACCTTCCCGGAACAGAAAAAAAAATGGTAGCTCTTCTCACAAACACTTTGGACTGGGAGAAGTCAGGGTCACTGAAACCAGCTACAAGATTTTACATAAAGCAGGTATAGAGAACCTTAGCCTTTAAAAAAAAAAAAAAAAAAAAACAAATTTAACGAAAGATGAGATGTGGTCTCATTTTCCTCCTTATACCTAGTGTGACCACTCCCTGCATGTCATTCTCCAAAGAACAGCTGATGTGATCTGCCTTGTGACTCTGCCTTGCAAATTAATTGCTTAGCTAGAAGCAAAAGTGAAGCCTTGATGAGAATCCATTGCTTTAAAAGAATTTTATGTAACCTTTTCCAGCTGACTACTCAGTTCTTACGTACTCATGTACATATACATGCATGCACAGTAATAAGGAAGTTGGGTATGAGAAAACTGTTGGGACTGTGTATAGCTAAGCCTGTCCTGGCCAGTGTGATGGGCTTAGCTCAGCTCATCCAGAATTCCTTTATATATTCTGGAACAGAGTGTATATACAGAGCCACCTAAGGAAAGACATCTTGCTGAGTCCTTAGTGGTCTGTACCTACTCTCTTAGGTTCACTCACTACATGAGGCAGGACATCATAGTACCTGTCAATCTCAATTATAATAGCCCTCTACCAAAGAGTCACTGCTCTATCGCTAAGCACCAGCTGACCACAGAGAAAGGGATAACTAAACAACTGGATGCCATGGGGAAGGTGTCTAAGGTGGAAACTTCTGCTCCCTGATGCTATTTCTCAATTTGGAAGGGACTGGCAACCCACAATAAACATGCATGTGTGTATCGCCATCTCTCACTCAACATGGGAACCAAAAAAGATGCCTAGCTTTTGTAAGTATCAATCACCCATCCAATGGCAGGGCATGAACAAGTTCATTTCTGATATTTGTTTAAATGGCTCTTACCCAACTCCTACTAGAATTAAGCAAGATTTTAAATGCAATAGCCACCAACACAAGTTCTTGCCAGAAAAGCTTAATGGCAAGCAAGAGAAGAGTGTGTGGATGCTGACTTCACATAGATTGTGAGTCCCACCCCTCTGTTACCTTTGTCCTGGAAAATTGCCCTAGGATATTGATCTGGGGTCAATGAGTGGTTGTGGAAAGAACAAATGTATAAAGGCATGAAAGAGTGACAGAAACAAAGTAAGGAACAGTAAGTGCCACAAGAGATAATTATGGCTTTCTGCTTATACTGGGTTTTTTTTTTGTCATGTTTGTTTCTGTATGCATTTGAGAACTCTTGTTTATTTTTACTTGGTTTGCTTAGGCTTGGAATTTTGAGATTGAATCTCCTCATACAGTCCAGTCTAGCCTCAAACTTGATCTTCCTACCTCATCCTCCCAAGTTCTATGATTACAGATACGCAGTGCGACCATGCCTGGAGAGGTTTATGTCTATTAAACACCTAGTATGTGCTTCTCACTGCTCACATTTCAGTCTCTCTCTACATATGTATATGTATATGGATATGGATATGGATATATGTGTGTGTACATGTGTACATGTGTATGTATATATATATATATATATATATATATATATATATATATATACATATATATATGCATATATGTATGTACATATGCATGTATGTATATGCCATAATGGTATATTGTGTGTGTGTGTGTGTATCACATATATACACCATATGTGTGTACATATATACATGTATATGTATGATACATATATATAACATACATATATAAGATTTGCATATATGTATATATCTATGGTATATATGGTATGTAGATATGTGTGTGGTATAAATAATATATGTATATCATATATATGAGATATATACCACATATAAATATATATGCATATATGCTTGTATATATTTATGATATATATGCTATATATACAGTATACTATATTGTTGTATACAATATATATACATATATAATAAGGTATGATTACTAGTAACTTTTTATAGCAGAAGGAATAAACCCAATGAAACAGAATAATTTGCCCAATATCAGGCAGCAAGAAGGAAATGGAGCCAGGCTTCATACCAGAAAGATTGTCTGAGTTTATGCCCTTTGCTTTAATTGTATCAAATGGAGAAGGGCTTTCTGCTAGGACATTATGACAGACACTTGGCAACCATTCAGCTTCCTTATCTAACCATCTGAAAAGCAAAAACAAAAACAGACAAATGGTCTAAGCTAACCTCTCAGAGCACGGACTGACTTACCCATAATGCCTTCTACTCAAAATAAGGATAAGACAGTCCTAACTAATGCGACATATGAAGATATCTGCCAGGAAACTTGTGTTTCCTGTTTTCTTTATGCCCACAAATGGATGTATTACATGCACACACACACACATACACACACACAGAGAGAGAGAACGGGAGAGAGAGAGAGAGAGAGAGAGAAAGAGAGAGAGAGAGAGAGAGAGAGAGAGAGAGAGAGAGAGAGAAAGACCTGAACAGGAACCATGAAAGGAAACAGCTAAGGCTGATGGTACTGAAGATACAGACCTCTGACTGACTCATGAGAGTTCTGAAGTGTCCACCTCGAGTCTGGTTCCCAAATCAGTAAATATTTTTGCTGTTTAAATGGCACTTAGTGAGTTTTGCTAATCGCCTAGCAGACCAAAGGATCAGAAAAGATTCATGAAGAGGTCAGTCCAGCAACAGTGCCACAGAGGAGGGAACAGAATGTCAATATGCAGATATGGAGAAATATGTTCCAAAAGGAAAGCACACTCAGCACGACTTCTACACGGGATTACCCTTTAATCCACGGGTTCTCAACATGTGGGTCACTACCCCAGGATCACATACAGATATTTACATTTTGATTAATAACAGTAGCAAAATTACAGTTATGACGTTGCAACAAAACAGCTTTATGATGGGGGAGGTCATCACAGCATGAGGAACTGTATTAAAGGGTCATAGCATTAGGGATGCTGAGAACCATCACGTCTTTAAATGGTGGGGATCACCCTTCTGCAACTCAGTCATAGTACACTCACATCAATCTAGTTGATTTGGAGAATTATGGCATAGCATAGTGTTTTCAGAGTGTGTTACCTGAACCCAGCACAATAGAATCCCCTGACAACCTGTTGGATGTACAAGCCCTCACACTTAGTCAACACCTACTGAGCCAGACACATCGAGGGGAGGCCTTGGGAATCTGTGCTTCCCATTTCACCAAGCCTGACAGGTGAGCAGGATGCCCTTTGCTTTGGCATTCACTACTTTAGCCTGCAGAGAGAGGCTCCAGTACCCTGACAATGCCCTTTGTTCTTTCACCAACTACTGTTCTACACAGGATGGAATGATCTTAGGAACTCTGTCTGCACAGTACTAGCCAAGAGGTCAGGTTGTAGCCCACTGTGAATACCCCAGGTGTTGAAACACTTAAGTTCTACAATTCAAAGCAAAATGGAGAGAGAGAGAGAGAGAGAGAGAGAGAGAGAACCTAACATCTCCTTTATGGATGACTTCATTGGGTATTTCCTTCCAATACCTGGATTTGAAGAAGGGAGATTATATAGAATAATAAAGGAGTGGTAATAAAAATATTAACAAAAATAGCAATAATCAACCCAGTGGTAGAGTGCTTAACTAGCACATACAAGACCCTGAGTTCAGTCTTCAAAGCTGAAGACAAAACAAAAAAGGAAAAAAACAAAGCCACACACAGAATGATTTTATTGATAGGAAATGTCTCAAATAGGAAAATCCATGGAGGCAGAAAGAGTGTTTGTTATTGTCAAGGTGGAGAGGATGGAAATGAGAATCAATTGCTTATGGGTTGCAGGGTTTTTTGGGAGGGGGTGAAATGGTTCTCGGACTGGGTAGTGCTGATGGTTGCACGCTCAGCCACTATACTAAAAAACCACTGATGCTTTAAAATGGTGAGTTTTATAGTACACAAATCATATCTCAATTTTAAAATGTGAGTTCTATTTGTGCCTATATTGGGGAATTTTAAGAATGAATAGAACCTTAAATAACATGAAAGCATCCTCCCTACTACGCTTTACAGTCGAGAAAAATGATTACATGTTTTCTCATCAGAGAAGAGCCACTGCACGTTGTGCAGAGCCTTTGCACAATGAGTGAAGGAAAGACCATGACAGCTCTGAGTCTTTGCACGTTAAGGCTGCTCCATTCACAACCTCCTAAAGAGCTGAGCCTGACTCACACACACACAGCAAACAGCCTGAGGGCACTTACCTCCACAGCAAGGGACACGACAAAGTTGGAGCTGATCATGAGGAGAATGTAGACTCTCCACAGGACAGGAGTGCAGAGCAGCTGTCAGAAGATGAATCGCACTTATTCTTAGAACAAATATGCTGGAAAAGTTTTAATGCTCACACTGTATATTTGCATGGGCTATATATCACAGCAAACAGACACCCACACTCACAAGTGATGGTTCACGGGTAAGAGCACTTGTGTCACTTTTCGGCCACTGCAGCCATCTTCCAGTAACTCGCCAAAATGACAAACACAAAGAGAAAGAGGAGAGGCACCCGGTATATGTTCTCTAGGCCTTTTAGGAAACATGGCATTGTTCCTTTGGCCACATACATGCGAATCTACAAGAAGGGTGATATTGGAGACATCAAGGGAATGGGCACTGTTCAAAAAGGAATGCCCCATAAGTGCTACCATGGCAAAACCGGAAGAGTTTACAATGTCACCCAACATGCCGTGGGCATCATTGTAAACAAGTAAGTTAAGGGCAAAATTCTGGCCAAGAGGATCAATGTGCAGATTGAACACATCAAGCACTCGAAGAGCAGAGACAGCTTCCTGAAGCGGGTGAAGGAGAATGACCAGAAGAAAAAGGAAGCCAAGGAGAAGGGCACCTGGGTGCAGCTGAAGCGCCAGCCTGTGCCACCCAGAGAAGCACACTTTGTGAGGACTAATGGAAAAGAGCCTGAGCTGTTGGAGCCCATTCCATACGAATTCATGGCCTAATGTACAAAAAGAAATAAAGTACCAGGACTGCAAAGTGTTTTCCTTAAAAAAAAAAAAAAGCACTTGTGCCCTTTCAGAGGCACCTACATCATCATGTAGAATATAAATGGCATGTGTATATAATACATATTGCATACATATACTTTTATATATGCATATAGATAAAGAACTTGTATGTGTAGAAAACTGATGTTCATTTGAGAATTGTGACTCCTTTTTCTTTCTCTCCTAGTCTCTTTCTTTTATCTAAAATTTCTACATTTACTAATTTTGGTCATTTTGAAATGAAAATAAGCAATAGTAAAAACCCCTTTTATCCACTTGCTTTTTTGGTTTTTGAAGAGGGAATTCAGGAATGTCACTTTATTCCCAGGCATCTCTGAGGACACATGTGAGAAACTCCACTGTCACAATGTGGCCCTCTGTCCTTCAGTGCCATGCTTCTCTTCATCCAAGTCCTTCCCTGGAGTACTCAGTCAAAGCTGCTCTTCCAGGGCTTTGCTGTGCCCTCATGAGGGCACCAGCCAAAGGAGTGCATGAAGCTAAATCAAGCTCTTTTCATACTTGCTCAGCCTTCCTCCAACCCCTCTTCAGGCACAGTGCCTGATATATAAGTATACAAATGAACTAATGGATGTATGGATGTATGGATGCATGGATGGATGCATGGTTAGATAAATGGGTGGGTAGGTGGATAGATGGATAGATGCATGGATGAATGGATGGATGGATGGATGGATGAATGGATGGATGGATGGATGGATGGATGGATGGATGGATGGATGGACGGACAAGTCAAGTAAACTCTGTTATGTACTACATGCATGTCTTATACAATGCTTCACATGCTGATGGGAGTAAAAGCTGATGCAAACCTAGGGATAGCAATGTTCTCTGAATTATTATTTAAAAGCCATTTCTAGGAATTTACACTTGGCATATACTTGTACATAACTGAAAAAATACGTACATGTCTCTTCTACTGCATCTTTGTAAGAGCAACAAATTAGAAACAGCTACATGTTAATTAATAGGGGGTTGCATACAAGTTATGATATATACACAATCTATACCATGAAATATAATGTAAATATATATGTAAAAAAGTTATGTTATAATTTAAAATAATGAGGACTGCTTTTATGCTAGGATGGCACAATTACTAAAGTGCAATATTACATGAAAGAAATAAGGTACAGTGTATGTTGTTGTAACAGCTATGAAAACGTTCCACTCAGCTCTCCTGCTGCTGGGAAGATAAATACACACAGCTATGAAAACGTTCCACTCAGGTCTCCCGCTGCTGAGAAGATAAATATTGGCCACCCCAAACAGTATACTCAACATCTATGACAGCCTTCACCTCAAAGCTGCACTTCCCATGGGCTACACAGGGCCAAAAAGGAAGACCAGCATGGATTCTGGTGAGGCTTGCTTCACTAAGATGTCAGGCACCCCTGATGGACGGTCTCAGCTTAATCCCTAACTCAGTGTGGACTGAGAGGCTTCTCATGGGACCCTCCTCCTCTCCTCTCCACCTCGCTGGCTTTGGTCTTCACGGTGGTCTGACACTTCTCCTTACTTTCCCTGACTTTTGCTCTTTCCTCCCACCGATACCTCCTACAATAAATAGATTCCTCGCATAGCACATCCCACTTGGACATCAGCATCTCTGAACAGAGATGAATGGAATAGTTTGCTATCATCATGTAAAAATGTGGGAGAAGTTTCACAAACATAAGAAATACATATACTTCTCTGCATATGTATGAAATAAAGTGTAAAGATATGTAAAAAGCTGATGCCATACATTGCTAGGTTGGAAAGGATATTTTACTGTACTTACATTTTTTAAAAATTTTAAACCATCTGAATATATTTGTTAGTAAAACACACACACACATTTAGGTTATGAAACAGCATGATTCAATTCATAATAAACTTCATAAATTTGAGGCAAAGACCATTTGCAGTACATGAATTTTAAAAGGTGGAAGAATAATAATGTTATAATTTTCCTTGCCTGAATAGACCACATTTTCTAAACTAGACCCATATTTACTTAATAAAAAGGCTTGGTTTTAAACTAAATAATGCCTCTTTGTAGTCCTGCTGCCACAGACTCCACACAAGTTCTCACCAAACAAAACCACAACCCCTTTGTGTACCAGTCTGACGTCTGACTGTAAGATATATATATACTTTTCCTCACTTGAGTAGGTAAGATTATGGTATCTTGTAGGATTTCAAACTTGTCTCAGTTATGTTTTTTAAATGTGAGAGAAAGAGAGAGAGAGAGAGACCTTGAAATAGAGGAGTGAGGCTCTGTGAAAGCACCTTTTCAAATATAACTATGAAAGTACAAAAAAGCATGGATTTTAAAAGTAAGTACAGATTTGAGAATTAATCTCAAGACTGTTGCAGGAGAAATTTCTTTAAACAGCATTTGAAAGCAAAGCATGTGTAAGCTGACTTTTTACCAATCTTTCAGGGAATTTTGTTTTCAATGAAAACTGGCTCAATACTTGTTCTAAGGCTATGTTTAGTCCCAGAATGTAACACTTGATGCAATCTTATTTCCTGATTAGCTTGAGTAAAAAATAGATAGAATTCAGCACTCTTTTAAACTCTGCCATTTCCAAGTTCCATAGCCAGTGTCAAGAGCCCCTGTCAGTTACGACAGTGACCGGCTATTGGAGGCTGGTGACAAAAATACTAACATCGTCATCTTCCAGAGGATACTTACGTCCAAACGCCTATGCATCTCTGGGATATCCGCAAATAGAATGAAAAGACATACGCCCATCTGTAAGATCAGCACAAGGACAAATATATCTGAGGAAACAAGAACACAAGCTATCATTTTGAGAATTCATCGTGGGAAGCATCACATCTATTGACTGATATATTCTAGGTTAGCGCTGATTACATTTACTTGACGTTTATATTCAAATACTGCATAATGGATGGAAGTGCTCATTTCTATGCAATGGGTCTCACCTCTACAATCTCCATGCATGTCCTTGAGGGGGAGCCTTTTTTTTACATCTATGTTACATTTCAATTAGTATAGGTGGTAAATAAATATATAGAGAAAAACAATGGTAAAATGTCCCTTTAATACGTTTTTAAAGACATTTAAGTATCTTGCCTTAATACAAGTCTTCTGCCTCAAATCCATTTCTGGAAAACCAAGAATGCCATAAATACATGAGATTTTAAATTGTGATTATATAAAGATGAACATTCAACAGCTTCTTCATCTCAATGAGGAAAAAGACAAAATTACTCTTCCTGGAACAACTTCATATTGAGGATATTGATCCTTCAACTTGTGCTTCTGAATTTTTATAATTAGAGGGTTAGTATCAATATACAAATAAATGTCTCAGTGACTAGGAAGAATTCTCTTAAATAACCTCTCTGCCCCAAATTACTCCAGCCAAGAGTGTCCACAGTGCTGTGTGCTGCAATTCCTTGTAGCCAAACCTACTACTCCCAGTCTGCCACTACACAATGCCATCCTAACCAGCCTTCATGACACCAAGTCCCAGTTGAGGGCTGTGACCCTTCTCATGTCTCCAGGGTGAATTCTCATAGATGGTTACAAGATCAGTCTTTACATTGAGCTTCTCAACAAAGACTGATCCCAAGAGATATCACCCAAAGACAATGCCGGGTGGAACCATGGTATGAAAAAAGAATTTCTTTAAGGGAATGAGAGAGGCAGGGGAATGAGATCGCAGTGGTTTTTTGTTTGTTTGTTTGTTTCATTGTTTTGGGTTTTTTTGTTTTGTTTTTTTGTTTTTTGTCAGAGCTCTGGGTGGAAGTGAAGGATCTCTAGGCTGAGGCTGGGCTGGGCTGGGCTGGGCTGGGCTGGGCTGGGCTGGGCTGGGCTGGGCTGGGCTGGGCTGGGCTATTCTGTTGCTTCCTTCCTGAGAGGCCTGAGCATGCCTGCTCTAATGATCAGCAATGGTTAATAATCGTCCCTCGGCTCGAACACAGTGTCACTCACAGTTTGTATAGGTGGGCTGCCTAAATGGCTTTCCTTTAGAGAATACAAGAGCCACAAAGATACAGTTGATTGTTCCCAAAAACCATATTGTCGTATTCTCAAAACTCGCAAAGGTACTGTTACTTCTGGTTCTCTCGGGAACGTTGAAAGATGCAGCTAAGGCTGAGGCGCTCTCATTTCTCACTGGGCAGACACTACAAAGAAAACCAAAAAAGCCAATGGAGTTCTCTGAACACATTTCCATCTGCGGGTCACCATGGTAAGCACTGTTAAGAGCGAACATCCAGTATTTCATAATTGTTCAGTGAAGAAGACACAAGAAAAAATAAGCACAGACAGATCTATAGTTTTGTATGTGTGAATAAGCAAATAGATACATAGGCAGATGCAACTGCAGCTTGTTCATTAAGCTGTTCATCCATCATGTATACTAAGGATACAGGGATAGAGGAGAGGAAATTCTGATTCATCTCTTAAGAAACTTAAGAATCATTAACGCGTGGGGTAACATACACTTTATTGTTGAACAAGGCAGTTTTGAAAGGGAACGATTTTGATCATTTCATTGGACACGGTTTAAACGAGGCTCTTTAAAGTGGGAGGACCAGGAAAGTTAGAACCCCTCATTAGTAAGCAACACAGGACAAATGATGTAATAAAAAGACAAATGATAGTTGGCAATCTCCCCCCCCCGCCCCCACAAAGGATTTAAGGGAATCAACACCCTTGGTAGGTGTAGGCTCATTTGTCTCCCTTCATATGGGCCAGATGATCTTTGACAGAAATCAGACTTCAAGGAACTAGATTTGAGGCCAGGCTGATACCTGTGATAGTCCATGATATACCAAGGCTGCTTCTGCACCAGGATGAAGCCCACGATGTGCATGGCCAAACTGAGCAGGATGTTGAGGATAACGGAGAGCAGAAGTGGTGGTGAGATGAGCCGCCCTGCAGGTCTGAAAGGCACGAGCTTGGGGTTGGCGCCATTCAGATTCACTACGAAACAAATCCAAGGTTTGTATGCATGAGAGCAGGAACGTGTTGGGTTCTCAGTCATCAGAGTGGAACAATGAAGGCACCTGTCAAGCTTCCATCTGAACAGATTCTCTTGGCACCAGATGGTAATTAACACAGAGACGTTCTACAACCAATCAGAGAGGAGAATAAGGGACTGTGGAATGCTCAGCCCTAAATGGGATATCTGTGTCACAGCCCATTCTCCAAAAACTCTGTGATCTTTGCAAACAGGGGGCACTTGGAGGGGGCGGACAGAAAGGATGTATAGTGAGAACTGATAGGTAACAGTAATGAGACAGTGTCTTCGGGACACAGAGCAGTTGCACATGTGAGCTCACAGCAGCTGTGGCAGCATGCACAAGGTCTGTGCAAGCATAGATCAAACCCAATCCCAGAACAGAATGGGGAATTGGGCATAAAGCACTACCCCAGACAAGGAGCTATTGGCAACTGATAGCTTCTGGGAGAAGGAGAGTCAGTTTTCTCTCAGAGTATATCCCCAACTAAGTCAGCTACGCTCCAGCGGGAGGATACACATACAAGAATCTTTATTTGTCCAGCACACATCAGTCTTGATGGGATCATGATTTTACAGGACACAAGGTTGGTTGGGAAGGGAAGAAAAGAAGAGCAGGGAGGAGTCTGGGGAGAGGGTGAATGTGATAAAGAGAAGCATTGGAGTTAGAGAGGTGTCTCAGTGGTTACAAGCATTGGATGCTCTTGCAGAGGACCTGGGTTTGAATCCCAACACTGGCATGGTGGCTCACAACCATCAGTAACTCCAGTTACATGGGACCCAACACCCTTTTCTGGTCTCTGCAGGCACCAGGCACCCACATGTCACTCTCTTTCTGTTGCCTTCAGATCAAAATGTAAAACTCTCAGCTACTCCTGTAGTACCACGTCTGCCGTGTATCTTGAGTAGGAGGTAATATAATCAGAGGTGGTGCTGATGTAGGCAGGACCCCAGTCACCTGAGAGCTGGATTTCATGGGATAGAAAGTTACTAATAACATTTGTTTGCACTTTTTTACTATTGTTATTGTGGTGGGAGGGCATGTGTCACACTGCACATGTGTGATCACAGGACATATCTCTGGAGCGGTTTCATTTTCTCCTCCTACTGTGTGGGTGTCAGGGACTGAACCCACATCTCCAAGTTTGCAAGGCAAGCATCTTTACCTGCTGAGCTGTCTTGCTAGACCATACTGGACCATCTTAAGTGAAAGAGTAGCATCATAATATTTACATTTTAACAAAAACTATACTGTGTGAAAGCTCAATGGAACCACCCAAGAGAGTTTGCATAGAAATACTTTAGGGCAGCCAGTGACTTTCTATGTAACTTTTTAAAAAGAACAGTGAGGTTGTCAGCAACAATGAAAGCCACAGCAATGGCTTTATATGGGCAATGCTGGCCTGGCCCACCCAACAAAATAGGAGAGAGTGGTTATCTCGCACTCGCAAAAATGGAGCTGGGATGTGGTGTGAAGAGACACCATAACCATGGCAACTCTTATAAAGGAAAGCATTTCATTGGGGCTGGCTTACAATTCAGAGGTTTAGTCCATTATCATCATAGCAGGGAGCAAGGCACACAGCCAGACATGGTGCTGGAGAGGTAGCTAATAGTTCTACATCTAGAACCTTAAGCAGCAGGAAGAAAGCAACACTGGACCTGGCTTGGGATTTTGAAACCCCAAAGCCCATCTCAGTGATATACTTCCTTCAACAAGGCCACACCTCCTAATCTCTCTCAGGTAGCATCACCCCCTAGTGACCAAGAACTCAAATATACAACACCGTGGAGGCCAATTCTATTCAAACCACTCACTATAGAACTTTATATGTATTCGATGGAAAGACTGAAAAAAAAAGAGAGAGAGAAACTCAGAATCGGTCTTTGATTTGAGTAACTAGGAAGGTAATGATGCTATCTCATAGACTGTAAGACGTAAAAGGAAAAGGACAGTTTTGCCTCTCTTCTCTTGTTTCACTGACATACCCCAAATTCCCAGAGCAGTAAGTATCACAGACAAGCCACTCAGTAAGTTCACATAACTAGGTCTGGAAGAATTGAGGGTTTAGCTCCACTATGTCCTCTGCGGGCCCTGCTAAATATGCAAAGCTGGATGCTTCTTCATTGCAGAGCTCCAGACAATCATCTTGTCTGCAGATATAAACTAAGGATTCATTGCACAGAGATGACTTTAAAGTCCTGTGGCTAGTCCCTTAGAGACAGGGTGCAGGCTGAGGTCACAATGCTCTGAGAACAGGGTTTAAGGAGATTTTTTTTAAAAAAGATGGAAGCTTTATCACTTAAGTGGTAGATAAACCAGGAGAGTGTGATACCACTAAAGTGAAAAGAAAGAAACCGGTTGAGGAAGGAGGGTGGTGTTCAGAGACCAGTGCTTGAGAAGACATGGCCATCACTATAGACTGCAGACAGGCATGGACAACTTGGGCAGCCACAGGCAGGGGAGTGGCTGAGTGGAGGAGTGATCACCTTCTCTACCTAAGATGTTCTTGTGTATTTCTGTGCATGGGTTGAGAATGAATTGTCATGAGAGCTGTTTAAATTACAAAAGAAAAGATATGAAAGTAAGACCACTGCACATGTCAAAAGAGCCGAACCTTTGTATCAAGTTAATCATTTGCACCCTCCAGGACAGTAATCCCTGGGGTGACTCATAAAGGACATCTATTACCGCTGAACTCTCAAAGCAAAGTGGGCAGTGGAATTAAAGACCCATGTTCACACAAAGCCCTACACGCAGATGTCCAAAGCAGTTTTTCTCTTGGCCTGTCAAAACTTGAAAGCAACAAAGTTGTCCTTCAGTAGGCAAATGGAGAAATAAACTGTTGCACAGAGACAACAGAATATCTTTCAGCACACTAAACAGGTAAACTTCCAATTATGTAAGGTGTGTAGAAATCTCGAATACATAGAGTTATTATATTAAAAAGGCTGATCTGAATGACCTGATGTGTAGAAGTTTCTGGAGAGGTGTAGAGACTGTTAAAAGACCACAATGGCTGTTATAAGTTTAGGGGAAGGAAGAACAAAAAAAAAGCATAAAACATTTTTGGAGGTAAACATTTTGTATAGTAGCACAATGATAGACATCTGTCATATAACATGTCCAAACTCATAGAGTTCCAGATTAAGAGTAAACCCAAATGCATACTATAAGCTTTGGAGGAACCGTAATGCACATATGTGTGGAGGTCAATGTGCCTTTCGTGGGGCAGGGAAGAGGCTTGCAATAGGGGAAGCTGTGTACACTGGGAAGGGAGAGGTGCAAAGGAAATCTCTGCACCTTGGTCTCAACATTGCTAGAAACCTAAAATAGCTTGAAAATGCATTCATATGTTGAAATTTTTCCCTATGTAGGAGACAATCCACATACTCATTAGACAGGTGGGAGGTGGGAGCATTATGATGGCAGAATTGCCCTTAAGTGCCACTTTCCATGGCAAGAGGCGGCAATTCAGAGGTCATTAAGATCAAGGCCATTCAGCTCTACAAGCGAAGCCCATTTCAACTGCATCTACACTGAAAAAGCGCACCCAAGTCATTTCCTATTTCCCAGGTGCTTTTTCATTCTGGTTGATTAGTGCCCATTTATAGACGCTCTATACTTCAGGGGAAAGGAAAAAAAAAAACCTAGCTTTTTCCCTTTCTTAACATTTTTCTTTTAATAGAATTGAATATTCTATGGCCACACCCCATCTCTGGGACTAAACTATACAGCCCTGCTGCTGACAGACAGCCCTTCCTGGGGCGGAGGGAAGGCAGTAGGAAGAAGCACCTCCAGGAAGAAAGTTTTAAAAGTTCTTACTTGTTACACCAATAAGAGTCGTGATGGCCAGATCCTGGAATAGAAACTGGTAATTTGAGAGGCTGTTTGTCTTCTGGAAATCAAAATGAAAGCAGATTAAAGGATGATAAGTGTGTGGATGAAGCTTAACAAGAATTGCATTGTGTCTCCCTACAACTTTAAAATTTCCAAGAAGCTTACTGAGGACATGCCATGGTTCAGGTTAGTGGGTGGTGGAGGCTGTGGAGGGTAGCGAGACCCATGTCTGTGAAAGCCTCTAGCTTCAGGACAACTTCCTGTGTGTGCTTCCCAGGCAGGGTGTCCTACATCTGTGATACCCAGAGCTAAGGGGACCACATGCTAGATCTGTCCTGTCCCTTTACTGATGACTAACAGTGGGTTTGGTCTGGTGCAATAAACCATACATCCCCAATTGTCACATGTAACAGCTGTTTGGTAATCTTACAGTTTTTCCTGATGGAAAGTCGAACAACTGAATTCACAATATGGATCTTGGGCATTGTCAGGTGAGATGCTATATACTGTTAATAAATTGTCTTGCTGTTCTTGCAAAAAGAATGTTTAAGCCTCTGACTTCAGGCGTGTTGCTTCCCTGCTCTCACACTAGACAGAAAAGGAGATCATAGTACACCCTATTGAATTATACTTTTGAGGGCAATAAACTGTTGGGATTCCAAAATAGGATCCAATTCCCACAAGCAGCTTAACCTCTTGTGCCCTCCTCAGAGAGGCTGAAAACCTAGCTAAAAGCAAGGTTTTGAGACCAGGATCTTGAACAGAGGTGAGAGAAAATATGAAGCAAAGAGGAGACTGGATAAGATATCTGCAGGGACAGCCCCCTTCCTTGGTGTTGGAGAGTGTGCTCCCACATGGAAATCACACACAATTGTGACCTGTGTTTTCTTTTATAGCCTGTTAAATGATAAGAGCCACCACAGGATACATGTGTTTATTTTTATATCATGACTCACCAATTTTCACATCTGGGTATGTAGGGAATGAGAGCTACGCTAGGTTATTTCCCCTTGAAAGTCAGTTGCTAAGCTTTCATGACTGTTAAGATCTGGATGTTAAACACAACTTAAAAAAAAAAAAACACTTAAATCATGCAAACATGCCACTAAATTAATTGAATAACATGAAGGTGGGATACATGCAAGGTTTGTTGGTATCGACTCCCTTGCTTTGTTTCTATTATTGATGCTCCTGGGTTATTTCCAGCTCCCGTGTCTAGATGGCACATACGTGTGTACTGCTATTGTATGTTCCCATTTGCATGTACCGGGTGGGTAGCTGGATAGTCACATGCCTTAAACTGCAAAGGGAAGTCTGCTGTAATGACTAATGTCGGCTGTCAACTTGACACACTTAGGTAAAGGAACTTCAGCTGAAGAATGGACTCCATCAGATTAGCCTATGGACAGGTCAGTGAGATGTTTCCCTGATTGTTAACTGATAAAGGAGGACTCAGTCTACTGCGGCCTGGGCCATGCCTGGGAAGACAGGACTAGGCTATGTATGTAAAGGAGCTGAGCAAGCTAGGGAAAGGAAGCTTGTGAGCAGTGTTCCTCCATTGGTTTCTGCTTCCCGCTCCTGCCTTGAGTTACTATAATCCAAATAATCCCTTTCCTCCCCCTTAGTTGCTTTTGGCTCATATTTTAGCACAGTAACAGAGAATCAAGCTAGAACACCAGTTATTAAAGCACTACTCCAGTCCTAGAATCCACTCTTTAATAAATAGAATTGGGAAAGCAGATACCTGGTCCACATGGTGAAAGTGACAATGAGAATAAAATGACATTATATTCTGTCCCTCAATTGTCACTTGATGTTGTGTCTCTATATCAGAGAGCCACGGCTTGTCCTGCAGGTCCATCTAGTCCTGACTTATTTTGTGATCTCTCAGAGACACTTTTAGGAGGATCCTTAGTACACAAACATCCAGGCATTTAGCTCCCACTGGCTCAACTACTTGCTTTAGTTCTCACTAAAGGAGGCTTGGTCCCAAGTCATACCCAGTAGAGCAGCAGAACACCAACATACTGAATCATGCTGTACAGGGCCATGTACTTAAACATGCAAAAGGATGTCACGAGGGCAGCTCGGCCTTCCCTGTGGAAGAAAAGCAATGAGAGCAGATGAGGAAAGTGGGGTAAGAGAGACTGGGTGTTATTCTGTGACTTTTTTTTCCTCATCTGAACTTAGAACAACAAACATAGATAAAAAGCCAGACATCTGGTTATAAGATAGCTTGTCTCCAACTGTGCACAGCCTTGAGCCAGTGGGAGCTAAATGCCTGGTTGTTTGGAAAAGAGCAGTTCTGGGCCAGTGTCCACAGCCTTGACCCAGCAATGGACTCTGATTTACAGTTACTTGTGTCCATTGTGCATGAATTTGTTTCAGTTCTTGAACTCAGAGCCTGGGGGACCTGGGAGCCAGACTCAGACTGCATACGCATGTGCTAATAGGATTTGGGAGGTCACTCCCCTGTCTTAGTTTCTGCATCTGTGAACTAAGGGAAATAAATAAGGTCTGGGAGCATTTTCAAGCAGGTGCTTTGGGAAGTTGGCAAACGTTCGATCCAAATTTCACCTCGGAAATTCTAACTTTCCCTGCGCTAAAAATGGTGTGTACCCTCAAATCACCTGTGCCTCGGATTTAAATAGACTGGACTCAATGAGCGTGCTCCTTTCTTTGTGCTGTTTTTGGCTGGTGCTGAACAAAGACAATATTCAAGCACAAAACAGATGACATGTAAATTACTGCTTCATTCTATTTTATTTGGGATTGGGGCTGGGACTTTAATTTACTTGGTATAATAACTCCCTATTGATTTAAGACCTGATCCTCAAACCAGGTCCTGCTGCTGCCATTGGCTCTGCCAGGGAAGTAATTTCTTCCTGTTTCTCACCTCCTCGAATGAGGTTTTCCCAAGCAGCTTACTCCTCTTCCTCGGCCACGATATGGCCTTTACACTACCCATTATATTTTTGTTAGCACATAGGAATCTCTGGGACAGTTGTCTTTACTGACCTCCCTTACATCCTGACACTAAGTTGCAAATCAGCAAACCCTACTCCAGTGCATGGAGAAACAAGGAGGCTAGCCAACTCATTATATTAATATGGCAGAAAAAGTATGCTAGGAGATAAAACATGATCTCCAGCCATCTGTGGTCTCTGGCCATGGGCATATCACTTATGTTATCTACTCTTAGTTTCTTTATTTACAAAAGATATACTAATCATGTCTCCATCTACAGGGTATTTTTAATATGCTATCAGACACATTTTAAATTATAAACACATGCTATCTGTATTGACTGAGATCGACCTCTATACTGTTCCTACTATTCAAGCTAAATGTACCAGCAGCACAAATATAGAACCAAGGTGAATTCAGTGGGCACAGCAAAAGTAAAGACTTTTTTAAGACTGGGGATGAGAAAGGTACCCCAAGAAAACACAAAGAGCCAAGAGGGGGAAAAACACAAGTGGGTTTTCCCAATCTCCCAGGAACATGCATCAAAACAAAATTGCTAATGTAATTCAAAGTAGTGACAACCTTTTTTTAAAAATGATCTAACTTGGCTGGACACTGGTGGTCTACACCCCTACTCTCAGCACTTAGGAGGCAGAGACAGGCAGATCTCTGAATTCAAGGCCAGCCTGGTCTACACAGAGATTTCAAAGACAGCCAGAGCTACACAGAGAAACTCTGACTCAAACAAAGAAAAGAAAGAGAAAGAAAAAGATACAATCAGCGACTTGGACTGGAAAGGCACTGTTCTCCCAACATTACTTTCCACCCCTTCCCCAACAACATTATTTACGACTCTTTTGAAATCCATTAGGCAGAAGAATGTTTATATTTTTACGAAAAGCATCCTCTCTTCACATAGTTCTTCTGCTTTTCCCCAGAAGAATAATATTGTTTGTACCCAAAAGTCAAAAGAGAAAATAATACCAGGGAAAGGAAGCTCTTACTTGATGAGATGTGGCACACACTCGATGTTTGGAGTCTTGGAAGTGAAAGGAGAGGCCACCGATGCCTCCTGCTCTGATAAAGAGATGCCTACATGAGCCATCTTCAGGGCCTGAAAGCAAAGAGTCTGTTAATTGCCTATACACACACACACACACACACACACACACACACACACACACACACACGGTGGCCACAAGGTAACCTGAGACCTAAACCAGACTCTATCCTGCATGCCATTTCAGAAAGAGATGCCACTAGACACCTGCTAAGGAGAGGGTTCTAGAGCCAAGCTGGATATTATTTAGCATTTAGTAACCAATGACTCATTTAGTAGCTTTGATGAAAACTTTCCCAAGTCCTTGGTGTCAGTTTATCCATCCATATAAAGATATTCATCCCAAGTATTTTTGAGAAATTGTGGCCCCACGCTGATAGCTACTTACCCCACAGTCATTGGCGCCATCTCCACACATACCTACAAAGTAGCTTTAAAAAAAAAAAAAAAAAAAAAAAAAAACAAATGAATTGAATTATAGAGATCAATGCTGGTTTATTCACAAAGCTAATTTCTCTAGTTTTTTTTTTTAAGGTAACCAACCTTACTTAAGGGTTTAAACATTTTATTATAAGGATATTCTCCCTAAGAGAATGGTCAATATGGTCAATGCCACGTGTGACTGCAGAGTTCTAACAATGAATGAGAAACCTAGGACAACACTGGGCACTTCGTAGGCACTTCACCAATTAGAGAACAGTTTTCTCCTCCACAAAATCCATTAATGAGACAGCACAATCCGGAGGTTGCAGGATCTTATCAAGAAACCAGATCTAGGTTTTAGTCTTCTCCCTTTGCCATTTTTAACATCAATTGCTAGACTGGAAAGTGACTAGTTAATTCGTAATCATAAGCACTGGGATTTGGAGGAAATGTACCCTGCCAGTGGTCCTGAAGCACCAAGCCTAGACGTTGAAGAAAGAAAGCAGAGGTCTGCTTTGGTGTGGTGGTGATGGTTAGGTGAATACTCTTGTCTGAAACTGTTGGCTAAGATAATGAATGGTTGGTTTCTTAGTTCAAGTACACACGGGATGTGTTGTGCTTTGCTTTTATACTGCTATAAGTAGCCAGTTTACTCTGAATCCCTTTGTGTTTTTTAACCACGAGAATACAGGGCTCTCTAAGTAGATGAGCTGCCTTAATGACTAAATCATGTAATTGGGAAGATGGAGTTAGAGTAGGGGTCACATTGATATGGTCCACCATGAGTTTCCCATAAAAGGAAATATACTGTCAAAAGGTAGAACCCTGGACACTCATTTCATCTGAAAATGAAGACTCTTGTTATTGAAGTGTCTAATGATGTGATAGAAAGATGCTTTAGCATAAGAATATTTTGATATTGAGCTTTGTGACGATCCTCTATGCTATAATTGTGATGATAGATTATGAATACGAAGCCTAAATTCTTGTTTCTTCAGTGGCTGAGCTCATACCCTTCCTGTCTCACACCCGTACCCTTTTTGTGACCCTGTATTTTCATATAACAGTTCTTAGCTTTGGGTGCAACAATGACTTGTGTGAGGAGCTTTACCAAAATGCTGTGTTCAGGACCCACAGAATCAACTAAGCAGGGCTCATGGGGCTCACAGAAACTTAATCAACAATCATGGACTATATAGGGATCTGAGCTAGGTCTAAGTAGATAAGCATATGTGTTATGGTTGTGTAGTTTGATATTTTTATGGTATCCCTAAAAGTGGGAGTGGGGATGACCCTGATGTTTTTGTATGACTGAGATGCCGGTCTTCCTACTGGGTCACCTTGTCCAGCCTTGAGATGAGGGTTTGTACCTACCTTTATTGTAATTTGTTATGCCATGATATGATGATATCCCTGGGAAGCCTGCTGGGTTTTGTTTTGTTTTGTTTTGTTTTGTTTTAAATAATGAAAAAGGAGTGGATATGAGGGACAGGAGAGCTGAAGAGAGAAATGGAAGGAGTGAAGGTAGGGGAAACTGTGGTCAGCATGCAACATACATAAAAAATAAAAATTTAAAAAATAGGCTGGGCATGGTGGCACACGCCTTTAATCCCAGCACTTGAGAGGCAGAGGCAGGCGGATTTCTGAGTTTGAAGCCAGCCTGGTCTACAGGGTGAGTTCCAGGACAGCCAGGGCTACACAGAGAAACCCTGTCTCGAAAAACCAAAAAAAAATTTTTTTTAATAAAAATGCTGTGTTCCAGCCTCACATGAACAACTAAGTCAGGACCACTGGGAAGTATGGAACAGATACGGCTACTTTTTCTAAGTTTTCCAGTGACTGCCATCTACCCTGCGTAAGAACCCCTGCCCTAACATAGCTACACAGCTCCCTGGACCTGCTCCATCTCGTTTACTGCGTGAGGGTTCCATCAGTTCAAGCCTATCCCATACCCTGACTGCCACACCGCCATCACTTCATCCTGGGCAACACCACTTACTCCAGTTTCTGGAATTCTTCCACCAGGCTTGACTTTTGCCCAGGAGACATTCTTGCAAAGATGGTTCCATTGATAAGTATCTGTAACCACCACCACAACAGAAAAATAAAGAAAAAAATGTTTTATGATGGCAGCTAGTCACACACACAACACAGAACATTGGCTAGTGGTATTCATAAATGGAGAAATTTGTTCCCAGTGAAATAATTCCTCCTTCTTCTCCTCCTCTTCCTCTTCTTCCACCTCTTCCTCCTCCTTTTCCTGTTCCCCCTCCTCCTTCTCCTCTTCTTTGTATTTTAATATAGATCTTGAGACTTATGTTTTCAAATAAACCCAATGAAAACAAGATATAAGTATTTATTAAAATAGTGTTTTTTTTTTTAAATGCCCCATGTAATTGAACCCAGCTGCCATGAGGAATACTGCCTTCTCTGCCATATCCTGAAAAATCTTGAGCTTCGCAGAAAGTTGAACCAATGGAATCCGAGGTATTACAATAGAGACATACAGCAGGACCGAGGAGAAGGCAAAGACGCAGCTGCTTCCCAGAAAATTGTTCATAACTAGCTGAAAATCACCAGGTGATGAAATGACGACTATTTGTGATTTTATCATGTTATATGAGCTTGACCAATTATGAAACTCAGCTTCTATCCCAAACTTAGTAAGCCCTGGAATGTGGATGGTCAGAGGGTATAGTATCCTGTACTGGTTTCTCCTCTTCACACTTTTAAGTTCTATATGACAGCAATGTGCCCCTTGTCTCTATGGCTGTAAACTCAGTTCAGCATATAGTCAAAGTCTATTTATTGTTTATAAATGAGTTACTTTCCCTTATTATGAGTTTACTCGTGTAAAAATAGCTTTAAGTTTGGCACTTTTAAAAAGGAGGTCTTCTACCACAAACATAATGGTGCTCTTCTATCTTTGCCTGCCTTTCTGTTCCACCTCTGGATTTTTACTAAACTGTGAAATGTCTATCCTGTGGCAACATGGTAAGAGCTGTGCAGCGCCAAATCCTCCTTACCTTTTCCTAGGGCTGGTATAAAGTTCATTCCTCAGGTTTTTTATTTTAAAATCTAATAGGAAATAAGAGTAACTTTGCAAAACCATTCCCCTCTTTTGTGATGTATAGAACTAGCTAGCTTTTGTTTTGTTTTCTTTCTTTTTGTTTTTGTTTTATCCATGTCCAACACTGAAGCTCTTTAGGGGTCATACTATATAAGTGACATACTCATTATCTGCACAGAAATGTCATTGCTTCCGTAAAACTCACCTTTGGCAATAAGCTGCTGAAATATTGGCTTATAACATGGAAGGATTTTCCACTCAGGGCAAAATGGTAGCTTCCGTCTCTGCCATTTTCTGGGACTTCCTCTCTGATGTTGATATAGGTGTCCTGCAAAGCAAGAAACAACTGTTCTATGTTCTTCCCATTGCTAGAGTGGTCGGGACCACAGGCATATCTGACAGCGAGGACTGATGTTAGACCAGGGTCTTTCTCTAAAAGTCACATTCCAGCCCTGGTCCCTGAGAGAACTCCTGCATCTTTGCTGGACTGATCTTCACACAGCACAGCCACTGGCGGATTAGAATAGCTCATACTCATGTCCTATTCTCATCTCAATGTGATCTCTGTGAGGCCCAGAGATGTGTGCACTTCACACAGTTCCCGTGTCATATATAAGAGCATTGCAAGGGAACAACTCTATCCTGGATGTGAGAGCTTTCTAACAGGATTAATATTGTTCCATGAGGACACAATACAAACAAGACTGGAGATAAGTGAACAACTTTTTTCCTACCTTGAAGACATAGTCTGGTTATCTAGTGCACACAAGAGGTTGTCCAAAGGTAAGACCCCTTTGAACCCAATGAGGCGACTCACAGGCAAGGGGAAATGTGAGAAGTCAAAGTCACAGTTTTGCTTATTGTGTTCTTTCTAGTAAGAAGCCAAAGGCTCTGTAGGAGTAAAGGAATGGTTACTGTCAGAAGCCAAGGAAATCTGAAGCTTAGAAGTAGGAAGAGTGTGGAAAACTGGCGTAATTCGTAATTCGGTTCCTATTTGTTAAACACCTGGAGAAGTTCATTGACTTGGACTTGCCTCAAAACTTGAGCTAGTCACAACTATGGCTACCACTGCATGGCAAGTCAGAAAATACAGCAGAGTGTTTGTGTTGGGTATACCTGACTCCCAAATGGACCAGGTTTCTTCTCTTCCACTAGTTTCCAAGAGATAGATGCCGATGAAGAACCACTGGCTTCATTTGCCTCAACAAGAATGACTTTCTGGCCTTCAGAAACCATCCCCGACTTTCTAGCCACTGTTATTGCAGTCTGAAGATTGTCACCTAGAATAAAGAAAGAACATCCTCAGACGATGATGGAGAGAACGCAGCAATACACACAGGATTTGAGAAATTTGCTAAGGGTTCTGTTCTTGTATTAGGTATAATGATAATTACTAAGGTTGTTTTAGCCTGACCAGGAATTTCATAATCTCTTCTCTGATTCTGACTCTTTTTCATCATGTTACTTCATAACTTACTGGGATATTTTTGTCAGCAAGCAGGAAGGAAATTTTTAAATGTATTTTTGCCATTAATTACAATCTTTATAAATGTGTAGGAAGCCGTTTGGCTTACTATCATACTCGGTGGCTCCTTTCCTGGTAGAAATAGAATGAGTCGACTACCATCTATCTCCCTGAGTGATTATAACTGAAAACCAAACAATAACCACAAAGCAATCACCGAGGACTTCGGAAAGTCAACAAAAACAGGCAGACTGTGGAAGGTATCAGAACTGGAGAAGCAAGCTAGCAAGAGATGGGTTTCTCAATGTTTACCTCTTTCCTCTGAAATGTGTAGCTTGAGTATGTGTCCTAGTATGTCCCCTGAACTCTTCAGGCAGCTACAACCAAGAGTCTTAAATACAGTGTTTCTGCCTAGAGCAGGTTAAAAAAAAAAAAAGGAGGCAGGAGGGCTCTTGGAGAGTGTAGACTATCCGGAAAACCATGGGACGGCAAAAGCTGCGGCAGAAAGCTAATTCAGCATTTGAATGGTGTAAGTCCCAGGCTCTCTATATGTGGAGCAAACCAATAGAAAAACATGAGTTTAAGAACTAAACTATGACATGTCACTCCCTCCCCCCGCCATTTGCCAGAGTAATGCCTAAACGCTTGAGAGGCAGACGAAAATAGCAAAACACTTCAAATTTAAGCTAATACTGAAACTACAACTTATAATAGACAAAGCAGATCTGACAGCTAATTATTGACTAAAACAAGAAAAGACTGAAGCTTAGTGGTAATAGCACACACCTTTAGTCCCACTCCAGAGGCAGAAGCAGAAATATCTCTGAGTTCCAGGACAGACAGGGGTTGGGGGAACTGAACATTCTAGCCTATGTAGTACACTAGGATCAGCATTGGGTATGTTCAGTGACAACAAACCTGGTCAATTGTTGATGCCTAAAAAAAAAATCAACAGCAACACTGCTAATTCTCAATTGATTCCCATGTTGAAATGATCGGATAGTGGTCTTAAGAAGCTATTACTACTTGAGCTATAGGCAGGGAACCCTCATAAATGTGGAAAGACAGAATGGACTCCACAGACATGTCCTCTGATCTCTACACATGTGCCACAGCGCACACATAATACACACAATATGACAGTAAATAAAAATTTAAACAGAAGCTAGTATAAGCCTCCTTTACACGTTCATAGTTATTAGCATTTATAAAAACAAACAGAAAGATTCAGTCAATTACTATGTATGGTTTTAATGGATAACGAAGAAATAAAAAATATAACACTTGAATTTTTTTTATTCCCTAAATTTTTAGAAATAAACTAGATGCACTCAGGAGACCACATTACACACATTGGAGAACAAAGAACACTGTTTTAAATGAACAGAGGCTTGGGTTATTAAAAGGACTTCCATTCTTGTCAGTAAAGACTAAGGAGAGGACAAATAGATTGAAATGTGTGTGTGTGTGTGTGTGTGTGTGTGTGTGTGTGTGTGTGAAGAAAATTCCCCAAAGCCTGTAAGAGATTTCAACTTGTGAATTCCAAGCATCCCAGAGAAGCCCAAATAGGTTAAACTCAATGAGAACCACCCCCAGACATAGGATAGTCACACAGTAGAAAGTCCAAGATAAAAGAAAAAGGCTATTAAAGAAAACTACACATTGCACATAGTATAAAATGCTCAAAATGACCGCAGACTTGACATAAAAATCAGGAAGACTGAAGAACTGAGTAGGATGAACAGCCCAGATGTGTCAGGTAAACTGCAAAACCTGTAGCAATCTAGAGGTCACAGCAGCTGCCTAGGAAAAGATGGAACAGAACATAAGACTGGCCAGACAGCAACTGCTAAAGACAGGTGAGGTTGGACTTGTCAAGATGGAAAACAAGAGGGAAAATCAAACGCTGTACCGGAGAGATGCCCGGAGTGGGGGTGTCTGTCTGCACTAGGGAGAGGTCTGGAGTGGGGTGTCTGTATAAGAGCAAGGCCCAGAGTGGGGGTGTCTAACTCCACATCCACATGAAGACACACTCAAAGCACTTCTCAATTCAGCCAGTGATCTAAAGGGGATAATAATGATCATTGTTCATTATTGAGAACCATACCATGATTTGGAGATTTGGAGAAATTAAGTGACCTCCTCCTCGAACCTTAAAGAAGAGGGCAAGATTATAAAACTACAGCAATTGTTTAAAAAATATAGGTAAGAGAATGAGAGAACGAATCCAGGAGGCTGTCAGAGACCTGTAATAACCTGTCATGTGAAAAACAGAAATTCAGGGTAAAAATATAATGAAGAGAGAACAAAGGTAATAATTAAATGAACAATGGAGAATATTTTCTTCACAGGAAGAAAAGCATATTAAAAGCGCTCTGTCCCAGACTGAATTAGTGAAAAGGGAAAAGAAAAATATATGAGTGTACCCAGTTAATATTTCTAAGTTCCCGAGTTAAAGAAGAAATATTATATGTAGGTGAAGAGTGTGCTTTCTATAATGGGCTGGCATTGTGTTTTACAATCCCAGACTCAGAAGACAAAAACAACATTCACTCACTGGCAAAAATAATAATAAAAATAAAACTATCTGCCCCCATGAAGACAAAGAAAGTTGTTATAAGGACTTGTGAGAAGTCAGAAAGCACTGTGCCTTCTGAGAAAAATAAAGAAATGGAAAATACTCAAAGGGCAGAGCAGAATTTTCAACACAAGGGAAAGAGGGACTTAAAGACTGAACTAGAAGATGAACAGCTCTTATCCATACAATGCCCCACCTCCAAAAGGCTGAAGATAGACTGTGAATATGTATGCACTGGATACTCTTTTGTTTGTTTGTTTGTTTGTTTGTTTGCTTGTTTGTTTTTGTGTTTGTGTTTGTTTTTGTTTTGTTTTGTTTTTTTCCAGACAAGGTTTCTCTGTGTAGCCCTGGCTGTCCTGGAACTCACTCTGTAGACCAGGCTGGCCTTGAACTCAGAAATCGCCTGCCTCTGCCTCCTGAGTTCTGGGATTAAAGGCGTGCGCCACCACTGCCTGGCTTGCACTGGATACTCTTATATCAACTTGGCATCAGCTAAAAAGCCCTGTGAGACAAGGGAGCCTCAATTAAGAAAATGCCTCCATGAGATCAATGAGGCTGTAGGCAAGCCCATGGGGTGTTTTACTATTGGTGACTGATGGGGAAAGGCTCAGCCCAATGTAGATAGTGTCATCCATGAGCTAGTGGTCCTGTATTCTATAGGAAAGCAGGCTTAGCAAACTATTGGGAGCAGGCCAGTAAATGACACTTCTTCATGGCTGCTGCGTCAGCTCCTGCCTCCAGGTTCCTGTCCTGTTTGAGCTCCTGTCCTGACTTCCTTCTGTGATGAACTTTGGTATGGAAGCATAAGCCAGATAAACACTTTCCTCCCCAACTGAATAGCAGTATTAAACCCTAAGACTACGTGGAATTTAAGTGCTAATGATGTTCGAAATATTGAGGGCTACCAAACTATCCCAGGAAGACCTAGAAGTCAGACTGGAGAGTAGAAAAGAAGAAAGCAAAGTATACATGGTGCTGTGGATTGTGGGATGGAGAACCATGGAGTGGATAAGTATGGAGGAAAAGAGAGTCCCCTACTCTCGCCTTCGGCTCAGGAGGTGCCCCAGGAGAGCTTTGGAAAGGATGTGTGTCCCTCACGCCAGCAATGAAGCTTAAAACACAGTAGGAGAAATCAAGACACATGAAGTATAAATTAAGAAATAAGCTAATCACCTGTAGTATCTTTCTCATTGAAAAGTCCAAGCAAGTTTATGAAGTTATGTCGTGTATTTCCCTGGAGGGATCCTTCCCCACCAACAGCTTTGTTTATGAGATCTGAGGCTTCTCATTAGAGTCAAGATGACAAACATGTTCCTTTTGTCCAGAACTAAAGATTCCGTTAACGGGATGGGCTGTCAGCATAGTTTATAGACCACACTGATGAAGATACTTCTCCTTCTAATACTTGACAATAAAAATCATCATCTTTGCATGGCTCATACCTTCGTGTTATTCAGCTCTTATTTCAAATGCCAGCAAACAGGGGAGCTTTTCCTAAGTGCCTTGTAGAGAGTACATGGTCAGACACACTTAACCAGGCTGCTCTATCTGGGATTTGAGCGAGGGGGGAGGGACTTGTTTGGTTATGTGGTTTTGATTGTTTGTTTTGATTTTTTTATCATTTCATTTTATTTTATGTATGTGAGGATGTACCTGTGTGTATGTTATATGCACACCAAGTGCCTATGGAGGCCGGGAGAGTCAGAGTCCCCAGAAGCTGGAGTTACTCGTGGCTCTGAGCTTCTGGAAGAGTAGCTTCCACAAATATCTTAAGTGCTGAGTCT
Source organism: Mus minutoides (assembly GCA_902729485.2). Classification (NCBI taxonomy): domain Eukaryota; kingdom Metazoa; phylum Chordata; class Mammalia; order Rodentia; family Muridae; genus Mus; species Mus minutoides. The sequence continues at coordinate 1,622,717 of LR749558.1, read as the reverse complement.
TGGTGTTTGTTGTTCTTGAGTTGTTTGGTTTTGACAAGGTCCCATCCTGCAATTCAATCTGCCCCCAAACTCACGATGTCCTCATGGCCAGCCTCAAACTGGTAGAAATTCTCCTGCTTCAGACTCAGGGTTATGGCATGTATCACCATGCCAGCCCTTGGACTGTCCCAAGTTGTATGTCTCAAAACATGTGTTGCACTATTTGACTAACTGGTTGTCTCTTGCCTCATGGGATGGACACTTGATGAGTAGCTTGCCCTTCTGTTGCCAACAGCCTAGAGTGAAGCCTTGACACTGGTACAGTATTTGTGAAGTTATCTCACCGTGCGCAGCATCGCCAAGGTTCCCCCTCCTCCCCCCCCCCCTGTTTCCATGATACACTGTGAGGCAGCTATACCTGTGATCATTACAGTCCGTATCCGGGCAGAGATGAGCTCTTCTAACACAGGCTTGGTCTCTTCCTTCAGTCGATTCTCCAGGATCAGCAATCCCAGAAATATCAGGTCTGATTCCACCTTCTCCCTGATTGAACAGAAAAGCATGGGAGAGGCTTTTTTTTTTTCAGTAATGAGAGCAAAAAGACAGAGTTCCCCATGGCGTTACCCACCCCCACTTCCCACTCCAACACTGCTCTCCAGCCACAAACATCCCTGACAGGGAGCAGGTGGAGCAGGGGGGGCTGCAGTAGTTAGCCCAACTGAACCAAGAGGAAGTCCTTGTAGGGCTGAAGTTTGGCTTTGGCCTTTGCAGAATTAGCTCATGACTGCTGGGGCCTCGGTGAGGACTCAACTGATTTCCATTCCCTCATCTGTCAACCACAGAGGGGAGACAAGGTCGTGACCATTAAGTGAGAAACAAGAAAAAAGAAAACAAAATCCCAGTTTCACCAGAAAATAAGGCTATACAGGTATCGTTTTAACCCCATAAGGTATGGTATAGATAAATGAAAGAGTCCTTTACTAAGGCCAGTCTGGACCCTCACTTCTCTCTCATCTGGAAGCTCTGTTCTTCTGCCATGAATACTCCTTTAATTCATGGAGGGCAACGTGAGACCATATGCAAGAATATCCTACAGGACCAAGTGTGAAGAACGCACTGGGGATTAGAGATTTGAACAATCCTACAGTTCCATTATTTAGATGCAGGTACAGAAACAAGAACCCAGAACCGCCTGGTTCATGCTGAAATGCAGATTAAAACAGCACCAGCTCAAGCCCTCGTGCTGACGGTGTACACTGTGCCTGTTAGGGGCACAGCGTTGGTAGAGATGCTCCTAGAACGTTATGAGTCCCTCCACTAGGTGGCAGGAAGTGGAGAGTTTCAGCTCCTCATCTCAGAGCAGACCTAGGAGAATGGCTTTCTCCCTAAGGAATATAGTACTTAAGTTCCCTTATGTATTTAAGTTGCCAAGCTTTGCAGCAACTTCTCGCCTTGGCTCCAGATGAGCCACTCACCGTGGATTTGCTCTGCACTTATCACATCCAGACTTTTGCTCCAGACTGGTGGAGATTGTCTTTTTTCGTAGCAAACATTAGTTTCCACGATCTGCCACAGAAACCCTGCCTATGTCCTGAGTCCCACCTCATGCTGCCTGCCTCTAAGGCTTCTCCAAAAGGTAACAACTGCTCTCTCTACCCCTTACTTCTACCCTGGTTAGCTGGTGTTTATTTATTTATCTATGCCTTTCAGTATTGGCTTATTGATCAGCCTCTATTCCCTGGGAGGAAGCCCAGGCGAGCCAAGATTCGGCTCACTAATGCCCACCGGATGCCCACGTGCCGGAAGCTCTCAGCAAGCACCACCCACCCAGCACACTCGGATGCTTGCTTTCCAAGTTTGGCCATAACGTGAAGAAAATGTCATTTCCTCATTCTGGTTTCTCACTAGAACTAGACGGTGTACCAGGCTCACCAGAGTCTATCGAGCACCTACTAGGTGAGGAAAAGAGAAAGAAACTCTGTAGAGGCCGCAGGAGCTCCAACTCTAAGACTTCACATTTAAAGAAAAGGAAAAGATTAGACATGACCACCTTCTTCATACTCAAAGCTGGGAATTGTACAATGGCAGACACAAAACCCAGAAGTCTGTGGAGTCAAAAGATGGGCAGGCATTTTTTTTGGTTAGCGTTATTAGAGTCTTTCTGAAGGAGATATTTGAACCTCCCTTCAAGGATAACTTAACTGATGCCTGATTAGAGTTTTACAGTCTTTCTGTGGCCTCATACTTGGACCACGGGACTTAGATATTTTCAGAGATTATATGACATGAGCCAGTAATAAATTACATTAGGCCAAGGAAATGGCTGAAAGTTCAAACACCCAGGGACATCTTAGAACACCCATTTCTAGCTCCTCTGGCTTATGGCCAGCATAGATCTCAGTGACAGATATGATCAGGACACCACAGTTCCCATCTCAGCACACTGCTGCCTGCTGCATGCCCTGGAGTAAACTGATCTCCCTCTGTGCTGTTCTACTACATCTTTGGCTCTCAAAGTTTCTATCTACCAAATCCCTTTACTCTTCCTTTCAAGCATATTAAATCTGAACCAAGAAGTAGAAAGGAATAGTCCCATGAAGGGTCTCAGACCCTGCAGTGTGGAGTAATATGCTGTTTTCCTGTCTCTTGAACTCACATTGTACCTCCTGTAGAATCTACACTAATAAAGACTAGTAAGTGCAATGCAGACGGTGCTCAGTCCTGAGATAACCTCTCTCTTTCTTAAAAGTTTGCATAACCTTTAAAGAAATATGTATAAAGCAGAATAAAAACCTTCAATAAGACTTTTATATCAATGCTAGAAGCACTGTCAGTAAACACACTCAGACAGAGTCATAGAGACATGTGTAAACACACACACACACACACACACACACACACAGAGAGAGAGAGAGAGAGAGAGAGAGAGAGAGAATGTTCTGTCTTAGTATCAGTATCAGCACCATGTCCACCTGGCCTCAAGTATCTCTAATTCAAATTGTGACATCTAGTCTCAAGGTTTACTTCCAATTCTGACTTCAGTGACCTGGGCTGAGCTGATCAGATCTCAAATCAGATCTCAGAGCCGAAATAGTTGAAGGATAAAGTAAATAGGTTAGCCATGAGTCTCCATGATGGTGATATGGTACGGAATGGGAGAGCCAAATACAGAATCAACGACAAGGACGACCAGCTCCTATTTGTGAGTTTGTGTTCAGGCCTTACTAGACTTTGCAAGTTCAGAATTTAGACGTCAATGCCTTTAACAGAGGCAAGCACTCTCCTACAGACCACAGCTCTCACCAGTCCCAAGTGTGCAGCTTCCTCCACAGGGAAGGGCTTGCTACATCTACTATTCCCAAACCGGGAATTTACAGCTTGTAAAAGCACACACATCGCACTGGGTAACAAGCAGAAAGCAGGGCTGTAAGCAGCATCAGCACCAAGCCCAATTCTGCGTAACCCTTCCCTGACCCATTGTATCTCTACTTCAGATTGTGACATCGATTCTCACGGTCCACTTCCTCAGTGACTGTGAGACCTAGTGATGGTGACCTCAGTGACCTAGAACTGAATTCACCAGATCACAATATTCAGAGCTGAAATAGCCAAACTTCGGGAGTTATCACTAAGTTGGCTAATCAGGGACTGGTCCAATACTCCGCCTGCTCTAAAGGTGACACTTGGTGACTATCCACACACCACTCTCCCTCTGGGCCTCATTTGTCCCTAACCCAGACTCAGAGGGTTGATCACATCAGTCCTTCTCAGCAGGGATAGAAATGACTCTACATGATATTTCAGGGGGAAAAAAATCTTTGCAAGAGTGCAGGATTGTCTGCAGCGACAAATGCGCCAAGAATCATCACTCACCCCTCACACTCTTTGAATATTTGATTGGATATTCATAGACTTTGTAAGTCACCAGTACTTGTGCTGTTTATATCACATCATTATTCTGCTGTTAGCATATACACTAGCACTCTATACTTGATATTGTTTCATTAAACAATAATAAAAAAAATGTTACTAGTATAGTTCCCCTAGCAATGCTTTTCATATAAACACAAAGTATTTTTGCAGCTCCTCAATTTTGCAGGGATTCTTCAAGTATGCAAATTGAGAGGAAGTTGTACTGTTTCCTTTTTAAATTTTCCCAGGAGTTGTTAAAGATGTCACTGAGCTGTCTTCCTTACAGTAAGACTGTGTGAGGCGTTGAGGCCGGCTGCATTGCATAGCACACATTACATAGCAGGAAGCCACTGTAGCCTCATGGTATCTGCTCTCAGGTTTGAGCAACTGTTCAGTGTGTGTGTGTGTGTGTGTGTGTGTGTGTGTGTGTGTGTGTGTATGCATGCGCGCATATGTGATTGTGCATGTGTGCCTGTGTGTGAACGTGTGAGTGTGTTGTGAGTGTGTGGGTGTGTATGTGGGTGTGTATGTATATGTATATGGGGTGCGTGTGTATGTGTATGTAAGTATGTGTGTGTGAGTGTGTGTATGTGTGTGTGAATGGGGTGTGTATGTGAGAGGGTGTGTATATGGGGGGTGTATGTGTGTGTGAGAGTATGTGTGTATGAGTATGTGGGGGGGGTGTAGGAGGGTGTGTATGGGGTATTGTGTATGTGTGTATAATTATGTATGTGTGAGTGTGTGTATGTATGTGTATGGGGTGTGTGAATATTTGTGTGGTTGTGTTTTTGTATGGGGTATGTGTATATGTGTGTGTGTGTGTGTGTGTGTGTGTGTGTGTATTGTGTTCTTGTATGGGGTATGTGCGTATGTGGGTGTTTGTGTGTGTGTGTGTGTGTGTGTGTGTGTGTGTGTGTGTGTGCATATCGAGGACTGTTCTGAGCTTTCCACCTAGGCTAAGCTAGCCGGCCAGTCAGCCCAGGGATCCCCATCAGTGTGATCACAAGCACAGGCCACCAAGCCTCACATTTCTAATGATTTCTGAGATTGAACTCTGGTCCTTGTATTTGTAAGGCAAGTTCTTTCCCAGCTGGGCCATCTCCCGAGCCCCCAACCTGTCCCTTTTGTTTCACTGGCGTCAGCTAAAAATTTATTAACCTACTATATTTATAATAAACTGTTTCCTTCTTCCTTTTAACTCCTGTAAAGGGAGAATTTTTGCAGATAATATGTGCAGATAACAGCACATATAAATTCTAAGATGCTAAGGGAAGAGGTGAGAATATAGTCACAACTAAAGACTGCTGCATCGGATGAATATGAAAATGAGTGAGTAGGACTCTAAAAAAAATGAAATGAGGCTTGATTAACCCTACAAAGACATAAATAGTAGTGACTGACAAAATAAAACAAAACAAAAACCTAGAAATGTCATTTAAGGCAAAATTAACAGGATGCCCCCAAATGGCAGAAAAGCCACCACAACCACAACAACGAGAGTGGAACTGCCATTGCTGCAACACACCACTGCGAACCCTCATTTTAATTTACACGCATCAAAACTTTGTCCAGCGTGACCCCTTGGAAGGTTTTCCTGTTTCTCTGTAAACATTACCTGTATTTCATAAGCACAATTGGTGTTTGTTGTTTCATTAGCTATGCATTTCTTATGAAGAAGGTTTTGTTTCTAAGCAAACATGAAGTTTTATTATTTCTAACCAATTTGTGTGTCAGGGCTAGAGCCCCAGTTTCAAGTTCTAAAACATTGGTTATTTCCACATAACTGGTATCACTAAAGCCTAAGGTCACCTTATGTTTCGCATGCTGTACAGCTTATTCTCATATATTCTGACAGTGTTCGCATCAGCTTTGTGATTTGGGCCAGGCAGCATGACTCCTTATTCATCATACTCAGAGGTGTCTATGCACAAAACCTGAGCGTGGCGTGTGGCTGGGCCCACCCAGAGCCTTTGACTCCCATCCCAGTCAGATATGTCTGTCCTCTCCAAACCATCTTCTGCAGGAAAACCCTCTCTTTTTACCTCATCAAGGCAGGTGTGGGGCAGTCCATTTCCAGCTTCTTGTAGGCCAGAGCTATGACTCGGAAACCCTGTGTTGTGTAAATCTGAAGTTCACTAATAAAACTAGTTGGTACTGTTAAAAAAAAACAAAAAACAAAAACATAGGATTACTACACAATGTTTACCTAGCTAGCATGAATAGCGAGATTCTTCACAATAATACAGCTCTTACTTGAGAAAACACCCTTTTGCGGAGTTACATAAAGCCAGGTGGTGGTGGTTCACGCCTTTAACCCTAGCACTTGGGAGGCAAAGGTAAGCAGATCGCTGTGAGTTTGAGGCCAGCCTGGTGTACAGAGCGAGTTCAAGGACAGCCAGGGCTACACAAAGAAATGCTGTCTTGGGGGAAAAAAAAGTTCAGGCTAACACTTTACGATCCAGTAAAGCTGAAATGAGACAGAAATACTTGAAAATTTAAGAATCGGGAATGTATAGAAGTCTTTATCCTCCAGATGTTTACTAAGGGTATAATATAATCAAGCTCTGCTCTACAGACATCTGTTTACTTGGGTGAAAAACAGGTCACTAACGTTAAAACTAAAACCAAGATTGGCCCTGCAGAATACTTAGGGGTGCTCCTGCACTTAACTGGGAGCAGGTGGGAAGGTGGGGGAAGGACAGTGCTTTCTGGCCACAGAGGAACCAGATGTGCTCAGACATGGGGAAGGGGGTCTAAGACAGCTCAGAGAAGCCCAAGGTGTGAGGGACAACGCAGTAGGGAATATTTATTTAATAGGGGACCCAGATCATGAAAAATTTATCTGTGATCCCAAAGGAATTTGAACGCTGGTGGGGACTGTCAGAAGCAATCAGATGAAGAAATACAGGAAATAGCAGAACAGTCATAAGGAAGAAATTGGGGATGGAGGACTGGAGGATTCGAGTGTTGGGATGATTCTCCAAGATGGGAAACTGGGAAATACAGAAAGGGATATTTTTAAACTTGATTTTAGTACTGAGCTTGGAATACCCACGAATCAATCGATAAGTGATGTCCAGATGGCAACTGGATCTAGAGTGTTGTGGGGACAACTTTGGCTGGAAACAAAAAAGTGTGTATGGCACATTTGTACCCCCAAACCATTTGCTAACCAACCTGTGTCAGGTTGGCAAAAGCTAGCCACTCTCTCCGGTGCACCTTTCATGAACGCCAGTCGGCCACCTCCCATCTCCTGGACAATGACCGTCATCCTCTGAAGTGCTGATGAGAACGGGAACTGATGGACAATTGCGAGTCCTTCCGCTGGGACCTGGTTGATGGACCGGAAACGGAGAAGCACGTACTGGCAGAGCGATAGTGGGAATTAACCACGCGCCTCCCACCTCAGTCCCTGTTTTACCAGATGCAGAAGAAATATAATGCATTTTTGCACCATCAGTTCAAAACACATCCATGTGCTTTCCAATTCTGTGGTCAGAGCAGTCTCTCCCGGTTTGGATGCTATGGGAAGATCAGCATGTGTGTCTTACCTGGCCCACCATGTCTGTAGGCTTCACTACCATGGTGTGTGCCAGCATTTCCTTGATATGGAAGTCATCCCCAGAAGCAGTCATTTCCTATTCCACAAAGGAGAGAGTTCACAGTACGGGCTTTGTTTATTCACACACTGATACTAAGTTTGCGCCTCCCTCTTGCAATGATCCCCTCAACCTCCTCAGTATATTGACAGGCCTCCTTCTGGGCTGCTAGAATCGGGCTTCTTCTACTCCAGGAAGCAAAAGGCAGGCAGCACTGAGAGGGGTAGAGTTTGAAGGACATGCACTCCTGAATTATTCATGCAATTTATCTGGCTTTCGCTGTTGGAATTGCTGCATAAAGGTTCGTTCTCTGTTTCTGAAGAGCTTCACTTGCAAATGTTGAGTATGAATCTCCAGGCTTGTTTTGTGTGGAGCAGGCAACTCGCAGCCTTTCTTTCCCCAGAGCCACTGTTGATCCTGCTGTTCCCTATCTGACTAATGTGGTCTGAGCGGGATATATTTTTGCAATATGCATGATTTCTGTCTAGGAACCACTGTAATAATGACTCTAAATTATAGGCAAGGAAACCTTCTACCTAAAGATATTAAAGTTCTTTGAAATCATCTAATTGGGTGGCTGACAAAAAAATAAAAATCTCAGGAAGGAAAGTGTAACCTCTACTTAGAGGCACAGAAGCAATATTCCAGAGGGGACAAGAGATTGCAAAACAACCACATCGGTCAGAGGAGGGCGAACCCCCCAGAGACATCTCTTCAGAGGTGCTTACACAGCTCCCAGGGCCTGAGCTGCTCACATCCATGAGGAGAGATGTTAGCTGCAGTGAAGAAGCTCAAATCATGTTTCCTCTTCCTCCCTGCTCTACCCACAGCCACAGTGATGCCAGAGAGAGGGTTCTTAAAGGCTATCTCTGAATAGGGTTCCTTCTGAGAACAGATTAGCACTCTTTTGTCCTTTTCTATGGCTGTCACTGTCCTGGATTGATTCCCCCCCTCATGCCACAGCCATGAGAGCCAAGGTCCCAACACACAGAAAGACCTCGTGAGGTTGAGAATCAGGGCAGAGCTGAAACCAGAACAGAAAAGCCAGGTTCCTATACTGCAGGAGCATCTGCTCTTGGAACTAGTTTAGAATCTCAGGGAAAATTCTGGAATGAGTTCTGCTCTCAATCTTGGAAATCAGAGGAATAGTCAATAAAGAAGAATAAAACTCTTGACCGCAGTGGCTCTCGCACTTGTCCTAAGGACCGTGGAAAACTGTGTTTCCTAATCCTCATATACTAGAACATATATGCTTTGCCTTTCTTCTTTTTAATGAGAAGTAACAATTGTGTATATTTATGGGATACACTGTGATGTGCTCTTTGATCTATGCATATATTATAAAAAAGGTGCAATCACGATAATTCACATACCACCACCTCATCAAATTAGCTCTAGAGAATTCCAAAACCAGCTCACAGAAGGGTAGAATTAGAAAATAATTATAGAATCATAATTGTATTGATAACTACTAGACTTAGAATAGGTGCCAAATGCTTTGGCTCTGAGAAGTATACTAAGATTTCTTATGGCAAGTCTCATTTAATCCCCCAGCAAGCATACAGTATGCACGCTGTTCTGATCAGGAAGCCAGGCTTAGCCTAGTTTGCCCTTTATACCACATTGGAAACCCCACGTTTGTTAAGTATTAAAGGGCTATGATACCACTTATGTTGTGGTGGCATTAAAGAAACTTTTTGCATTCGCTGAAGGTCAGAGACTTACCCATTTGGTGGCTTCAAACATTTTCAGGTCCAGAGGGTCTCCCTGGATGGTGCCATCAAGAAGAATCAGAGAGTGGCAGCTGGCCATGGCTGCACACAGCGGACCCTGAGGCAAAGCTTTGCCTGAGGCAAAGCTGTGGACTGCCTGGAACCTGAGAGAGAAAAAAGGATTCAGCTCTCTCTCCTCATGCCAAAAATGGGGCTTCTTGAGGCCTTTGATTTAATGTGCATTGCTACACTTCCCTCAGTCTCCATAGGACAACAATGTTAACTAGCCTTCCCTTTAGTTCAAGAATACTAGAACGGCTCTGTGGAGGCTGTTTCCTGTTCCCTTTCCTACTTTGCCTTAATTCTTCCCAGACTCAATCAACACAGGTGGAAATGACTAGAAGGACCACCCTTTGCTCTAAGGTCTGCTCATACCCCAGTGACTAGGTCACCTCTCTTCTAATCGTGGGCAAACACCAGGTGTGCTAGATGCACACTGTCTCTGCATCTGTCTCCCAACATATAAGGTAATTGGTCCACAGTAGACGTTCAGTAAACATGTAAGTAAATGAATGAATGGGTTCATCCTTAGAAACTTCACAGGTTATCCTTGGAAGGACCCTGTGCATCCCCTCCCCAACCCTGGCATCTTGGGTGTGTATTGCCACCATTTTCTTCATGCTTTTCCACAGGAAGTGACTTTATCTAAAAAATCAATGGAAATAGAACTCCAATGTTGTACACGAGTTTCACTTACTAACTGAAAGTAAGTCTTGGAGTTCATCCTTGGCCCCACTAGAGGAAGCCAGCCCCTCCTCAGCCTTGTCAGGTAGCACCTGTCACATCATAGAATATTTGAATGACAGTAGTTTCTCCCTATGAAGAGGCAAGAGCTGTGGCTTAGAGCCAATCAGAATCTACTTACCCTCCCTCCGCTCCTGTTAGCATCTTCTGGATTCTGAACTAAGCTCAGAAGCCTGGGCAGGCCTCTAAAGGCTACTATCCTCCTGCCTCTCAATAGCTAAAGTGAAAAGACCCCACTATGCACAGCCTAAAATATCCTTTATGGATGTGTATGTCATCTGCATAATTTAAATCACAAATCAGACTTGTTGCATTTGAAATGAGAAAAACAGGAAACCAAGTTGGGTGGGCAGAGAAGGACATGAAGGTCTGGGAGGAGTCAAGGAGGGAGGTAAATATGGTCAATATGAGACTATCAAAGAATGAATTCAAATATTTAATCACCAAAATGCCTTCATTTTCAAACAGTACTGTGCCACATGTACTACACTTCCAGTCCTGGCCACCGTGGAGGTGACACTGGGGAAGATTAGTAAACTTGGAAGCAAACTCTCGGATGTGGCCACAAGAGGGCCAGGTTTGCAAATCTCTAAGGCAGCAGCAGGTTGAAAACTGCCAACACCACAGGCCACTGCTACCCTTCACCAACACACACACACACACACACACACACACACACACACACACACACACACTACCACCCTACTCCTAACCTGGACCCACAATACAAAGGACTCTTTTCCTGATGAGCAGACTCCAGCAGGAAGAAAATAAGGTTCCCAGAATCAGAGTACTAAGAAAAAGGAGTACACCAGCTACTGTTCCATAAGCATCCCTCTTCCTGAAAAGCAAGACACAGAGTCAGCGATACACCCTTTCCTACTATGTCATCTTCAGGAAGGACAGTGTCCTTGTACTGTCTAGATCTACAGCTGACTGACTATAGCAATGTCATGTCTCTGGAAAATAGGCTTAAAGCAAAGTTCATTTCAGGGAGTGTGTGCAAATCCGTCCTCACGTCCTCCATTTGCGGGTGAGGCTGGGATGAGCTGCAGGCTAATATGCATGTTCAGAGAGACCTGGGGAATTCTAAGAGGAGAAATAAACTGATCAGACTTCAGCAAGCATTGCTTAAGAAAGCCAAAGTCCAACGTGTTCCCATTAGTAGCTTAGAGGGTGAATGTGAGGCTCTGGGAAGAGGCAAGTCACAGACATCACAGTGTGGTTGGTGCAGTGTACTCACCCATTCTGGTCACAGGGTACAACTCCCCAAGGATCCAAGCCGCCCCTCGTTAAGGTGCCTGTCTGAACAGAAGTAAGCCATTGGATTACATGGAAGATCTGCTCGGGCAGTAGTGAAGGCAAATACAGTACACTTAACTGAGAAATTGCATCCGAAAGGTATTACCGACATTGTTCCTTTAAGGAAGACCACAATAAAGTGGACATACGGGTTCTGAGAGAGACATTACAATGAATTCAAACATGACAGCCTCGAATTGATCACAAACCTCTGTAACCTCTATGGTAAAAAGAACAGAGTGTCTCCTATCACGCTAGGGGACTGTGTTGCATATCCAATGACAGATGAAAGGAAGAAAGAGGCCTTGGTAAGACAGTTAAAACAACAAAATGGGTGGATCCTTATTTTCATAGTAGGAGCTTAAAAGAATAAATGTCATCAAAACTGAATAATACAGTCGAAATTTTACCTACAAAGCACTGGGTAGAACACTAAAGAAATGGCCTACCAACTGATTTTTTTTAGTTTCTTTCTCTTTCTTTTCTTTTTCTTTTTCTTCCTCTTTTTCTTTTCTTTTCTTTTCTTTCTTTCTTTCCTTCTTCCTTTCTTTCTTTCTTTCTTTCTTTTTTTTTTTTGGCTTAAAACAATACATGATAGTTTTCTCAGTGTAGTATAACCACAAGGGACTCAGGCTAAGTTGAAATACCATCTGTGTGAGAGGAAAAAATTCCCATAATCCCTTCAACATTGAAACCCTTATCCACAATATGATCATAATCACACAGACCTGTCTGGAATAATAAATAAAGTAATAGGAAGCAAATTGTTTAATGTCACGCCCACGGTAAGTACTAACAATAAGGAGGAAACAGACTCACAGCGGCCACTCATTGTTTTGTTCAGGCCTATGCTGTGAGGACCGCTTCTGCTCCTGGTTCTGCCACAGTATGGCAGAGTAAGTAAACTGTTCTTCCTAGTGATGTTGCTCTGGTCATGGTGCACTTCTGCCTCTCCATTATTTATAAAGTGCAGTTTCCATGCCCTCAGGCTTCCCAGCTTTCCACACACTCTTTACTGGCTACAGATCTTCCACAGAGGAGGATAAAGATGGTTCTTAAAATGGATGACAGTGACAGTCACAGAACAGTGAACATGTACTTAATTATTAGCACACTGGACATCTCAAATGTTTGACATGACAAATTTTATCTTCTATTTATTTCACTCCCCCTTCAAAAAAACAAAAAACATTAATTAAAAGAAACTGGGGGCAACAGAGGCTCCAGTCATTCCCTGTTGCTTGAAGAAACATAAAACATGTCGATTAGACATTCAAGGATTATACATGCCCTCTTCTAATGTTAGCATCCTGCCCTATATTAGAACCATATTGTCTTGTATTGTCCTGGCACCATGGTGGCCTTTGCTCTCTTTCTTATGCTACTGCTGTTTCTATGCAGTCCTCTAACAGGACTTTTAATTCACTCCTGTCCCCTACTCAATGTATGTGACATAAACAAACACACAGAAAAGAACTCAAGTGAGAGGCTGGTTGGCAGGAGTGGCAAACATTCAATGGTTAATCTGAAGCATGCACTGACCTGAGAACAGAGTTGAGGGTATGCTCCGTGGCTTGAGCAAGAGTCATTGTCAGCAAGAGTATTATATTAGCACGTAGTTTAATAAGCTTTTTTATTTTTCCTAATTCCATAATTCAATTAATACTTATTAAGCATTGACTCAGTTGCCAGGCAATGGTCTAAGTGTTGGGGATACAGTTGAAAACAATATAAACCATTTAAAGTTCATGTGTGTATGTATGTATGTAGTGTGTGTGTGTGTGTGTGTGTGTGTGTGTGTGTTTCTCTGTGAAGGTTTTGACTTCATGAAACAGAGTGTATTTTGATCCATTGTCTTTCATAAATTCTCACAGCTGAAAGGACCCTAAAAGATTCACTGATTCAATTTCTACTCCCTCTTTTCAAAATCCCAGGGTCAGAAAATTCATTTCGCAGATCACACGCACGCACAGACAACCAGAGATAAAATAAGGTCAGATGCCTGTAACCTGCCTATTACTTCTGCCTCACTAAAGAGAAGAGCATCTATCCATTCCCATGACAGTGATGAATGGCCTGGGACTGAGGATGAAAGACACATACCTTGTCGAAGCAGACGAGGTTTAACTGTCCACAAACATTGATCCTCTGGGGGCTAATGCAGAATATGCCCTTCTTTTTCAGCCTCCTCTGGGCATAGATGATGCCTGTGGTCAGGGCAGCAGGGAGAGCGGGAGGTACTGCAATGGTGATAACATCCAGGGCTTTTCTTACCACCTCCTCGGGAGGTTCCTGGACAAGAAAGAGTGTTCAGCCATTAGAATTAAATCAGCAGTGATCATCTTTGTGTGTGTTATCTGGTTTCACTTGTAGATCTTCATCTGATAGCTACAAAATGCTACTCTTACTAAACATTTCACTTTTCAAACTAAATATGGAAGTAGCATAAAGCACAGGGAAGTATGCAAGAATAGGATCATGCTGGCCTTTCAGTAAACCAACTGTTCCCCCACTGTCCCACAAGATCTCATTGCTATCCCAGAACCAATCAACCAACTGCTCATAGGTGCATCTGAGTGCCTGGAAGTAGGCTTTGGCGTTTTGGCTTGTTTGAAGTTTGTTTCCAAACCACATCCTTGAATAAGCCCAAAATATAGCGATAAGGTCAATGTATAGCAATAAAATATGTAGAGTAGAATGAGTATGTATGTATGTGCATGTATGTGAGTGTGTATGTGTGTGCATGTGTGTGTGATTGTGTATGTGTGTGTATGAGTGTACACATGTGTGTGAGTGTGTATGCATGTGCATACATGTGTGTGTGTGTGTGTGTGTGTGTGTGTGTGTGTGTGTGTGTGTGTGTGTAAGAATACAAAGGCAGCTTACCCCACTGAGCACATAGACACACAGGGTGTAGACCATGCCAATGGTGGCCGTCCCTACAAGGCAAAGAAGGAACCTGATGGCATCCCTGTAGAGCTTGAAGTTCATGGGCTTGGGGTACAGGATGGATCTCACGAGGTCCCCCTTTGCAGTGTTGAATCCTGAAATGACAAACAGATGCCCCACATTTTCAGGATAGCAAACGTTACTGCTGGTAATCTAAACATCTACATTGCTTTGGCTGTCTCTAGAGCAATGTTTCTCAACCTGTGCGTCCCAATCCCGTTTTGGCAAACCTCTGTCTCCAGAAGTATTGACATTACAATTCTTACCAGTAGCAGAATTAGTTATGAAAATACCTTTATGCTTGGGAGGTCACCACAACGTGAGGAACTGTATTAAATGGCATTAAGTAGCATCAGAAAGGTTGAGAAACACCACTCTAAAGAGTCTAAACCTAAAACTTAAACCTAAATACAATGTTAGATAACCAGAACAGTACGTCAGGCTAGACAGAAATAGATCACCTTCCTCAGAGCCTAGTATTCTCCCTGGCTTTCTTCTCCCCTCTATGTCCAGGTTCAGTGCATACCAGAGATGGGAGCCATACCCAGGGCAGAGCACAAGTTAGTTTTAAAGACATGACCAGTGAATGTGCTTACACACACATATAGGATTCTTTGCTTGAAGTGAAATGAAGTGGCCCCATAAAAACTGATGCACTCATTTTTCTAATAGCTTTTACTACTCCATTTTTAGTTTTGTCCTTCCTATGGGGAATGAACTCGGGATTCTGCTCAGAAATGCTGAGTTTCTAGCCCAGCTTTCTCGGGTATTAGCTTATCATTCTGCAACTGTCCACTTGGCTTATGAAGTTTCAGACTCTTTGTGTACACAATGGGGGTGGGGGAGGCGATAAGCATCTTTACTGCTGGCTGTGTCTTCAGAAAGAGTTTATAAACTGCAAAGCACATAAACCGTGATCACTGCAATATGTGCCGCTATATTTACTGAAATGCACAGGCCACCTTCAGTCAGCAAGTCAACATTTAAAATACACAGACTTACATGTATTTGTTGAGCTATCCAACGGTTAATCCTGACCTGATACATTAAAGGTACTAGGCAGGCATCATTACAAACGACCTATCCAGAAGATGCTCACCTGTCTGCAGGACCACGGCTCTCACAGTCCCAGAGCCAGCTGCCTTGGCCTGGATGACCTCCGTACCACAGAAGAGAACATGTCGCCTGGGATCTGCTTCAGACTGCGTCTTCCAGGGTGCAGAGCTAGCTGTCTGGGATAGTGGAGTTTTAGTGACAGGAATGCTTTCTCCTGTAGGGAAAAGAATCGATCTTACTTTGAGGGGTGGAGTGCCTGCACCATGCAAATCACTCCTACGCTCTCATGTGTCACAGAACTTCACCAGGAGCCTACTATGACCACAAAGCAGGCTAGGCATTGGGAACACAAGACAAGCAAAGGTGCTGGTTGTGGAGAGCTCTGTATTTCAGAAGAGGAGAGCAACATATAACCAAATATGTAAAATGTCATATTATAAATACTATATTATTTTAGGTTAAACATAGGCATTCAAGTAGGTTGGGAAAAGACATTTATAAAAGAGCAAGCTGTGGAGTTGTAGAGTGTGGGATGTAGGGAGAGCGAAGCCATAAGGCCTAGGCAGATGCTCGATCATAGAGAACCCAAGTGTGAGGAAGTTAAATGTTCAATTTTTTCCTGTAGGCCCTGGTATTAGGGAGATGTCTAGTTGGTTCAGTTTCTAGAGTAATATTACAAACTACTTGTCAGACAAAATTCTCTGCCCATTAAAGTCTCGTGAGGGTAGCAGGTGGATGGCTAGCTGAGAAGTGATCACAAAAGTCATAGCTGAAGGTGATGGGACGGGAAATTCAGCAGATCCAGAGGAAGTAGAGAGGACGTTCAAGGAATGGGAAGGTTAAGATGATACAAAAATGGAGGGAATTTTGTATCAGCCAATCACAGAGTAGAGGAGAGAACCAAAACAGCTTCGTGGTCCCTGGCTTGGAGCCTGAGCAGAGGGCAGGCCACAGTAATGAAAGTAAGGGTTCTAAGAAGATCAGAAGTTGCCTTCGGGTCGCTGTGGACTGGAGCTCACTGTAGAAGAACCACGTTGAAAGGCCTGTGCACAGCGGATAACTATTTGGACCTGGTGATTGTATGAGGCCTTCACTAAGGACATTTGGTCAGGGATCACCAGCTTGTATGCGGTAATTAAAGCTAGAGAGAGAGAGAGAGAGAGAGAGAGAGAGAGAGAGAGAGAGAGAGAAGACAGATTATTTAAGAATCAAGCAAAGGGTAAAAGGAAAAGACAAGAATGTAGCCCTGAACGGTGCCAGCAGTTGGGGTGTCAGACGAAGAGAAGGTGAGGAATGAATTAATGAATTCAGTGGGTATGGTCAATGTTCGAAGCACCTGGAGAAAGCAGGGTGTTAGAAAGTCAAGACAAGGAGAGTTCGGGGAAAAGATAGTCAAATAGCCAAAAGACAGAAGAGTCACTAAGGTGAAACTCCGTATACACGCACTTGCGAGTGTAGCAGCTGTGCCATCCATCCATTTGCCTAGGAATTTCATATATTTATTGTTTTTAATAGCTGAGTAGTACTCCATTGTGTAAATATACCAAATTTTTTGTATCCATTCCTCTGTTGAGGGACATCTGGGTTCTTTCCAGTTTCTGGCTATTATGAATAAAGCTGCTATGAACATAGTGGAACATGTGTCCTTATTACCAGATGGAATATCTCCATGTCTGTGGTTGCCAGGGATCCATCCCACAATCAGCCACCAATCATAGACACTATAGCATACGCCAGCAAGATAGTGCTGAAAGGGCCTGGATATAGCTGTCTCGTGGGAGACTATACCATTGCCTGGCAAACATGGAAGTGGAAGCTCACAGTCAGATATTAGATGGAACACAGGGTTCCCAAAGAAGGAGCTAGAGAAAGTACCCAAGGAGCTGAAGGGGTCTTCAACCCTATAGGTGGAAGAATAACATGAACTAACTAGTACCCCCTGAGCTCATGTCTCTAGCTGCATATATAGAAGAGGATAGCCTAGTTGGCCATCATTGGAAAGAGAGGCCCTTTGGTCATGCAGACTTTATATGCCCCAGTACAGGGGAACACCAGGGCCAAGATGTGGGAGCGGGAGGGTAGAGGAGCAGGGCTGGGACGGGGGAGGGTATAGGGAACTTTCTGGATAACACTTGAAATGTAAATGAAGAAGTTATCTAATAAATATTGGAAAAAAAAAAAAAGAAATGCTGAGTTTCTGGCCCAGCTTTCTCAGGTATTAGCTTATCATTCTGCAACTGTCCGCTTGGCTTATGGAGTTTCAGGTGCTTTGTGTATACAATGGAGGAGGCAGGCAGTAAGCATCTTTACCGCTGGCTCGATCTTCAGAGAGAGTTTTTAAACTACGAAGCACATAAACAGGGGTTATTGCAATATGTGCCGCTATATTTATTGAGACACACGGGCCACCTTTCAGTCAGCACCAAGGCTACAATCATTATGAAAACTGATCTGGGCGTTAGCAAATTCCCAGAGTTGATGGACTTTTATAAATCTGTGCAGTTTTAAGGAAAATAAACCTGATCGGCCATGACTGCCACCCACTTCATCTGTAAGCTTATATAGGAGGGAGATGAATGTTCTTGTCTCTGTTCATGCTGCTGGGCCTGCTTGGGAGAAATGGGTTTTCTATGGACTAAAATAGGAACACAATATATTACTCAGTTTCATCCCTAGAAAAGACATCCCCATCTTACTGAAATCTCATTACTATGCTTCATAAGTTTGACTGAGTCACTTATCCTCTCTGTATCTTATTCATAAAGACTATGATCCAGGTTGTCCTCTAAGGTCCGCCCCTCAGATTAGTGTGCTAGTTAAAAATAAAGTCAGTTCAAAACACCCAGTGTAGATTTTGGAACTGGCAGATTTGTCCAAGGTTGTACCATGGACTTTTTAACATTTTCACCCTAGGGTGTCATTAATGGCTTTCAGACTTTCTAAGTTTATAAGGGGCATTTTATGTAAATATGTTAAGATATGATTTTGAAAGATCTAGTGATCCCTACAATCTTTTAAATAATTTCAAGAAGAAAATGGGACAAACGTTCAGTGAGGTCCAGAATGCGCTGACTTGAGCACATGGGGGACAGTTTTGATTTGAACTCTCAGATCCAACCACAGCAGGACTAAGCGAGGCTTGCAGAAGCAGGAAGGTCACACAGCAGCCCTGTCTCTTGTCCTGGACAAAATTTTCATTTGGGTGGAAGAAGAGCCAGCCAGGACTGTGATAACCTGCGTCCTGAGCCAGCCCGGCAGAGGCTGCAACCGTGGCGCTCCAGCCGTACCTGTCAGCATGCCTTCATCTACCACACAGCTGCCGTCAATCAGAATAGCGTCACACGGCATCTGCACTCTGCTCCCTGTCAGGATTAATAAATCTCCAGGCACCAGGAGGCGGGATTCCAGATCTTGGGCTCCAGCTGAAAGTGTGAGCAGACAGTCGAGTTACGTTCCGACAAAAAAAAAAAAAAAAAAAAAAAAACAGTCCCGCTGCTCCGTGTTAGAGATTCCTGGAGAAGCAGGTGAAGCGTGTAGAAAGAGATACCGGTCCTCACCAATGGTTCTAACTCTGAAGACAACAAGAAGGAAGGAGACAAACTGCACGTAATGAGGTCCTCAGAGTAGCAATGATGGACAAGCACAGAAAAAATAATGACAAAGTCAGAAAAACATATCTGATGCTTACAGGCAAAAGATTGGTGTTTTTCACATAGAAAGACATCAAGGAAGAGATGTACAGGAACAGCTAGAAACTAACACTTCACACACACACACGAGTGGCATGTTAAATATTTGAAAAACTGCTTGCTTTTATTCCTTTCTTCCCTCCTTCTTTCCTTCCTTCCTTCTTGGCTCCCAGTCTGGATGACCTAACTTCTTTCTTCCCTTATTCAGTCTCAAAGAGGTCATGGGACTGAGTATGTGGACAGCTGGGAAGGGCAGGTTTACCAGCTTAACACAAACCGGAATCATCTGTTTAAAAAGGTTTCAATAAGGGACTATTATTCAGTTAGCCTATGGGAGTCTCAGAGGAGTCTGTTGAAGTGAGAAGACACATTGTGGTGGTCGGAATGATATAGTCTCTCCCCCCTCAATATTCTCAAGCATTTGAATGTGTTGTCCCCAGTTTGTGGCCTCGTTTGAGAGGCTTGGGGAGTGGGGCCTTGTTGGAGGGAGTGTGTCATTGGGAGTGGTTTTGAGAGCTTAGCAACTTGGAGCCATTTTGAGTTGACTCTTTCTGCTTTCTGTTTGTAGTTAAGGAGATTAATTCTCTCTCAGCTGTTCCTGCCACCATGCCTGCCTGTTGGCTGCCACACTTCCCGCCATGCTGGTGGTAGAGTCTTAACCCTTTGGAACTGTAAGTCTAGATAAACTCTTTTTCCTTCTCTAAGTGGCCCCAGTCATGGTATTGTATCACAACATCACAGCAATACAAAAGTAACTAAGACACCCAGCCTGAATGTGGGTGGCAACATTTCATGGGCTGAAGCCTGGACTGGATGGGGGCGGCGGTGGGGGGGGGGGGGCTGTGCATTCACATGCATTAACTCACTGCTCTCTGCTCTTAATTGAAGATGTAACGAGGCAAGCTGCTCTATGTTGCTGCCAGCTTGACCTCACCCCAGTGAGGACTGCGTATTAAGTTACCCTTCTGGTGCTGTGATAAAACACCATGACCAAGGCTACTTAAGGAAGGAAGAGTTTTTTTTGTGCTTGGGGTTCCAGGGAGGTAAAAGAGTCCATCACACTCATAGCAGAGAAACACGGCAGCAAGCAGGCATAGTCACTGAAACAACAAGCTGAAAACTCGCTCATGTCTACAACCATAAGCAAAGAGCAGAGAGAGGAGGAGAGCACACTGAAAGTGGTAAAGGCTTTGAAACCTGAAAGAGGCCCCCAATACCGCACTTCCTCCAAAAGGACCACACCTCCTAATCCTTCCCCAGACAGTTCCACCAACAAAAGACCAAGAATTGAAACATTGAAGTCTCTCGGGGACATTTTTATTTAAACCACCACAGACCGTACCCTGGAATTTGGGCCAAATATCTCCTTTCTCCTGTGAGCTGCTTTTGGAAGAGTATTTTATCACAGTCACAGGAAATAATCTTTGCAAGTGGTTGGGAAGATGGGTTGCAGGCTACTGGTGGTGTTGGAGTCTAGGTGAGATGAACTGTCATGTGTATGGCCTTGACTCTGACAGAGCCCAGGTAAACACCGTATAACCACAGTAGCAGTGCCCTGCTGTGGAATGTTGGGGTCTGGGATAATAATAGAGGTGTTACCCGGAAGTGAGACTGGGCATAATGGAAGCATCAACAGTGATGGAGAATTGGTCACACCCAGGCTGAACTGATATAGTGCACAGATCTATTAAAGTCAATGAAAGCAGAATTTCTCACACACAAAAAAAGCAATAATAAAGTTCAAGTACAGATGGAGAAAGGGCCTGTGACTTGGAGCTGGAGATATCACAAAGTGATAAACATATAAACATACATGTATATAGGAATACCTACATATTACCGGGATACTGATCTATATTGTTGATACATACTCTCTAATACTTCCCTCTGAGAAAACCTAAATGCAGTGATGCCCTAAAAGGAACAAGCACACCATAAGCCCAAGTATTAGATCTTCAATTTCACCCATACCCCCCCACACGCCCAGTCACGAAAACTTACAGGAAAAATAAAAATGGTTACAATCTGTCAAAGAAATGTGAGAAATGTGTAGTGTAAGCTGGAAACTCACTGTGCCATTAAATAAGAAAATGTTCAAAGAGCAATGGAGACAACAAAAAGATATCAAAGTCACATAAGGGGCCTGGCTGCCTAAATCTGTAAAGATTTTAACAAAGTAAAGGATAATAAAGATCTATAACCATTGAGTAAATAGGGTTTCATGAATCCATAATGACATAGGCTAGTAGGTAAATAAGGAGGGAGAAATAATAGACTTCTTTCCTCGCAGCACAATGGCAATTAAATAATTAAGAAGTTCAAATGAGAAAAATCCCTGTTTATCAAGTTAAAGTAATAATTAAATCAAGAAACATCAGTAGGAAAAAAAATCTAGTGGGTGAAAATTTCATGAAGACAGTCTATTTCTGTAGTCTCAAAATATTCCTCAACAAAGTAACTACTAATTACAAAAAGAAAAATAGCAAACTTACAAAAGATAAGAACTTGCAAACATCCTATAATTAAGAAACCCACGTTTATATTACTAGTAATAGAACAAATTTAAATAATGTACATCCTGATACGAAGAAGCAAACACACACACATACATGTTCACATACACACATATACGTGCATACCTGTGATTTGCCAAAGCCAAACAAAAGGTCATTTTACAGAATAACCAGAATGGGATAATATAAGTCATGGAAGAAACAACTGAAAAATGCTGATAAGTGGCAAATAACTCCACTGTATAGTCCTGGATGTCTTTCCTACATGGAACATTACTGAGAAAATATGACAAAGAGCAGGCCATATATTGTTAGCATGTGTTAGTTAGCTTCCTGATGACACTGCAGTTTCTTCAAGAGAATGTCCTGGTCTCTAAAAAATGCACAGTGAACCATGATGGAGCTACATGTCAACAAGTTATTCTCTTTTTCCTTGTGAGACTGTACGTAAGAAATACATACCTGTACATATGCATGTTTGCATGTGGGCAGATAGATACATGTGCAAATGCATTAATGTGCATGTGCAAGCTCCAATCTGACATCAAGTGCCATTCTCCACCACTTTTGACCTAGTTTCTTGAGGCAGGGTCTCTTGTTGAACCTAGAGCTGACCATTCTGACCTTGCTAGCTAGTTTGCCCCAGAGATTCCCTGTCTCTGCTTCCTGGGTGACAGAATTTCAGGTGGCTTCTGCCTGTGCCCAGCTTCTACATGGATTCTGGAAACCAGGATTCTAGTCTTCATCCTGGCTTAACAATTGTTATATTAACTGAGCCATGTGAACAATCTCAGAGACTTATTTTTAAGTTCTGGAAAACAGAGTGATCCTCTTTTTTTTTTTTTTACAATTTCTCTGTACAAAAAAAAAAAAGAGAGAGAGAGTGGAGAGGAAATATAGAAGAGGTGCCATTGCTTACCTCTCTGATTAGAAAAATCAAGTATTCTGCCAGCATATTCTGCTGGAAAGGCCGTGAGGAAACAGGCACTCACACGTTGCTAATCTAAATGCAAACTGGCACGGTCGCTACTGAATGAAAGCTGGCAATATCTATCTAGCAAAAGTGTGCACGCATTTATTCTCTAATCTAAAAATTTTGCTTCTCAACATCCATACATACTGAAGATATTCTGATGAAAAGATGAAAGGACATATGTAGAAGCCTTTTATTGCAGCATTATTTATGGTGGGAAAAGACTGAGAAAATATTCAGTAGAGGACTGACTAAATTAATAATGCTTCCCCCGCATGAGAGGACCACACATTCATAAATAATTTGGAATGTGTATATACCCTGTCATAAAAGGTCCATGGAAACATTAGTGTGTAAATAATAGTTAATTTTGGTGTACCTCTGTTCATAAAAAATGGCGGAGTAATTATGTAATCCATTTTGCATGTATAATATAAGCTAGTACCCTACTTTTTATATTTCTAAGTGTGAGAACAAATTAAAAACTAAACAAAAGTAATCATGATGAAAAAAAAAGGCAAAAGAGGAAGGGTAGGAGTTGAACTCTCCTGAATATCTTCTATCTTATGAATTTAAATTTTAAGACATAGAGGTATTTTTAGAGTATCTTTGTAAAATAAAAATAAATTTGAAAAGCTGATGCTAAAAGTCTAAAACAAATGAGTGAAATGAATCTATTGCATTTCTGGCAGCACCATGCAGAGAGCTATTTTGAATGACATTGAAGCGTAATTTATTAAATCAAATTGTGCATGTGGCTCTGTTTCTGGTGGGATATCACAATTTGGGGTGGGGATCTCTTCAAAACATTGTCAATTGATTTTTCAGCTTCACTGCTGAGGGTGCTGCTCTGTTGCTTTGAGATTATTGCATCAGTAGGATTAAACCAATGAGCCATTCTTGTCTGTCTCTGAGAACTGGAATTTTCTGTATAAATGAGAAACACAAGTACAATCATCAAAGAAAAATAAAACATTCATATCTAAGCTCAAATTGTTAAGTGTTGTCAAGAACTCATATTTCACTTTATCTTAAGTTCTTCACTAAGTATGCCTCTGAGAGTGCCTGTGAACAAAGACTTACATGGTAAAACTAAGATGCCTAACACTCCGGCCGAGCACTCTCAGTAAATACATGCTAGAGATAAGTAAAGAATGAGCAAATATTTACTTGTAAAAAACATTTATAATAGCATCCTAACTCTAAAATACTTAAGAAGAAATCTCAGAAAGAACATGTAAGGCTCATAAGCTGACAACTTCAATATACAGATGAGAGGAATCAGACCTAAAGAGGTCTGTATCTATGAAGAAAATATCCAAACCTATAAATATGTCAATGTTCGACAATTGACCTAGAGATTTAACATCATAGCCAACAAACCCTCAACAAAATTTAAAGAAATAAACAATTGAAGTTTTCTTCTAATACATGTTGAAAAGAGCCTGTATTTGTTGCTTTATCTTCTCATTTTAACAACAAAACACTTGACGATAATCAGCTTGAGGGAGGAAGGGCTTACAGTTGAAGAGAATACAGTTCATCATGAAGAGGAAATCATGGCAGCATGACCCAGAGGCAGCTGGTGACAGTGCATCCACAGTCAGGAAGCAAAGAGATGGATGCTGCTGCCTAGCTGACTCTTCTTTTTATTCAGCTCAGGACCCAGCCCATGAAATGGTGCCACCAGAGAGTTAACCTAATCAAGGTATCTTTTATAGACATGTTCAAGGCTAAACTGAGATAATCTCTCCCAAATATACCCAGAGACTTGACTGCTGGGTGACTTTAGATCTTATCAAGTTGACAATCAATATTATTCACCATAACCCATCCCTCATCAAATTGCCACAGGTATCATTTTAAATCACAATGCACCATTTTTATCCCTTAAACATTTCCTTTTCAGTTCTTAATGTGATATACATTTAATCTGTCACTAAGTCTCCAAAGTCTTCAAAAGCCCAAAGTCCAGACTCAAGACAAACTCTTAACTGTGAACCTTTAAAACACATATGCATACACACATGCACACACAATCAAGTTATATATTGTCTTAGGTGGGGTTTATTCTGTGACAAAACACCATGACCAAAAAGTATGTTGTAAAATAAAGGGCTTATTTGGCTTACTCTTCCAGATCATAGTCCATCATTAAAGGAAGTCAGGACAGGAACTCAAGTAGGACTAGAACCTAAAGGCAGGAACTGATGCAAAGGCCATAGAAGGGTGATTCTTAGTGGCTTGCTATGCTTAATTAAAACACTCTTCATGGAGCTGGAGAGATGGCTCAAAGGTTAAGAGCACTGACTGCTTTTCCAGAGATCATGAGTTCAATTTCCAGCAACTACATGGCAACTCACAACCATCTGCAATGGGATCTGATATCCTCTTCTTGTGTGTCTGAAGACATCTACAGTCTACTCACATACATAAAATAAATAAATACATCTTTTTAAAAAAACACTCTTCATAAGAGTGAACCACAAGACAGAGTCTACACTAGGCTATTTTGCGATTCCCTTCCTCAATTCTATAAATCTAAATATCTTCAATTTAGCTTCAGGCAGACTCTTCAAACAAGGGCAAAAAGCAGCCACATTCTTCACCAAATTATCACAAAAATGATCTCTAGGCAATATACTAAAAATCTTCTCTGAATCCTCTTGAGCCAGGCCCCCAAAGTTCAAATCACCCTCAGCACCAATGTTTTCCATATTCCTACTAGGATACAGCATTCTGCCAATTTTAAAATACAAAGTCCCAAAATGCACATTCCTCCAAACGCAAGGATGGTCAGGCCTATAACAGCCTTCACTCTTTGTACCAACTTCTGTCTTGGTTAGGGTTTCATTGCTGTAAAGAGACACCATGACCAAGACAATTCTTATAAAAGAAAACATCTAATTGGGGTTGGATTACAGTTTCAGAGGTTCAGCTCATTATCATCATGGTGAAAAGCATAACAGCATTCAGGCCGTCTTGGTGCTAGAAGAGCCAAGAGTTCTACATGTTGATCCACAGGCAGCAGAAAGGGACTGTATCAAACTACCCAGACCTGAGCACATATATATGTGTGCTTAGAGTACCAAGAGAGAATGCAGATAACCTCCAGAGTAGCAAGACCTGTAACAAGACCACACCTCCTCCAATAAGGCCACCCCTCCTAATAGTGCTACTTCCCATGGGACCATACATATTTTTTTTCATTCAGTGGCACACTAAACATTCTGAATCCAAAGAGGAAAAATAGGGGCATAGCAAGAAATGGTCAAAGTGAAGCGTGATTTAAATGCAGCAGAGATAATATTAAATCCTACAACTCCATGTTCAGCATCTGGGGCTCATAATATAATCACAATGGCTGGACACAGTTTGGATAACTGCACTTCTCCGCGTCTGACACTTACACCACACATAGCCTCTTCCTTAGACTAGCTCTAATCCATGGCTAATATACCATGCTCCTAGCATCCTATTATATCTCCTGAAACTTAGACTCTACAGATTCAATCAATGGCCCCTTAGGGGCTGGTTGCAAGGACCTTGACCCTGTCACACATTTCCCACCTACAGAAGCTCTCTAGAGCCATAGACCAGGACCATGGATTCTGTGACTCCCTCAACACTGCACCTTTCAGGCCTCCAAATCACTTAGATATGGGCAATGTGGCCAAGTTCTGCTACCAGCTTGAGATTTAGCCTAGTCTCTTTAGACTTCAACTATATCAGTTCTGTGTGATGATCTTGAAGTAACCTTTCTTTTGGCAGTTGATTGATAGGAGCAATGATTCTTGTTAGCTGCATTCTCGATTTCATTTCTCTTCTTTCAAATAAGTTTGCATTTTGAGTCTTGACCTTTGATGAATGGCGTCTTGCCATCAGAGTACATTTCTTATTGCCCCAGTGTACAGCAAGATGTTTCTTTGTAATAATTACAACCTCTTTTTTGTATATATCTTGGCTCCAAAATACAAGTTGATCAAGTTCTTTTCCTCCCCTACCAACTGCTCATTTTTATATCCCTTTACCCAAATTTCTGCTCCTATTCACTGTAGACCTGGATAAGGGCAGTAAAAGGTATACCACAGCCAATGGTATACCTTTCTCAAAACATGGGCAGAATGGAACAAGACTCTTGGCTGAATTATCACATGAACAACTCCTAGCCCAGTTCCTGGTGGAGTCCTTGCTTCTCTCTGAAACCTCATGAGCTAGGCAACCACTATCTGTTTCTCTCTGATTTTCTACTTTTCCAGGTCTTGTCAGACTAAGCTGTGTTTCCAACATGCTAGGACTTTTCTACCTGAAAGCACCAGACTCTTCCACATTCTAGGCACAAAATAATTTTCAAAGGCCAAAGACCCACGTGGTCATGTTTATCAAGGCAACAATATTACTTCCCAGTGCTAATTTTCTGTATTAATTACGTTGTTCCTTTCTGTGACAAAATAATTAACAATTAGCAACACAAAAGGGGAAGGATTTCATTCAGCTTACAGGCTGAGAGAATGCAGTCCAATCATGAAAGAATTCTGGCAACAAGAGGCTGAGTCTGCTGGCCACATTGCATCCAGTCCGTGTTCAGTTTACTCTCTCCTTTCCACTCAGTCCACCAACAGTTAGTGTGTCACCCCACCTCAGTTAGCAAAATAAAGATAATTCTCCACAGGCATGATGAGAGGCTAGCCCAATCTACATAATTATTCATAAGTGTGTTAAAACATGTCCCCATGATAATTTTAGATCATTCCAAATTAATGATCCATTCCAAATTAATAACCCTGAAGATGAAGGGGAACTTATACCTCAAAGTAGCACTGCAAGAAAATAAAACTTAAGTGCTCGCATTACTTATTCATATCATATAATAAAATCATATTTCTCTGCCAGGATAGCAAGAGAGTATAACAATACAGTAGGACATACAGTCCAAAAAAAATTGATTCACCTCCATAGACAACAGGCTCATAGCAAAGGTGCAAAGCCAATGTTTTTTTCAGCAAATAGTGTCAGAGTACTTAAATACCTGAGAAAAGCAAACATCAGTCCAAAACAAACACAAAGCAGAACAGTGGAAACACAGTGTAGACCTAAAACTTAAAGCTTATAGAAAAGCGGGGTGACCTTGGAATTTGCAAAGATGCCTTCTTAATTAGACTAGCCATAAAGGAAAGGCTAATCAACTGCACCTTAAGAAATGTGAAAACATTTGCCCTTTGAAAGATGCTGTGAAGAAATATGAAGATACATCATAGACTGAGAGGAGATGTCTAATAACAGACTGAAAATTTAATAATGAGACAAACTGCTAAGCAAAAGATAAAAATGGATACTTCAAAAGAGACATGTGAGTCACAAGTAAGCCTTGAAAAGATGTCTGGGGCCATCAGACATTGCGAAAAACAATAAGATGCCTCCACACATGAAAGTGGCAAAAATTAATGGATGGGATGCACTGAGTGTGGGTAAGAATGTTAAACTGAGGCTTCCATATACAGCAGCAAGAAACGAACTGCTACAATCTCTTTGGAAAACAATGCTATCCTCTAAAAATGTTGAGTATCAACCGTGAGCTCATAAACTCTGTAACTAGGTATGTGCTCACAGGGATGATAGAGCATGTCTATAAAGGACCCAAACCAAACTCTTCACAGCACTATAGTTCATGATAACAACAACAACAACAAAAGAAATAATTCAAATATTGGTCACAAGTGAATTGAAATGTATGCCCATGTAATAGGATAGTTTAAGGACTAAAGGAGAATGTACTGTTAATACCCTTAACAAAACAAGTAAATCTTACATCATAAACTTTGATATTCTCTTACCAAATTAACTCAAAACATGTTATAAAAGACAGAAGAATGTATCTTATATAATATCATGTATGTACAATTATAAATAGAGATGTTAATCTATAGTAACAGAAGACAGATAAACGACTACCTGTGTATGTGGGAGGCAAAGGGGGAGGAAGGACAGTAAGTGAATGCAAGTCAACTCTAGGGGATAAGTCCTACTGTTGTTGTTTTTTCTTTTTATTAGATAATTTCTTCATTTACATTTCAAGTGTTATCCCATAAGTCCCCTATACCCTCCCCCCACCCTGCTCCCCTACCTACCCATTCCCACTACTCGGCCCTGGCATTCCCCTCTACTGGAGCATATAAACATTGCTAGACCTAGGGCCTTTCTTTGCCAATAATGGCCAACTAGGCCATCTTCTAATACATATGCAGCTAGAGACATGAGCTCTGGGGGCTCTGATTAGTTCATATTGTTGTTGCAGACCCCTACAGCTCTTGGGTACTCTCTCTAGCTCCTACATTGGGGACCCTGTGTTCTGCCCTATAGATGATTGTTAGCATCCATTTCTGTATTTGTCAGGGACTGTCAAAGCCTCATAGGAGACAGCTATATCAGGGTCCTTTCAGCAATATCCTGCTGGTGTATGCAGTAGTGTCTGCATTTGGTGGCTGATTATGTGATGGATCACCCGGGTGGGGCACTCTCTGGATGGTCCATTCTTTCATTTTAGCTCCAAACTTTGTCTCTGCACCTCCTTCAATGTATATTTTATTCCCTATTCTAGGGAGGAATGAAGTATCCACACATTGGTCTTTCTTGATTTTCTTGTGTTTTGGAAATTGTATCTTGGGTATTCTAGGTTTCTGGGCTAATATCCGCTTATCAGTGAGTGCATATTAAGTGATTTCTTTTGTGATTGGGTTACCTCACTCAGGATGATATCCTCCAGATACATCCATTTGCTCAAGAATTTCATAAATTCATTGTTTTTAATAGCTGAGTAGTACTCCATTGTGTAAATGTACCACATTTTCTGTACCCATTCCTCTGTTGAGGGACATCTGGATTCTTTCCAGCTTCTGGCTATTTTAAATAAGGCTGCTATGAACATAGTGGAGCATGTGTCCTTGTTACCAGTTGGAATATCTTCTGGGTATATGCCTAGTACAGGTATTGCTGGATCTTTCGGTAGTACTATGTCCAGTTTTCTGAGAAACTGCCAGACTAATTTCCAGAGTGGTTGTATCAGCTTGCAATGCCACCAGCAATGAAGGAGTGTTCCTCTTTCTCCACATCCTCGCCAGCATCTGCTGCCACCTGAATTTTTGATCTTAGCCATTCTGACTGGTATGAGGTGAAATCTCAGGGTTGTTTTGATTTGCATTTCTCTGATGATTAAGGATTTCAAAGATTTTTTAAGGTGCTTCTCAGCCCTTTGGCATTCTTTAGTTGAGAATTCTTTGTTTAGCTCTGTAACCCATTTTTAATGGGGTTATTTGAATTTCTGGAGTTCAGCTTCTTGAGCTCTTTGTAAATATTGGATATTAGCCTCCTATCAGATTTAGGATTGGTAAAAAATCTTTCCCAATCCGTTGGTGGCCTTTTTGTCTTATTGACAGTATCTTTTGCTTTACAGAAGCTTTGCAATTTTATAAGGACCCATTTGTCGGTTTGTGATCTTACAGCACAGGCCATTGGTGTTCTGTTTAGGAATTTTACCCCTGTGCCCATACCTTCAAGGCTTTTCCCCACTTTCTCCCCTATGAATTTCAGTGACTCTGATTTAATGTGAAAGTCTTTGATCCACTTAGACTTGAGCTTTGTACAAGGAGATAGGAATGGATCAATTCGCATTCTTCTACATGTTGACAGCCAGTTGTACCAGCACCAACTTTTTTTGTTGTTGTTGAAAATGCTGTCTTCTTTCCACTGGATAGTTTTAGCTCCCTTGTCAAAGATAAGGTGACCAAAGGTGTGTTCATTTCTGGGTTTTCTATTCTATTCCCTTGGTCTACCTGTCTGTTGTTATACCAGTACCGTGCAGTTTTTATCACAATTGCTCTGTAGTACAGCTTGAGGTCAAGCATGGTGATTCCACAGAGGTTCTTTTATTGTTGAGGATAGTTTTTGCTCTCCTAGGTATTTTATTATTCCAGATGAATTTGCAAATTGCCCTTTCTATCTCAGTGAAGAATTGAGTTGGAATTTTGATGGGGATTGCATTGAATCTGTAGATTGCTTTCGGCAGGATAGCCATTTTGACTATATTAATCCTACCAATCAATGAGCATGGGAGATCTTTCCATCTTCTGAGATCTTCTTTAATTTCTTTCTTCAGAGACTTGAAGTTCTTGTCATACAGATCTTTCACTTCCTTCGTTAAAGTCACACCAAGATATTTTATATTATTTGTGACTATTGTGAAGGGTGTTGTTTCCCTAATTTCTTTCTCATCCTGTTTATCTTCCCTCTGAGCCTAGTGGAGGCGGCTAGGGCCGTTCATGTGCTCTCCACACCCCAGAACATTAGGATCACCTCGGAGTTAAGGGTGAGTGGAGCGCAGTGTTGGCTTTGGGAACCGCAGAGGTTGTGGTGCCAGCAGTAGCAGGAACAGAGGAACTCCGCCCAACCAGAGGCTGGGGTCTATTCCAGCCAGGGCCACCCCCCAACCTTCTTCCATCTGAGCCCAGCAGAGGCGGCTAGGGCCTTTCCTGTGTTCTCCACACCCCAGGACATTAGTATCACCTCGGGGTTATGGGTGAGTAGAGCGCAGTGTTGGCTTTGGGAACCGCAGAGGTTCTGGTGCCAGCAGCAGGAACAGAGGAGCTCCTCCCAACCGGAGGCTGGGATCTCTTCCAGCCAGGGCCACCCCTGCCATCCTCCTTCTGAGCCCAGCGGAGGTGACTGGGGCTGCTTGTGTGCTCTCCACACCCCAGGACCTTGGGATCACCTCGGGATTACAGAAGAGAGGCAGCCTGCTGGGAGAGTTCTGACCCTAGAACTCAGGAAGTAGATCAGAGCTCCAGTCTGCTAGACACTGGACTTGCAATAGAAAAGCTTGCCTGCAGAGAGTACTCTGATCACTGGATCTCCAGGGAGAGTTGGTCTACCAGAAGTGCTGTCAGAGGCTAACAGAATCACAGGAAGATCAAGCTCAAACCAGTGACAGTTTGGACATTAACATCAGAAATCTCCAGATGGTGAAAGGCAAATGTAAGAACCTCACTAACAGAAACCAAGAACAATGGGTATCATCAGAACCCAGTACGCCCACTGCAATGAGTCCAGGATACCCCAACATGCCTGAAAAGCAAGACGCAGATTTTAAATCATATCTCATCATGACGGTAGAAGATTATAAGAAGGATGTTAATAACACACTTAAAGAAATACAGGAGAACAATGCTAAACAGGCAGAAGCCCTTAAAGAAGAAAAACAAATAAGTCCTACTGTTAATTTCACAATGGTGACACTTTTATGAGTATACACTATGTCAAAATTGACTGAATTACGCACTTTACAGATATGTTTTGTTTGCCATGTTAATTCAACCTCTGTAAATTAGGTTTTCTTCTTATGGTAAAGATCTCAGATTCCTTTCTTATAAGCAAATGTATAAGAAAAATACACATGCAGATGAGTTGTTAGGAACGATCAGAAAACCAAAGTCAAGTCACTTTCTGATTGCCTCTGGATATAACAAATGGGTATAAAACAGTGGAACTTACCTTTTCGCTCATACACAGAGACTGTAATGCTATTATGGGATTCAACAAGATGGTGCAGTTTTACAGATTGCTGCAAAAAGAAGGAAAACAGACAATATTTATCTGTTTAAATACATACCTCAGCTATTGCTCAGTATGGTGCTAGTTAAACATGGAGGGATTTTGGCTGCCAGCTGAAGATCCTGGGTAGGAACAGAGGGTTGAGTAACCTGTTACTCAGAGAAAAGGATCTCTGCCCAGCAGTTGGAGTTGTGGTCTATAACACAAAAATTTCCAAGAGCAGACTTCCCAGTGGTGATTTCTTCTGATAAATGAACTACACTGAGAGTAAATCAAGGTAAAGACACAAAAAATAAATAAATGTTTTATTCCACATTTAGTAAGAAAGTATTGTGTGAATGACATTCTAACTCATTCTGGGGTATTAATTTTTTCCAAAATTTCAGGTTTTTGTTTTTATCCTACTGTCATTATTAGAAATATGCCCTAAAGGGACAGGCTCACAAGGCTCCACCTCTCCTTGAGGGAATGTGGGAAGTTAATAGTTGCTAAAAGAGAGAGTGTGATTTTCTTCAGTGGTGTAGTCACTGGTTAAGTTGACCATGGTCCAGAAAATAATTCCTAATTCATGCTTATGTAGGTGACCCTAATTAAATTCAGTGGGTCACATACACACAACCATCAAAGTAGTAGAGGGTCTTGTTGGGAAGAAGGGTTTCAGTGGGATAGGTGAGAGAATGATGAGTGAAAGTAAAATGAAAGAGTAAACGAGTATATATATATATATATATATCAATTGTCATAAAATTGTCATATTTATATTAAATTGTAATAGAATTTTAAAAAGACACTCCCTGAATTATTTTAAAATATGATAAATGTACCATAAGAACATTCAGTACAATAAGATAATGTCAAAGAGTATTATGCTACTAACTCATCCTTTCGTTCACTTGTAAATTCACTCAACCAACATTTATTAAGCAGCTTTTTCTATACCTAAGGCTATATGTTAAGAAATTAGACAGAATGGAAAACAACAGAAATATAACTTATAATTGTCAATCAAAGCAATGTATTTTAACCAAGTAGTTATATAAATTAATGTTTACAAAGAATAAGCTGCCCCCATGTTTCTATGTAATATTAGTCACGACAAATGGAAAGTGTGAAAACATGTATGTAAAGATTCTCAATGCTGTTTGCTTTAATAGCAAAATCTAGAAACGATCTAAGAGTCTGCCAGTAGTCAAAACAGTCAGCACATAGTTATAAAACTACTTCAGATCTAAAGAAAGTATCTATACCAATACAGGACAATATGAAAGACATATTCAGTTAAAATGCAACTGAAAAATAGAGAACAAGGCACACGTTCATTCCGTGAAGAGTGTGTGTGTGTGTGTGTGTGTGTGTGTGTGTGTGTGTAATTAATGTTGCTAAAGTATAAAGAACAGCTGGACATAGTAAGTCCTAAAAGTCTGGCTGATTCTTTCTAGTGATTCTTTCAGTGTAAAGGATCCTATTTTCATTTACAATGTTATTCTGCTTTAAATATATTTTAACATATTCACATATTGTTCCTTGTACGGGAGACAATGGCTAGCTAATTTTAAATGCTTTTTATTTCAATTCAAATTACCTATCAGCTTTAGAATTGTATTGGTACCCTTAACAAAAGTTGTTTAGATGGAAACATGAAAGAAGAAATCATGTCAGCAGGTAAAGAGTGAAAGAAAGGTATTCAGCTCCTGAGAGTGGGTGTAAAGAATCAAGCTCTATAAGAAAAGGAAGAAGGAAGCTGTGGCAGCCACCGAAGGTGTGTGCAGAACAAAGAGAAAATGTTCCTTTGTGTTTAAGTTTGTTGAAGCTTTCGAAAGTTAAACACTGATGGCAAGCTCTTATGAAGAGGCAGAGAGAAGAGGCACTAGTGGATTGCATGAACACCCCCCAAAAGGTAGAACGGGTATCTGGGAGCACAGGCAGATGATACCTTAGGGCATTTCCTCTACTGTGATGAACAGGAAGGGAAGCCAGGGCTGAAGAGAACAGAGCATTTGGCAACAGAGAGGGAGGAGTTGAGCAAATTTCATACAAGGCTCTGTTTGTGAAATAACTTGTGAGATTATCTGCTGAGAAATCAAAGGTAGAAGACGGGCATTTCTAAAGGAAGATGGCTTAAAATGTATGCTTGCATCCTCATGGAGTGGGAGAATGGCTTGATCTGAGATGCACAAGACTTGCCAGGAAGAGGGTGACACGGACTCATATGTGATCCACCCACCAGTTCTATGTGGTTCTTCTCCCAGCAGCACCGAGACCCCCTTGCTATAAGTGTAAGGAAACCCAAGAGCTGAACTAGAACTTTGATAAATGGACACCAACCAAACAAAAAGGTGGAGGAGCCCATAGTAAGCAGAGGGTCCTCCATCTTCTGAAGGACTGGGATGTGTGGGAAGGGAAAGGTGTCACCCGCTGAGGAGCAGTAATTGTGTTCTTCTTTCATAACCATGCTCTTGTTTGACATGGACTGGGCAATCCTATCTCAAGGATCTTGCCTAGAAACAAGCCAGGGAAGCCTGCCATGGGATCTAGGGAAACTCACCTGTCTGAGATCATACACGGTCAAAGCTATGGAAATGACAGACATGAGGATGATGGCAAGAGCATATTCCTTGTAATCTTCACTGAACCACAAACAGACGCTGAAGAGTTGAAAGATGTAAAATGGATTTAGAACCTGTTAGCAGACGTAAAGACAGGAAGACAAGAATGGCTTTTGGGCTTCACACATGGCTGTTCGCTGACTTGTTTTCATAATTAGCACCGTGATATCAATCACCCCGCACAATACACTCGGCTTCTTGTTGTTGTATTTCATCAGCAATTTCCAAGACACAGCTATGAATGTCATGGAGCCAAGAAAAGAATCTAATCCTTTAAAGTGCTCTGGTCCCTCGGAGCACTTAGTCTAATCACTGCTGCACTTAGCAATCTACAAAGTTGTACTTGACGTGTCGCTGGGTTAAGCATCTGAGTAATGGGTCAAGAGTAGATGTTATCATCCCCCATTTACACTTCCTGAACTTCAGAGAGGTAACGCACTCAGCTTTACAGAATTGAACTACTTTAACCTGCTGTCCCCTCTTGCATACAATGCCATGAAAGAACTTTTTGTTAATGGATGAGTGCGAGACCACACTTTTCCATAAGTGGAGGGCAAAGCTCACATGGCATGTTGTAACCACACGTGTGCCTTTTCTCAAATACACCACAGTTGCTCACAGGGACAGGAATCCTGGCTCCTGGCTAGGGAGGAAGCTCTCGGAATCTTTCCCAACCAATTTGCTTTGCCTTCAGCCATCCTTAAACATGTTTAGAAATATTGAGAATGTATCTTGAATTTAGGAAGCCTTTCTAAGGCAAAGATGAAGGGATATTGACTACTAGAAATACACAGAGGGCTGCTATATGGCTTAACACTATTAAATCCAACAACAGCAACAACAAAGTACAAGAGAACATTTTTAACGTAGGGCATGATGGGTAAGCCATTCATTCATGCTCTCTCTCTCTCTCTCTCTCTCTCTTTCTCTCTCTCTCTCTGTCTCATACATGCATACATACACACACACAACTGAGATGAGTAGAACATTAAAAAAAAATCTAAATAAATGTGGTTTTCTCCCTCCAGTTTTGAACGCTGAGGTAAATGTATATGCTGCGGAAGAAATTGATTCCCTTTCCTAAAATAAACGTGATTTTAGTTTCACGGAACTGGAATGAGCTAAACAGCATAGTATTTTAAGAAAGGAGAAAACCCCAGCATTTATCCAAGTCACCAGATAAGAAGAGGACACCCAAGTGTCGCAGCATTGCAGTGTGCAATGTGCACACAGGGCACATACGTAGCACATCCAGGCAGTGTGCTTGGCGTCCTCTTAAAGCGTCAGGTAAATTACAGTCACTTATTAACAAGTAGCATCTCCAACTGGCCAGACCACAGAGTCATCATTTTCTATCCAACATCCCCACAAAATACTGGAGAAATTACCTCCTTGATGAGCAGTTTCCAAATAGGTGTGATTTCAACATCAATAGCATTAGGCCCACATATTAACCTCCTACAGGGAGAAACCACAGATTGATTACTCGGTCACCACAGTGAAAGAAAACTCATCTCCTGCACTTTCACAGAAAAGGTATATTCCATATTCCTTTTTGTACTTCTGGGGTCAAAGGATCTCCTGTCACAAGACACCCTCATATGTTTCAAAGTAACTAAAGAGTGGGAGGGGTCCCAGGAGCAAAACCAGTAGAGTGGGTCATGTTGCTTTCATTGAACTACACTCCCTGAGGTCCAAATATCTCCCTCGGAGGTGCCTTTGGTTTTTCATATTATCTACCCTCTCTCCAATACTTTCAGAGCCCAGATGTCCTCTGCTCTGTGCCTCATCACTACAGGTCCAAGGAAATGAAATGGAGAGATCTTGAAAGTCGATTTTTTTTTTTGACAAGGAAATACAGTGTCAATTGTTTCTACTCATATCCAGGAGTTCTTTGAGGCTGAATATTTGTTTTAATGGGAGCAGAAAAGTCCTTGATTCTCAGAAAAAGCTCAACATACAGAATTATACATCCCACTAACTGAAAGTCCCTGAGTTGTGTTGCT
Source organism: Mus minutoides (assembly GCA_902729485.2). Lineage (NCBI taxonomy): Eukaryota > Metazoa > Chordata > Mammalia > Rodentia > Muridae > Mus > Mus minutoides. Next base: position 1,586,014 of record LR749558.1, on the reverse strand, counting down.
TTGATTATGCAAAGATATGGCACCTTATGAACTCTTTTCTGGTGGGGAATACTAACCATTCTCTGTGCCTTCTGCTAAAACTCTCAAATAAAACAGCTATTCAAATGCACAGGCTATGGTCCTCCATTTTTATGTAAACAGGATAATTTAGCACATCTCATTAAAGTGAAAACTTGCTTTAGTAGAGATAAGGAGCATACTAAGATTCTGTTTTTCTTTTTTTTATTAGATATTTTCTTCATTTACATTTCAAATGCTATGCCAAAAGTCCCCTATACCCTCCTCCTGCCCTGCTCCCCTACCCACCTACTCTCACTTCTTGGCCCTGGCATTCCCCTGTACTGGGGCATATAAAGTTTGCTAGACCAAGGGGCCTCTCTTCCCAGTGGCCAACTAGGTCATCTTCTAATACATATGTAGCTGCTTTTCTTATAAGTATGCAGGTAATACTAATGCTGCAATCTCTTCTGAGCATCAGAAATGGGTCTCTAGTCCTCCTCTTTTAAGATAGTGTGGTGTGTGTGTGTGTGTGTGTGTGTGTGTGTGTGTGTGTGTGTATGCATGTGCACAATGTGCACAAGTGCCTATAGAGGCCAGAAGAGAACACTGGGTCCCCTGGAACTGATGTTACCTGAAGTCTCTGAAACTGGTTCTCATAGCCAAACTCAGGTCATCTGGAAGAGCATCAAGTGCTCTTAGTGACCAAGCCATCTTTGCAACCGCTTTCACTTCTATGACTAGAAGATTAATACCCAAATGAAAAGATACTTATTCAGTCAAAGCCACACAGATTCTGGACAGCAAAATGCCCTGTCTGAACCTTGTTTCTGGGTCTAGTGATTGATTTGGAATTGTGGAATTACGTAAACATCTTGCATGACATTGATTCAAAGCACTGTAAATGCTGTTATGTGGAGCTCAGTTTGTGTGTGTGTGTGTGTGTGTGTGTGTGTGTGTGTGTGCATGTGTGTGTGTGTGTGTGTGTACCTGCCATGTGTACATGTATGTGTGAGTGTGCATTTATGTGCATCTTTGTGACCTTATTCAAGCTATTAAATCCTCCTGAGCACTGCACTCTTCTGTGTTAGGCTGGTGGTCATATTTGCTCTACCTATTAACCCCATCAAATTGCTCTGCAGATATGTGAGGTCATTCATGGGACACACTAGGTAAAACATTGCAACCCTTTCTTATATTGGTGAATTAAGACTGCATACTGGACTATCTGGTTAACCAATCACAGCCCTTTAGAGCTAAAGACACAATGAGTCTAGTACCTGATCTCTTGTTCCTCTGAAGTCAGACCTAATCCAAATTTCTGATGTATCTTTGCAGAACTGAGCCAGTCTTCCAGGGAGCTAAAACATCAATGACAAAAAAGAATCCAATAGCAGCAGTATTTTCAAGATAGCACCTTTCTTCTTAGGATACACTTGTCGAAACAACTTACCCAATTTTTTGAAACTGTCCTTCTAAATTATTCCAAACATACCGTATTTTCTGCACTTTTATGTATCTCACCTACAATAAAGAAAAAACGTATTACAAGAGTCTCAGGTTTGAAGATCAGAGAACAAAGCAACTTGGGGAAGAAACAAAGTTAGAGCCAGAGATCCTTCTTAAAACTTTCTCTTCCCCTAAGCTTCCATTCTAGTCTCCTCTACTACATGAAAATATATTTCTATTAGAAGTCATCATCTGGTCAGCATGTTTCAACATTTTACTACCTTACAAACTAATGAAGGAAACAAAACATATGACAAAATAAAACTGAAGTTTCACAGTCCAACACATGTATCAAAGAAATAAAATATAATGATGTAAAAACTTGGCCTTAAAATGCCACAGACATGTAGAGAAGGTGAGTGGCTAAAGGCATTGTGGAAGAGGTAACATCAGAAACATAATGCTAAAGGGTGAAAGGGATTCTGCTCAGTTGAAGACTGAAAAGAATTAGTCAAAGAGACAGCATGTGGTTAGTCCAAATGGAAGAATCAAGAGAATAGACCTGTTTGACTGCAGAGGGGAGGGCAAGGCTGGGGAATTAAACTACGATAAAGCTGAGCAGCCCAGATGCAGGAATGAGGCCTGGGCATCCTTGTCTCACAGAGGATGGGTTGTAGAGAAGCCTACAGAAGGCACAATGAAGAACAAGGAAGCTTCAGGAGAGAGAAGTCGCAGCAAAGTGTACTCCAGTGAGTAGGGCTTTGAGGGCATTGGCAGAGGAAAGAAAAACAGATTCTTGCTTATAACAGTTCTTCTTGTTTACTCCCGCTTCCCTTAAGCATTGTTGCCGACCTCGGAAGGCATAAAGAGAAGCAGTGGGACTCCCAGTCCGTGGTGCAGCAACGGTTATAACCTCGGGGTACTTATTAGAAGCATTTAGAGAGTTTTAAAGAATATTGCTATTTGGGTCCCGTGGCCAAGAGATTTAATTTGTTCACAGTGTACTTTGGGCATAAATATTTTTAAATTTCCCCGGGTAGTTCTGATGTGAAGTCCAAGTTAAGAAGCACTGTTCAAGGCTGCTGATTTTGGCAGCTCTATTTCTGACCTTGAGAACTTTTGACTAACTTTCCCTGTGCCGCGGTTTCCCCAGGAATACATTGAAGCAATTGGCCAGATTATGTCTTCTAAGTTCCATTCAGCTCCTTTATGAACTGTCTAACCAACCATCAGGTAAGTTTTAAAACTGGGGAAAGGCTCTAACTGGTGCATAAGAAAAGTATTCAATACATTTTTGCTAAATACATAACTGCTTTGCAAAAGCACATGTCAACTAGAAGCCTTGCAGAATCATAATTCTACTCTACTCAGTGAGCATACAGCTCTCTCTCTCTCTCTCTCTCTCTCTGTGTGTGTGTGTGTGTGTGTGTGTGTGTGTGTGTGTGTGTGTGTGTATGGATTTCAAGCAAAAGTGCTATATGTGGTAATTTGTAAAAATTCCAATGAGGTTTGTTACTAAAGAAATGATTTGAAAGCCTGTCTATTTCCAATTGATTTTGAGTATGAAATGCTGCAAATTGCCACTGGGAAAAATCCTTCCTTCATAAACTGTCAAACATAGAAGGAAAGAAATTTTTGAAAGTAACCAACCATGGGCCTTGTTAGCCAACACGGGCCAGGTTGGAACCTCTGGTTTCTTCCTTTACAACTTAAATTCCTTTTGAGCATCCCCTGAGCCAGCAGGCACAGCCGCAGTCCCTGAATGCTTAGAGTTCATCACACATTATCTTCAGCCTTCCTCACCTTCCTAAAGAAGGTGAGGTATTAGGACCACCTTTGCTTCACTCCTTCCTGACAACCGCTTTTGATTATGTCACTCACAGAACAGGAATCATGGCTCCACCATCTCAGGTTCTAATGATGTTTCTCTCTCACACACACAAAAAGTATATGGTTCAAGCCATCCTCAGAATAAAATTTCTGAAAGCCCCTTTACTTTAGGATTCAGAATTCACAAAGTGAAGCTTGCTTATGTTTTTAATTGCACAAATTTGACGATCTGTGTTGGAAACTTAGCTTTAAGGGCCAAGCTAAAGGCAGAATGAGCAGCCTCCATGCTGGGCTCACAAACTGGGAAACAGAAAACAAAAGTAAACACAAGCCAAGCCTACAGCCAGAGAGAATGAAGAGGTTATTGGTAAATTTAACCTCAAAACATTAAAATGGATTGGTTCACTATCTTTTGAATTTCTGAGACTATTCCTGTGGTGAGAAGCACAAGTCCATCATAGACTATTGAAGCATCTTTGAGACTGTCCCACCACAAAACATCTCTGCCTGGACCATGGCTCCTTTATATCATCCTCAGAATTTCAAGAAGCTGACAAAGGACAGCAAGCATAGCATTTGTAGACGGGTTTGCTTATTTGTCCGTTTTCTAGAACTTCACCCCAGGAGAAGCCAGGACAAGGAGCAGCTGCTGCGCCTGCTGTGAGTGACTTTCATGTTTCTGTTCAGGAATCAGAATAGTTATCTCCTCACCTTCTTCCTCTTCATTTTGTTGGAACACATAAGAATGTCTTCCTTTTTGCACGCATTCCTACAACATAGTCCCTGGGGTCTCCTCTTCATTAATGTTTGAAAACCTGCCCTGGGTTTTTTGAAGAAGACTATATATGACTATCACCTTCAGATTCTCTTTCCATGGTTATCAATGTCATCATGACTGCACCTAAGACTCTGACTCTAATGAAGACTTCCAAGCTTTATTTTGAATATCAATTATTATAGGTCACAAATCAGCTTACTATTTGACTCTATGTGTGAGAATCCTAATAGCCCTGATTTTTTAAAAAGCAGAAAGAAGATTGTGACTTTTGCTTTATAAATCAGAAAATTAAGATTCAAGAAGACAGTAGGTAGCAAACTCCCTACATACTAAAATGATAATCACATCAAGATTGGATATCGAAACTTTCCATTTTAGGACCTCTGTCATTATTGTTTACTTGGAAATTTCTTCATTTGCCTAATTGACTATTAAAAGTGATAAAATTTCAGGGAAGTGAAACCCTAAAGCTACATCCAAGGATGACCTGGGAAGCTTCATTCTCAGCTGAAGGGCCACCTCACAGAGGAGCCATTGCTCCCTGGGGGAGATCCATATCTTCTGAATGTTTATGATGGCAGCGCGAGACAGCTGGATGATGACAGCCGACAATAGAGGAACTGATCAGCAGCACACTATTTTCATTGTTAAAACCTGACCTTATTGTCAAAAGCTAATTTAAACAGCTATCTGTATATGTATAACTGTAAAAGAAATCATTCTATCTCATAAGAATATGTTCTCAATATGAATGTTAACCCAAGCCCTTTGCATTTGACTAGACAAAAGTGAATAACCCAAACACATCTGGATACCACGGTTCACACCAAAGTCTCTTATAAAAATAAACAAATCTCGGCTGGTGAGATGTCTCAGAGGATAAGAGCATCCGACTGCTCTTCCGAAGGTCCTGAGTTCAAATCCCAGCAACCGCATGGTGGCTCACAACCGTCCGTAATGAGATCTGACTCCCTCTTCTGGCGTGTCTGAAGTCAGCTACAGTATACTTACATATAATAAATAAATAAATCTTTAAAAAAATAAGCAAATCCCTTAGGATATTCCTCAAGGGTTACCTTCACTGCAAGACTGGCTTTATAGTATAAGATAGGAATGATGCTTTAATAGTTCCACGTTACTTGAGTACCTTCTGCTGAAGACATGGGTTCTGTTCCTTGGATCCATATGAGAACTCCCAATTATCTATAGCTCCAATGGCAAGAGATGTGATTTCCACTTCTGTGCTCTATGGGCACACATATGGCACACACACACACACACACACACACACACACACACACATACATGCAAGCACACACTCATACACATGAAATAAACGATGGTTTAGAAGTCTCTGCCATGTCAGAGTTTGCTTACCTTTAGATCTGGCTTTCGGATGGCTCTGTTTATGATGTATCCCTCGTCTGTAATGAGAGGGTGGTCAGGTGTGAGACCAGACGCGCTGCTCAGTGCTGACAGGGAGATCCACATTACCTTTTTCCAAGAATAAATTTTGAATTCATCCTGGGGAATAGACATCAAAACCCCCAGGAAGTTAAGAGAAGGTCATCAGGCTAAAATTCATCCTGAAAAACATCATTTCGTATAATGTTGTGAGTTATGAAGCTAATGAAGATTCTAGACAGAAATATATATCGTTGAAAGGTGGCATAGGATGTCTTTGAGTCTTAACAGACAAGAGATTTGTGGTCATTTATCAAGGACTGTGGACAGAAACGTGAGATACTAGCACCAAGATCTTAGACAGAGAGCAAGAGGCACATACTCAGACAAGAGCAAGCTTTCTCCAGGACCTTCCAGTCCAGCCGGCAACCTCACAGGGAAGGAAATAAACCCCATGTATGTCAAGGAACTCTGGGCCTTTCTGAGTGTGAGGAAATCTAATGAATAGAATCTCCCCCTATGTTTCATGGTTTAACTCAAAATCCACCTTTCCCCGAACAATCTCACAGACACTCTCCCTCTTGAAGAAAACCAAGTGACTTTCTAAAGGAGCATCACAGTGACTCTGGAAGGTTCTCCATTCTCCTTTTTCTTCTAGATCACCTTGAAGTAAGGAACAAGGTTTGCTGACAATAAGTTGGCCCTTGATGTTAAGTCCTCATTGAGACCTGCTCAATGAGAGTGCAATTCGAATCTGAAGAACACTGTATGCATCACGTGTGCACAGAGGTGACTGACCATATTAGGATATTGAGCAAGGTGGGATTGAAGAACAGCCCTTGTAACATGACTCCAGTTGAAGTCATTTCCCTTTGCACTTGACTGGTGAGTTCCTCCCAGAATGAAACTAGGAGTACGTGCTTGGTGAGCAGATACCAACCACATAGCTTCCTTGGAGAATGGTGAGGTCCAAACAGCAACTGCTATCTTAAGAATCAATACACACCCACTTGAATGACCGATGAAGCTCAAGGTTAAGAATGAAGATGACGGGAGTCTAACCCAGATGCTCATGAGTGGGAATGCAGGTCAGGTCTGATGAAGTTTATCCTCAACACACACACACACACACACACACACACACACACACACCACACACCACATACACACACACACATACACACACCACACACACACACACACACACACACACACACACACCACACACCACACACACACACACACACACACACACACACACACATGCTTCCCTTAAAGATAACTAGTGTTAATTAAATTATGTAAGATGTAGCAAGGAGAAAGTGCCATAGTTGTAGCTGGGTTTGGTCTGTTGGTTGTCCTTAAGAGAAAAACTCTCTGAATCTTCATTCTAGCTCTTTCCTGGGTCAAGAACACAGTTTCCCTTTTCTCCTCAGCAATTGCATACCTAGATCATAACTGTCCTTTAAGGCCCAGCTCAAAGGCTCACATGCTGATAACCATCCTGGTTTCTCTGAATGAGCTTTCCTCTAAATCATCAGAGTACTCAAGGTCCCTGCCATCCTGTGCCCTTTGACATCCACCTTCCTGTGTCTCTTTGCATGTCGGCAGAGATGCTGTCAAATGTATATCTGTGGTCCAAACAGGCCTAACTCACAGTCTTAGAAGGAGAAAGAGACAGACAAGAGATAGGGGTTGCCAGTAGTGTGAGATTGGGAAGGAGAAAGGTGGGAACAGGGAAGAAGAGAGAGGAAAGAGAAACAACCTTACTACAACTTTAAAAGTCAATGAATTAATCATTAAATAAATGAATTAATTAAAAACAAGTGAAGGTGCTGGAGCCACAGCTCAGTGGTTAAGAGCACTGGGTGCTCTTATAGAGAACATGAGTTCAATCACCAGTACACACATGGAATCTCACACCCTCTGTAACTCCAGTTCCAGGATCCAACAACTTCTGGATTCGATGGGCACTATCTATGCATGCGTTCACAGGCTTGCAGGCACAGAAAACACCCATTAAAAACATTTAAACCTATTAAAACATTCATTAGAAACAAAACCCAAAATAGTGGGGCGGGGGGCGGGGAACAAAACAGTGGAATTGGATATTATTCCATGCAAGGGGAGAGATGATAAAATCAAACATACATTGCACATAGTAATATTCAAAGTGTAAGAATGGCTGAAAGTGGCTGAATTACTAATCATCTGAGATAACAGGTGTGTTCTAGATGTTACATGATAGATTGAGCTAATGGGCATACTGTAGTGTTATATTTAGGTCTCTAGAAGCCATCCTGACATAGTTCAGTATTGCACAATCTGGTCTTCAACTTCATCAGGTGTAGAGAGAATATCTTGTGTACCGTATAGATGCATCTCTTGTCAATTAAAAATCCCATGGCCTATAGCTTAGGCAGGAAATGGGAGATGGAACATCTGGGAGGTGGAGAGATTTTTCTGAGATAGACCCTGGTGAGAGAAGGTTCACCCTGGAAAAATATGAGGAGCCAGAAGCCTGGTATATGAGCACAGGTAAGCAGTCACGTGACAGAATGTAGGTTAAAAGAATTATGTTATTTTAGTTATGAGTTAGTCAGAGTAGAGCCTAGCTAAATGGCCATGGTATTTATAAATATATTTTGAGACTGAGTCTTATTTTTAAGAGCATGGAGCTGGGAGGAAGAACCAGACCTAACTTCTACAGTCAGGCTTTACCGTCAGAAACACTATGCACACAAAGCCCAGACCCAAGTAACCCAAGGTACCCCTCCTCTCTCATCAATGGGCAGAGACCATTACAGAAAGCTACAAGGGTTCAAAATGCGGACAGCAACTGTCTGTGGAGTGCCGAACCCTAACAGATACATCTATAACACCACTCTAACACGTGAGGTTCAAGGAACACTGCGGAAGGGGTGGGAGGTGGGGCAGAAAGATTGTAAAAACCGAAGGAACATGACATCGACTACTAGATTATATCTTCTATGTAGAACAAGGAAGGTGCACCCAGGAAATCTTAGCAGTACACCAGTCTAACCACGAGCTGAACAATGACACCACCATTTGACATGCCAGCGTGGATGATAGAAACGTCACTGTGCCCCACTTGTGAATGGAGAGCTACTGGCAATTCATGACTTCTGTTAGGGGGAGGTTTAGTCTTCCTGGATGAGCCCCTAACTGGTCATCTAATACCAAGTGGTCGACTCTAATACTTATACATACCAGCAACACTAAATAGACTCAGCAGGTTGCATTTTATATTTATATATTGCGTATATGTATATATACATATAATAATTATTATTAAAGGTAAAGAATATTAAAGAGGGGGTAGGAAGTAGATCTAAGAGGAGTTAAAGGTAACAGATAGAAGGCAAATATGATCAAAATACATAAAATTTTCAAAAAATAGAAATATAATATTAACAGAACTGTGTTTCTAATAATGGCTGTTAAAGCACTTAGCATTTATTATATTCAAGCATATTGTGACGCATGTAAAGTATTTCATTTAATGCTTAGAATCTTTGGAAGTAGGTATTTTGTCCGCCCATTTTATGGATAAAGGAGTAAAGGCACAGTTGGTTTAAGACCAGGATTTGACCCCTCTCTATCTTCTCTAGCATGCCCTCTCAGCCTCTGATGATCTGAGCTTGTTTTAATACGCAACTTACACAATGTTGTATCCAGTTTAACTGGTATTGCCAAAGAACACAGTTTCTGCTTTAAAAAAAAAAGTGGTCTGGAGAGAGGCCAGCAGGTAAAAGCACTCACTTCCTTTGCAGAGAAGCCAGGTTCAGGTCCCAACACCCACACAGTACCTCCTAGCTTCCTGTTGCTACAGCTCTCTGCAAAGTGATTAGACCAAACTAATTGTCTAAAACAGTGTAACTCAACCTGTGGGATGCCTAAGACCATCAGAAAACACAGGTGTTTACATGAGAATTCATAAAAGTACCAAAATTACAGTTATGACATCTCTACAAAAGTCATTTTATGGTTGGGGGAACACCACAACATGAGGAACTGAATTGAAGGGTGGCAACACTGGGAAGATTGAGAGCCACAGCTATAGAAGGTCTGAACTTTCTATACCCCTGTGTTGTCAAACATGTTTACATCATTTCTACAAGAAAATTAACCAGATCAATCCCTGAGTCTAAAAGAGCAAATTCGCAAACCACGGCAGAGCTACTTATGTTTGACCTGGGCAGACAAATAGAGAAGTGGTATTTCTTAAACTCCTGTAACCTTGTCCTTTTGAACCTAGAAATACCAGTTTAATATTGATAGCTAACTTGGAAGAAGAATCTGTTGCTTATCATACTCCATTCTTTTCTTAAAGCCACTTCAACTCTTGGAGTTTAAATCAGGATAACGGTCCTCAGGTTTAGACCAGTCCTGTCTTGTGTTCAGGCCCCACACACAGAATGTACTTCTGAGCTTGCCTTGGGGACAAAAGTGATCCATTCCAAAGGTGCAAAGAGACACTAGAAAATGAGGACTTTTCTCTTAGAAGTGAGTGTGTGCAGTGCTAAATTCCATGCAGACCTCTATGTTGCTGAGCTGCGAGAACTGGCATTAGCTGGAATATTGGCTTTAATTACAAAGTACGTAGGAAGTCCTGTGTGTTGGAGAAATCACAGACTAGGCAGTGTCTCGGTTCTGCTAGGACTTATTGACCAAAAAGAAGGAGAGGCATAAAACAAAGAACTTATATGACAAAGGTCTGCGTGAAAGAAGAAAAAGTGGATACAGGAGGGAGGAGGGGGGAGGGGAGAAAGGAGGAGGAAAAGGAGGATGAGAGAAGGAAACCCCAGAATAGCTCAGCCTGTCTTTGGAGTTTTGACTGGGAGTTTTGATGTTTGCTGTTTTCTGAGCAGACAATGGAGAGTGGGTAAATTGGCAAATCATCGGTCGTCTTTGGAGCTGGAGGTAGTGAGAGTTAACTCCTGTCCCTGGAATGCCCACTGCCACTAGTCACCTCTCTCTCACTTCATACACACTTGATGCACAAACACACACACACACACACACACACACACACACACACACACACACACACACACCAAATTCACATGTCAAAACCCTAATTTCCAATATATTTGGAGATAGGGCCTTGAGGAGGTGATTAATGTTAACTGAGGTCACAGTTGTCACACTACTCCAGTAGGAATGATGTCATATGTGATAAGGAAAAGAAACCAGAGGGGTAAGAAAACAGGAAAGGCTAGGTGACAAGGTGGGCCTGCAAGCCAGGAAGAAAAGCCTCAGCAGAAATGAACCCAGCTATACATGCCTCCCATGCTAATTACAATGTTGACGGCTCCAAACAAGACCTCGAAGTTGTTTGTCAACACTTAGCCATATCTCAAAGGCCAGCTCTATTTCAGGCTTGGTGTCTTATGGAACGGTGATGTGGTCTCAAGACAGAGACCGTGCTCCCAAGAGGACCATAATGCTGTACCCTCCTCCTTCTCACATTAGAATTTCGCTCACAGTCTTGAATCAAAAAATGCTAATGGAAACCATAATTATTTATTAGCAATTCAATGCCGCTTATTTAATTTGCTCAAACACATACTGGGCACATGTTGTGGCCATGTTCCATGGGCAGTAGAAGGGATGGAAAGTAAGACCTGACCACTGGCTTCATGAAGCTTAAAAGAAAGACAAAAAGAAAGTGTCAGTACAGGGCTTCATCAGAGAGATGCAAGAATAACCAAGGGTTCGGGGTTCGGGGAACAGAAGGCTCAGGCTCCCATTCTTTACCCACGTGGGTCCAGCTGCCTTCACCGCTCTCTATGTGCCTGTTACTGTGAACCAGATTCACTTTTTGACTAACATTTTTGGACCTCTGAAAAGCCCTAAGAGGTGTTGACTTGGCTAAATCTCTATTATGTAATCCTATTGTGACCATTCATCTTTCTTAATAAATCTGCTCAGTAGTTTCATACTCATTTGGGTAATCTGAGGAACTCCACGTACAAGCCTTTGTCAATGTATCCACCCCACCACCACCACCAGACACCTGCCCATGAGCTAGGCCTGAGGCCAGCATCAACTGGTGTCAAGGAGGAAGGGAGGAAGAGATGCGGGACCTGTACGCACAAACACTGTTACTTACATATAACCCTGCTGGACCTGTAGCCTTCAGGGTGGCATCAGCAAGGCTGCTTTGCAGCGTTTCTGAGACTGTAGCCCCCTTTCACCAAAACATCACAATGAAGTGCCTTGATGTAGGTCTCATATCCAAATCTAACAAAGCTCTCCTCTGCAGATCAGAGAGGGCTTTGGCCATATGTGACATACAATGACGACAAAGGGGAAATGGTTATCTGTAATTATAAAGGCGATATGGAAATCGCCAGGAGCATTTAATGCACAGCACCGATGAATGTAAATCATGCTATTTGCATAGAAATGAAGCAACACTAGAGAAACGGGTTAAAATTCACAAATGGATGACTGATGAATCACACGCATTTTAAAATTTATGAAATAAGATTGTAATTACACTCATCTCTTGGAAAGGAAGATAAAAATCTCATGCTTAGCATTGCTTAATAAGAGAAAGAACTGAAAATAAGCTGAATACTAAGGATTTCTAGCAAGCACATCACAGCTTTTTTTTTACGTAGAGAAATGACTAGTTAATCAGTATCTGTGATAATAAACTGCAGTCTTACTGGCTTGAGATTGATGATAAATACCAAGCATTGATATTTTAATAAGACAAAGAACAGATATACAATGCGCTTTTGGGTGGGAGTCGCTCTGTCCTCCTAATGGGAACTTGCTAGAATCTGACTATTGCAAAATAATTCGAACAAAATATTTTACGTTGTCATTTTAATGCAATAACCTGGCAGTAGACTTTTAAACTATTGATGCCGAAAGCATATTTTTCTCTAAGTCTCAGATAGTTAGAACGTTGGAAATAATTGAGTTCTTGTCTAATTGCATAAAGACCAATTTAGAAGCTCATTTATTTGGAGAGTCTCTGGCATAACGAATCCATTTAAGATGACACATAAGAGCAGGTAATTAAAAATTAAAGTTGAAATCAAGATGGAAAAGGCAAGATTGGAGGGAGTTAAGGCTTCTCTGATTAGTTCTGGAGGAGCGGTGGGAGGGACTTGATAGAATCCCTGAATCAAAGAACGGGATTCCATGATGGGTGCAGCTTCCAGAGCTGCCAGGGAAGTGATGACTCTTTCCAATGTATGTCCATTTGCAATACAACTACAGAAAAATGAGAAGAGACCACCTGGCAGTGGAGAGAAAGGTCTCTAGACTCCTAGTCTCCAAGTACTGCCTCCTGCACAGGTATACTAAGCCCGCCAAGATGAAGAAAATGCATCATCTAGATGATCAGACATGCCTTGAGAGAAGTAAGATCTCTTGCATAGAAAGCTTTTGGAGGTTCAGGAACAATTCACACACGGACACACACATACAGACAGATATACAGACAGACACACAAACACATGTGTGCACACAAAGACACATACATCACATACATACACACATGACACACACACATCAAATACACACAGATACACACACATAAACACACACATACACACACACACACACACACACAGCACAATACAAACACACACCACTGGTCTTTGACTATCTAGTTCACAGTTTGTAAGTGGCTTTTATTTACATAACCAATCACCTCACATCAGCTCAAGAAGAATTAAATACTTGACTAGTCATCAGTCCTGTTTTACAGATGGAGTAATCAATGTTCTGAAAACCTGCTAACAGACCTAAGGGGCTAGCAGCGGAAGTCTGGCTTTTGACAGCCGATCCCACAAGGTGCCATCCGCCTATGCCGTGGTACCTTTCTCCATCTCTATTCATTAGTGGTCTTCCTCCTCTTTGTTTCCTTTCAGCCTGCTCCCCCCTCCATCTCCTTCATTTTTCTGCTTTCCCTTTCCCTTTCCTTGCCCATTCCCTCTGATTTCTTTGTGTGTCCTGAGCCTTCCAGCCGCATGGGGTAGGGGTGGCTCAGGCAGGCCAGCCAAGGATCCTCAGAGCTGAAGTCTCTGAAAGGCAGAGGGCTCCTCTACTTCTGAGCTTCTGCTTCTACTGCAGCCATGTTGCCCTCTGGGAAATAGTTTAATGCAGGTTCAAGTTAAAAGCTTTTCATGCTACAGGACCAGAGTCTTATAGTCTCTCTCTCTCTCTCTCTCTCTCTCTCTCTCTCTCTCTCTCTCTCTCTCTCTGTGTGTGTGTGTGTGTTATACATATTCATTTGTAGTTCTCTGCTACTTCGCTATGAGCATAGTTCTTGTTTGTTTGTTTGTTTGTTTGTTTGTTTCATTTGTTTACTTTACATCCTTATCATAGCTTCCCCTCCCTCCTCTCTTCCCAATCCCTCCCTCTCACCTGCCCTCCCCAACTCCATCCTCTTTTTCTCCTCAGAAAAAGGCTCAGAAAAAGGGAGGCCTCCTGTGGATATCAGCTCCCCTTGGAACACCTAGTTGCAGTAGGGCTGGGTGCATCTTCTACTGAGGCTAGGCAAGGTAGCCCAGTTAGAGGAACCAAAGGTGGCAACGGAGAACAACCTGTGCTCCTGCTGTTAGGCGACCCACATGCGACCAAGCTGCACAACTGCTACCTATGTGCTGAGGGTCTAGGTACATCCCATGCATGCTCTCTGGTTGGCAGTTCAGTCTCTGTGGTCCCTATGGGCATAGGTTAGTTGATTCTGTAGGTTTTCTTGTAGTGTTCTTGATCTCTCTGGCTTCTTCAATCCTTGGTCACCCCATAGGGTCTTAATTCACATGGGAAAAAATGTCCTACTAAAAGGATCCTGAGCTGGGCATGCAACACAGTGGTGTAATACTGGCTGACCACATTCAAGGCTCTGGGTTTATCCTCACCAACATTAAAAGAAACCGCAAATGGTATTCATTCATAAATGCTGTGCCTTCATTCATTCAATGGCCCAGAAAACACACCTGCCTCAATAAAACACTAAAGCAATGTATGGCAGTCCACTTGGCTAAATCTGTTCTGTTTTGTTTTCCCTCTCCATTCTGGCTAAATCATAGATCAAGTATCTTGGCCTCTCTTCCTCTCCCAAAGACCAAGGGAACTGATGGATGGAATCTCCGACCATTTATAGTAATTCTTTTCCTCACCATTTGATCCTTTGCCAAAAATCACCAGAGACCTAATTAAAGACACAAATTCTTTGGGACCCCACCCCCAGCCCAAATCCAACCAACTCTGAGGACTTGAGGGTTGGGACTTGCAATCTGCCTCTGAAACCCTTCTAGTCATTCTGATGTCTGTTGAGATCGGAGCTACCAGTGGAGTGAATGCAGTGGAGCAGAAGCAGCCCTGGATGCGGCTGGCGGATGCATGGGGTGACCTATGGGGTGACCAGGAACGTTGTCCTAGCCTCCCCTTTTGAGATGAGGTAAATTGTATCATCTCCACAGAGCTTCACTTCCTCACCTGTCAAATGCCTGGTGGAAAATGCCTGGCGCTTTTCTCTCCAGAACATTCTACATGTATTCATGACGTGAGCCTCCAGGTAAAGCTCTGGATTTATCCTCACCACCATTAAAAGGAACCCCAAACAGAATTCTCTCATAAATGCTGTGTATCCATTGAGTGGCCCAGAAAACACACCTGCCTTGCACGAGTCATTCTTTCTGTATAACGTTCTCTGGATTTCTTCAAGGACAGTTTATTCTTCAGGAGTATAGAATGAAATACGGTTGAATTCATGAGGTGGTTCCTAAGCTCCCACTCATATGGTGGTCCACATGTCATGTAGTGATTTGTGAAGGGACTAGGATCGAGTTAAGGGATGGGCTTAGGCTGGTTCCCTGACCCAAGCCAGCAAAGATAACCCTGACTAGACTTTCGGGTTAATGAAACCTTAGTTCAAGCTGTATTAGATAGCACCTTTAGTGTAGTGCGTTTGAGAGTTTTGTTTTTTTTTTTTCTTTTGTTTCATTTGGAGGCAGTGAGCTGTTTCATTCTGATTGACAGCTGGAAAATGTGCTATTCTTTTCTCTGGCTGCATAGATAAAATGCTTATCTAGAAAGATTGGTACATATAAAAACATATTACACTCCCAAAAGAGCACCGATTCTCAACCTGTGGATCGAAGCCCTTCTGGGGACTTGAACAACCCTTCCACAGGGGTCACATATCAGATATCCTGCATATTAGATATTTACATTATGATTTATAACCGTATCAAAATTACAATTATAAAGTAGCAACAAAAATAATTTTATAGTTGTGGAGGTCACCGCAACATGAGGAAATGTATTAAAGGGTTGCAGTCTTAAGAAGGCTGAGAACCACTACACTAGAGGATGATTTCTCAAAATTGGTTGTTGCCACAGGTCATTTGTGACAATGCGTTGTTAGAATAAGAGGGTAAATTAGTCAGGAGAGAATCCTCCAAGAGATTCCCTAAGTAGGAAAGCCAGGTCAGCCTGTCAAGTCACCCCCTACAGATGCAGGAACTCAGTGTAACAGATAAACAAGCAAGGAAGCCCCTCCCCTTGGGGACCTGGTGTTCCTACAGGGATGATGCCAGTGGTCTCGGTGTCAGGAGTGTCACAAGGGAGTGACATGAAGATATATAGAAGGAGCCCCACCTGATGCCACAGCCTTGAAGAGAGTGGCAATGACTTCACAGTCAAAATGGCTGCATTTTATGTCCTAGGATCTCTGTAGAACAGGACACAAGCATATCAAAAACTATGGCTCTCTCCAATCAGCAGAGAGAGACAGCAGCTTCCTTAGTGGGCTACTCCTCATCTCTCAAATTCCCTTGTCCCTCTCCCAGAGCCATTCCTGTGAAAGCCATAGGCATGTATATACCAGGCTTGAGGTCAAGGGTCAGTAGGGATTTGGAATTAGAAGCTTGTAGCCTGACTCACTACTCTACACTACCCATTATTTCAGCAACCAACATGTTTACATTCGCTCTAACATTTGCAAAAGTAGAAATTTTAAAGGACTACCCTATGAAGTAACTCTTCTTAAGAAATTCTATGATACATAAATTCCTAGGTTCTAGGCAGGTGCACCTATGGGAGAACCTACACACCTTGGGGCCATATTCTCCCAGCCATCTTACAATACAACATCCAAGAAAAGAGACACTATCTACAAAAACAGATGTATGCTTACTGTTGTCTTCAGCAACACAACATCTGCTTCTTGCAGGGAACATGGGACACAGTTTGCCCATACACGCCAAGCTGGTCTCCAATAAAATACCAATGGGAGCATTCCAAGAGAGAAGATGGATCCGATGAGACAAAGAGCCTTCCGACAGCCTTGAGTTCGATAGCCAAATATTTCCTGAAAGAGAAGAGAACAAAACAAATTATTCCAAGTGTTGGTCAGCAAAGATAATTGAACACTACTTTTAGGGATGAAATGGAGGCAGGTAGTAATCTGGTGAGGGAAGACAGGTAGGGAGAGAATGGTAGAAAAAAATGAACCTGGATTCCTGACAAAGAAGTTTCAGACAGATTCCTGACCTTTGTGAAGGAACCTTTTAGCTAAGAAAAGCAGTGTCTACAATCAGAACACCCAGCTACCCTGGGCCAAGCACTATCCCTGGTGCTCAAATACATGATCTTATTTAAGTCTCCCAGTCATCCCTAGTCCTATATTATTCTGGAAATGAAGTAATACCCTCCTCATTGATCAAATGATGCAAAGGGGCTCAAGGCAGCTGATACAGTGACTTGTCCCAAGCCACACTCCTGAAATATTGGTGGGTAAACGTTGGGCAAACCCATTTCTATCAGCTACCACATCTTGAATTTGAATTTGACTCCAAATATTAACAGGCATGACCACAGCCATGTGACAGAGATACTAGTTGATGACAGTGGCCACATGATACCAGTGACTCAAGGGTCAGCAGGCTCAAGAGCAATTGGAGCAGGAAGCAGGCCTTGAATTTAGAGTAGTATCTAGTGAAGGAAGTTGACCACAGAGGATTAATAGCCAACTTGCTTTAGGGAGCTTGAGGTCCTGCTGTCTCTTCCAACACCCTTACCCTTGTTCAATAACAAAATAATTTTCCACCCAAAAGGAAATACCATGGTGACCATCTAGTTGTTACACAGCTGCTATGTGTCGTGAGGATGATTACTAGGGCCTGAAAAATGCTCGTTATAGGAGGAGTCTCATCTCTGATCTACCTGTGATTATCTAGACAAACTTCCTTCTGAGAGCCATCTGGGACAAAATAGAAAAGCACTTCTGAAGTTCCTGGCCTGAGTCCCACACAACAACCTGCCACGAAGTCAGAGGGAGACCTCATGCTGCTGCTAAAGGCTAAAACTGGGACAGGGAAGGTGCTGGGTATTCTGGGTAAAATTACAACTGGATTGAGTCACTTTGGTTTCAGAAATCAGTGTTCCTAACTAATAGACAGGTGCACATCCATAAGCTATTTGTCACCCTCAAAATGGGACAGTGATAGCACAGACTTTCTGTAGAGTGGAAATATCTGAATATGTATGTCTACCTCAGAATCTCTCCTCCTCCTCCTCCTCCTCCTCCTCCTCCTTTTCCTCCTATTCCTCCTCCTCTTCCTCCTCTACTTCCTCTTCCTCATTTTCCTCCTCCTTCTCATCCTCTTCTTCTTCCTTTCCCTCCTCGTTCACCTCCTCCTTCTCCTCCTCATACTATTCCTCCTTTTCTTTCTTTTTCTCTTCCTCCTCTTTATCCTCTTCCTACTACACTATTAATGCTTATGATGATGATGATGATGAGATGTCACTTCTCCTGCTGACATTACTGTGACTTGGCCACATTGCCTAAACACAGACATGAACACCTAGGCCCTTGTTTACTAGCAGTTAGATCTAAGAAGTCCTAGTATCGACCCTTGCGCTTTCGCAAGACCGTCTTAAGGTAACAACCACACTGAACTTCAAGCTTGATATCAGCAACTTCTCTGTCTCATGGGATGAAGACTATACCTACTGAAAAAGGTCTATGACTCTTGGGTGAGTGGTACTCTAGTGTGTAATTCTAGAAACTTCTCCCTACCGCAGTAGTGAAGTCATTAGGGAGCTGAAGGGCAGCTTGCTGCATTATCTAACCTGGTAGGACTTTTCTGAAATGTTCTGGACTCATTTTACAGTATAGACATCTCTCCTGACTGGAAGCCCTTTGGTCAAGCTCAAGCTACTGCTTTCCAGCTACCATGACTGGACCAGCTCTGCTCCACATCCAACCTGCAGCCATACTCTGTTAACCTCACTCTAAGGGGTGGGTGTTCCTGCCCCAAGTCCTTCCCGTGTCCTCTTCTGGTGTTCCACACAGTAGAATCCACAGGTTTACATGAACCAGCTTCTCCTTCCTGTCATTCTGTCACTTCCTAAAAGCAGTGTGTAAATGTTTCCTTATATGGACAGTCAAGCCCTGCATGAGTTACTCTGCGCTGATGTGCAGACATCACTGTTAGCATTTGAAAGTGTCCTCATGATCATCATCAAGAAAGAGTGAGCAGGAATTGTCATCTTCCTTCTCTAGTTAAGAAAGCTGAAGGTCTCCAGTTGTTGGGGGAATGCATTATCACATTTTAAAAGGTTTTACCAGCAACTGGTAATTAATTGAGATAACAATACTAGCACCTAACAGATGCTGGGTGCTGTAGACTCCCTCTCTACACATCTCACAAATACCCTACTTTGTTGAAAAAAAAAACCTAACTGTATTTCCCAAGCACACATAACTCAAAATTGTCTTTGCAACACATAGCTCCTAATTGATCTCTTTTTCCTTTATCCTTATTTTCAGTTTAATCTATTTTAATAAGTTTGTTGGGTGTCGTCAAAAGAGCAGATATATGCTGCACCATTACAGAGAGGAACAATGTCTCTGACCCATGGAAGCTCACTAGACTAGAAGGAGAAAGAAACCAATCTGTAAGGTTAAGCAGAGAGCAATGGAAAGCTCTATAGAAAGTGGACAAATTCCTCATCATCTAAGCATAGCCCTGGGTGTTATTGTTTGTGCTGTTATCCATCCTAGAAGAGCAGGAGTGGACAGTGTCCCTGGCAAGCCATCCCTCTTAGGCCACCCCTTAGTTCTGAAGCTGGTGAACACTGCCACTTTCCTTAGGGGCTGGTGATCCCTGAGACAGTCTCCAATTTTCTGTATAAAGGGTCCAAAAAATGTGCACAAGGCATGTTCAATTGTTCCATATTGAGGTAAGTTAATTTTACTGACTCGAACAAATTGTATTACTAGAACTATTAAGAGATATGTGGTTAAGTTGCAAAAGTTAGCATGAGGCCACACTACTGTCTTGTAATGATTTGCATAAAGTACCTTCTGTGTCTGTGAATATGCCTGAAGCAATTGTTCTGCCTCCCCTGTTCCCCACCTACTGTCACCCCCCAACCCCCCACACACATACAAAGATTGACAGGATAAACAAATAAATAGCAAAATGTATAAAGAACATTATGCAGTAATCAACTCATAGCAGGCTATATGCATTACAGAGCAGCACAGTATGGTTCTCTATATCTTCCACCCACACATTCTTCTTCCCATAAACATAGAGACACATACACAGGTCCCACAGGCGCATTCCAAGGCTCGGTTCTAGAAGGTTCATGAGGCCAACTCAAGCTGAACTTCTGGAGTTCACTCTCAGAAATGTACCTGTGGACCTGTCACAGTCGAGGACTTGGTAAATGCAGAATTGTGATAACATGAGTGTGTTGTACCTTGCTAATAAGGTTGTAGTCTACCATGTCCAGACAGATTTCCTGAGCGTGGCACAAATAGAGGGTTCCCTTTTCTTAGCGGGGCTTCTTTCTTCTCCACTTGATCTGGGAGCACAACTGACACTCTACCTGAGGACTCTGACATAATTCCTGGTGAAATAACAGGTTCAATTTTCTGGAATATCTCCATATGCAAATGAGCTATCCCTAGCTTCAGCCAATGAAAATTCACCCTAAGAAGAACCCCTTTCCACTCTCCAAGGTTCATATATATATATGTGGCTATGGTTCACCACAATTATGCGTAGAAGCCCACCCCAAATACAGGTTGAACGAACTAAGATCATCTCAGAGAGCTATTTCATTAAGATCTTTGGAGAACCCCTCCTGAATTGTGCAGCAGCATCTAGACACCCTGGGATGGAGGAAGCAGAGGACTCAAGAACAGGACGCAGAACCACAAGTCACCCCAATCCGCATAGCATAGAGCATCCTGAAGGTGCAAGTGAGAGTACCATCTAGAACAGGAGAGTGACCATCTCCAAAGAATCCTGATATCATCATGTAAGGTCCCCATGAGTCTGCAGAGTAGCGCTCAGCCCTTGAGTCCCAGGACCTCCCAGAAGAATGAGCCTTCACAGGAAGGAGATAGCAGATCTCAGGAGCTAAGCACGCCATAAGAGAGAAATGGATGCTGCCGTCTTGGCCACCAGGCAAGCACGTGTTAACACTGAAGACATGCTGCTCCCCAGTAGAGCCATTTCCACAGTTGGAATTTTTCTGTGTCTGGGGTCCATGGCTCTTAAAATGGGCTCTAGAACCTTCTAAGACCATCCCTCAGCCTGATCACCATGCACTTCCCAATTATACTACAGTCAATCGTACTAGCTTAGACAACTTTGCATCTCCCTGCAGACTTCATTAAACATTTGAAAGTTTAAAAAGATCAATTTTTTAAGAGTTTACCTCCCTGAAGATAATCTCTTTCTCCCTTATTTCCAAGTGTTGGGTGTGAAAAGAATGTTTCACTGTAATTTGCATGTGTTATAGCAGATTTGTTTAGTGGGGGGTGACTGACGGGAGGGGGTGAGTTGCTTTCCTGCTTGCCTCTACTCTAGGATCTAGAAAAATTCTGTCCTAGTAATTTCTCATTTGCCACTCTTAGGTAAAAAGAATTCCATAGGCTTCTCAGCTAATTTGAAATTCAGATTCAAGTGAGAAATTTCCAGCCTGAACAACCTACACCAGAAATCTGGAGAAAGTAAAAAAGGTTTGTGGTTTGTTTGTTCATTGTTTGACTTGGCAAATAAGGTTTTTTTTTTATTTATTTTGCCAGTTATTTCCCCAGTTATTTTCACATAAAAATTGTTATTCATACATCTTCTTTTGAAATACACCTAAAATTGCGAAAATGCTATCCCCAGACTCTTACCCTGTAAAACTCAGCTGGAGATCACAAAAAAGACATGCACAAAATAACCCAAACTATTTAATGAGTTGGGATATTGTGTTGCAATCTGCCCGCACCATGGGATTTCAAGAATATGAACTTTTAGTGAAAAACAATAGAAAAACCAGGTGCAAAGGATTACAACAGCATCATAACATTTTTTTATGAATTTTAAAACAAATTCAATTTAAAGGGAGATAATGAACACACAGACAAGACAACGACTATTCTGTAGGAGAGGAAATACAGTTCTTAAAGTGAACAGCAGTCAGTCCCGGTGGTATATATCTGTAATCCCAGTATTTAGGGAGCTGAGACAGATGGATCATAAATTCAAGGCCAGCCTCAGTGACAGTGTAGAAAGAATATCTTATGTCTGCATGGATGTGACACCTGTCAATAATAAATATGATGGCCTGTGGCTTAGGCAGAAAATAGGAGGTGGCACATCCAGCAGGCAAAAAGGATTCTGGGATAGAGCCAGGTGTGAGAGATTCACCAGGGAAGATGTGACAAGACAGACCCGTGGTACGTGAGCACAGATAACTAGCCACATGTCAGAATGTGGATTAGAATAAATAGGTTATTGTAAGTTATGATTTAGCCAGAGAAGAGGCGGTGGGTTCATCACCGAGCTAATGTAGCATATGAACAAATGATGTGAATGTATCATGAATTAAAGATTATAGACAGTCTAGTTATAAACCCCTGAGTACTTATGAGGAAAGATCCAAAACAGAGCAGCCAGAATGGGAAGAGATGTCCCTCGACGGAAGAAACGCTCCTCCCACTTCCTTACGCTCCTCCCACTTCCTTACGCTCCTCCTACTTCATTACGCCCCTCCCACTTCATTACGCTTAAGCCAGGCTTTCTTTTCCCCAAGCCAAGGCCACCCGTCAGACAGGTTGTTTTCCTTCTCATTGATGAAGGAGCCTTCTCTTCTTCACTCTCCCTGAAAGCCAGTGAGTGATTGCCATCCAGAGTGATGATCACTCTCAACTTGGTAATGTTGCTTCTGGAATACAGGGTCCAAAAGCCAGGAACCATGACAGGCATCCACACTGCGGAGGACACTCCCTTCTATCCCCCTAGTGGGAAACAGTGCCAACGTCCTTGCTGCAGACACTGAAGCTTCTCTCGCCTAACGTGGGAAGATCCTTAGGTCCTAGTGCCTACGATGGCATTCTCAGTACCTGAGAACTGGAATAGTTTCCCTTTAGAATCTCTGGAGGGAAAGGATACACACACAATGGTAACTGACCACTGCTACAATTTTAATACAGTTTTTAATCTCCTAAAGATTTGTATGCCCAGAGCTTGGTTTCTACATGGTACTATTGGACAGGCGCAAGCCTTGTCTGTAGTCACATCACCCTGGGCTATCCAGTCTTGTTTGATTTCATTCCTTAGCAAGGTTAGACCTGGTTAGCATTTTACTGAGAGGTAGAAGCCTTCGCTTCTGTGCACATCCCTAACATCTACTATTGGCCTCCTGAGTCTGAATTGCCAACCTCCAAAACTAGGAGACAAATAAGCCTGGTTTTTTTGGGGGGGAGGGGGAGGTAGTTTGGTTTGGTTTGGTATGGTATGGTTCTGTTTCATTTGGTTTGATTTGGTTGTGGGTTGGTTGGTTGGTTGGTTGGTTGGTTGGTTGGTTGGTTGGTTGGTTTGGTTTGGTTATCAATGGCCTGCCTCAGGTATTGCTCCTGAGAAGGAGCAAATGATACAACCAACATTCTCAGTAGTGGTTACAATACAGATCAGGAAACTGGGGTGCTGAGAAAGGAAGGAAAATCCCCGCATGATTCCTCTTCCTGCCTGAGTGTCTCACTTCATCCTGCGCTGGTCCTTGTCTGGCTTGCTCCGCCCCACCCACCCACCATGACTGCTTCCAGTTCCTTGAATTCCATGCTCTCTCTAGCCTCAACATCTCCAGTACGACTCAGAGTTTCATGTAACCTACTTTCACTTCCCGGTTTGGGATGTGGCTCGTCCCTCCTGCTCAGCCCTGGAATGCCACCCATCTAGTCACAGCTCCCCTCCACAGGATTGCTGAACGAAACAGAAGAGAGATACTTCTGTCTAGCACCAGATCCAAGGAAACCATTGTCAGAACATTTCCATGCTATAATCCCCGGGACAAAGTCTAACTTCAGTTCAATTAAAATTGACTACTATGTCTAGGGCCATGGGTAAGGTATGTCTGCCAAAGATAAATATATCACCTTCAAAGGTCTAGCAGGAGAGAAGATGGATTTTAAAATAGCTCTAACTCAGGACAAAAAGAAGTAAGTGCCATATGGAACACACACAAAAGGCAAAATTAGTTTCAGATGATGAAGAGATCCTACTGTGATGATAATTAGCAAGTGCCTTGCAAGAGAATGGCCGCTTGAAATTGACTTGGGAAGAATTGGTAGAATTTCAATGATTGGAAAGGAGAATAAGAGAAAGGAGCTTCAAGTGGAGAGACTAGCCTTCAAAAAAAGGAGCAGAGGACGGACACCTGGAGTACATGTAAGGACAAAATGACAGTTTGTTGTATAACAGAAATGTCGAGCAAAATTTAAAAATGCAATGCTAGAGCTGGGCACGAAAGCACACTCCTGCAATCCCAGCACTTGGATGCAAGGTAGGGGGGTTGTGAGTTCAAAGCCTTGCTGTATAGTAAGACCCTGTCTCAAAAAGAGAGAAGGGGGGATGGGGAGGAGGGGAGAAAGTGAGGGAGAGTGAAAACAGAGAAGGGGAGGAGAGGAAAGGAGAGGAGTAGAAAGGAGAGAAGGAAGAGAGGAGAGGAGAGGAGAGGAGAGGAGAGGAGAGGAGAGGAGAGGAGAGGAGAGGAGAGGTCCCAAATAGAGCACTGTGCTCATAACTTTAGGTTAGGAGGGGTTTGGGATTCTAAAATGTAGATATTATTTCATCTAATAGCCACCCAAAGGAAAATTTTCTTACAAACTGCACCTCATCCTTTCTGGTCCACAGCCATGAATGGACTTCTTGCAGTTGGTTGCTCTAATTTAGCATTCTCAGGCCACCGGAGGCAGAAGCCACAGCCTATGGTCACTGTATCAGGCAATGCTCGGACTGTGAAAGCTAGCAAAACAGGTGGATGTGCTTGGGGCTTCAGTTTCTTTTAACTACTCCATTCCCTGCTCTTGGCCCCCGATGCTGTTGCCCAGGACTCTGGAAACTCCTCTTTGTCACTCCAGTTAGCTGTCAGGAAAGCAACCCATCTGACCCATTGACAACAGACACGGTGCTGACAGCCTTGCCTGCGGATGATTGTCCATCTAAACTCAGGCTGAACTTGCAGACACACAGCTCCTGTGAATAATAGTTTTAGCATAACGTAATGCTCCAAAAACTCTAAATATACACTTTTCCAAATATATATTATTCTCACAAACCTAGACAGAAAGCCTCATCAGCCATGGTTCAGAATAAGAAAGGCCAGGTTCAAGGAGACCAAGGGATGACCCTAGAGTCACCCAGCTAGTAGGGACCAAAGCCAAATCTCTCCTAATTAAAATTCTTTCTATCTAACAAGCCCGCCTCTCATAAAGATCAAGCCTCTGATAGTGTTATTAGCAGGTGTCATGCAGACTTGCTGACTGTTCACTAATGGATACACTGCCTGGACAAGTCCTAGGTTCCCCTTAAACAGGTTTTCACAAGCTTCAAACAAATTGAGGGGTGTGAAGAAATCAGCAAGAGACACTCCACCCAGCAGCCACTCAAAACCAACAGTGGTTTCTGCAGACAGCAGTCTAATCTCCTGGTCTGGCAATGCTGGGCAAAAGGTATTTTCTAGGCTCACCTGCAATGCTGAAATCAAAACGTCTTTTCCTAGGCATGTCCTCAGTACAAGAAATATTCCCAGCTCCTGACATAAAGCAACCAAAGCTCTAAGGATTTCCCAGATGATAGCAGTGTATGCTCTCATTCGGCCTGGGCCCCTCTCTCGCTCACACTTCAGTTTATGCTGAGATATAAACACAGGCTTTGGGAAATGCTAGGGTTACTTGGGGTGAGCTTCAGTGGGGGAGTCGGTGGCCAGACTGATGGAATTTTCCGTTCCACCTTCAGGCTCAGGGGATGGAGTGATGGCTAGAGACTGGGTTCAAAGTCAACCTTGTCTATGCAGTGCAACCCATAAGATCCCAAACGATAATATCAGAGAGCTTCAGTCACATGGTTCACAATCACGTGATGGCCTCAGCTAAGAGGATCTCAGTCTCAACTCAATGGGGACACAAACTACCAAGGAGGGACCCTTTGAGATCACACATACATTTTCATCCGGCTGTTCATTTTTATTCTTTATAATAACCCAAAATATCAATAAATAAAGTCAAACATTTTTCCAAAGTCTTGTGAACCATCCTAGCACATTATCAAACATAGATGTTTAGGGCATATGGGAACCAGATGACATCATATCCAAGACAGACCCAAGTGTGGGGAATCTGAGGACCACATCCTTGTGTTTGGCTTTTGAGGTGGGGACATTCTTATTCAACTGAGCCTATAAGTCCATGGAATCTGAAACTCACATTGAGTAGTTAAAGTCAGAATTGGATTGAATTATAGGAGAAATATTTGAGTTCCTGAGAAGAATAAGTCTATGAAAAGAGATAAATAGACATATTTGATGCCAGAAGTATGAAAAATAAAATGATGATGATGATGATGATGACGATGATGATGATGATAACGATGATAATGCAATCTCAAACTTGAGTCGTAAGAGAATAAGAGCACAGGCAGGTCAGTACCTGAGGTTGCCACCTGTCTAGGTAGACTGCTCACCACAACGTGTGCTGACCCACAGGGAGAAGCAGAGTGCAGGATAAAAGGCAGCACAATTAAAGGTGATGCTTCTGATTTATGACTTGTTAGTTTATCATCTGGAAATGCCTCCCCAGCTAAAGTAAATTAGAATAATCATCCCTGTATCAAAAACAAAACAACCTACCATATAAATGAAGTGGGATAGAGGATGTATGCATGTCATTCAGTCAGTCTGTCATTGTGAGGAAAGGGGACATAGGGTTGACTAATCAGTTCTCAAGGACACCTTGGTAAGTTGGTCACCCACAGCACTCAGCTCTCAGCTTCTCTCTCCAGTCTGAAACAGTTACAAAGCCACTCCCTATAGCATCATTCTTTATCTCTCTGGGAAGCCTTATCTCCATCTGATACTTTTATATCAAGCACTTTTGTCTGTCTATCTGTGTCTGTGTCTGTATTGTCTGTGTGTCTATGTGTGTGAGTCTGCTTTTATGTGTATGACTGTCATTGTGATTGTGTGTATATGTGTCTTGTGTATATATGTGTCTGTGTGTGTCTCTGTGTATGTGTCTGTGTATTTGTGTGTGTGTGTGTGTGTCTGTGTCTGTGTCTGTGTGTGTCTCTTTCTGTGTGCATGTCTGTGTTTGGGTGGGTGTCTCTGTGTGTGTCTGTGTGCCTGTGTCTCTCTCTATGCATCTTTGTATGTATGTCTGTGTGTGTTTGTGTATCTTTTTATATGTCTTTGTGTGTATGTGTGCAAGTATATGTGTCTATGTGTGTCTCTGTGTGTGTGTTTCTCCCTGTGTATCTCCATGTGTGTGTACTTGGGTGTGTGTCCCTTTGTTCATGTCTGTGTGTGTGTGTGTGTGTGTGTGTGTGTGTGTGTGTGTGGTGTTACTATAATACAGATTTTTTTAAAGCTAAGAAGAGCTTCCGTCTGTCATGTTGATTTCTGAATCCCTGGCACAGAGCAAACCACAGCAGGTCTAGATAAAGTTTTGCATGAATAAAAGGCTTAGTCTACACTGTAAGACTTTCTATCCAAGCAAGTAGGTGGTACTATTACTAGACTAGACAAACGTCAGAAAGGATCATCCCCTGCTGCGATCTGGTGATTCCTTAACAGACATTCAAAGCAACTCAGCTATAGAGAGGAGAGCTTCGAGCCTGCAAGCATTCTTCAAACAGACACAGAGGAAAAGAAACCTTTGGAGGAGAAATGATCATACCCAACGTCATTCCAGTACTACTTAACCTCTGGCAAAATGATGTCAATGACAAGCTTTTGGCCCCCAGTATGACTGTGTCTTCCCCTGAGCCCTCATCAGTTGCTTAACCCAGGAGAATAGTGATGAAAACCTTCTTATGAGCTCTGCAGTGGATAAGAGATGGAGATGACACAGCCATGCCCTGCTTTCTCCACATCTGTAACACGGGCTTTCCTGGCAAGCCCACCTGCAGCGGGAGCCATGGCAACTTTCTGAGGAAGCCTGTTCCATTTCCGGGTTGCCCTCCTGCCAGCATGGAAGCTGTACTGGCAGAATTTGCCTCAATTGATAACTTTGCATATGATCTTTCTTTCTATCTTACCAAACTGCTACCACGGTCCTGCAGTTGGCTTGTCCATGCATTTCACCATTCCAACAGGTCAATGGGTATTCACCTAATATCAAAGCCACATTCTGACATCAGCACTGGGCTCGAAACTGCTTTTTCTAAACAGTATTGGCATTGTTTTTTGTTTTTTTGTTTTTGGTTTTGTTTGTTTTGGTTTTGGTTTGGGGTTTTGTGGGGCTTTTTTTTTTTTTTTGGTTTTTTCGAGACAGGGTTTCTCTGTGTAGCCCTAGCTATCCTAGAACTCATTCTATAGATCTCAGAAATCCACCTGCCTCTGCCTCTCAAGTGCTGAGATTAAAGGCATGCACCAACATGATGGTGAGTGGGTATTTATAATTATCTATTAAACTCAATGTATTTATGCACTTTTATATGGATATACACATTGTAATATTAATAGCTACATAATGGGTAGCATTTAATGCCCCATATTCCCCAGTAAGGACACTCTCTTATGGTTCTTGTATTTCTAATGGTTCCTTCATTCCAATTCTTTCCTTGTTCACAGAGCTGCCTCACAAAAGAGCCGGTCTTCCATAGAAGTTCACATGCTAAAAGATACACCCTGCTGATTCCAGATGTTGTACAAAGACAGCAGAAACATGACCTCATCTCCAGCTGCTTCTATTTTTGTTTTTGTCTACTTGTTTATTTGTTTAGGAATGATTACATTTATTCCCATAGGAGAATAGGAAAAAGTAATCTAAGTTTTCATTTTTTAATTCTTGTTCTGTCATTTTGGGTCCTAGTAGAAACTTAGATGCAATTTTGTGTTAATTAAAGTTTGATGCTGGAGCTGGTGTGATAGCTCAGAGGGAAAAGGCACTTGCTGCATACAGGCTCCAAGCAAACTGAGTTCAGTACCCAGGCCAATGCAAAGGTAGGAGAGAAAATCAAAACCACAAATTGTCATCCAACTTTCCAACTCTCCATATATGCAACATCTCTCTCTCTCTCTCTCTCTCTCTCTCACACACACACACTCACACACATATACATATATAAACACACATACACACGGATGCATATATCAAACACGTACATACACACATAAAAATACACATATATGGACGCACATATCAAACACACACATATACATATATACATACACACATATCAAGCACACACAAATATACAGACACATAAACATACACATATATGGATATACATATCAAACACATATATGGATGCACAAATCAAACACACACACACACACACACACACACACACACACACTAATATGGCTTTTGAAGTTTGACTATAAAGCATACAAATTAAGAGTTTCCTTAGAATGGTATTTTGAAATTGTTTTCATACGGTGGCCCCCAGAAAAGCATGATAATATTGTCATACTGTAGATTAGATAGAAACCAAACTGTTTGATGATAGAGAGATAACCATCTCATCCCTCCTATAAGAATCTCAGGGCTTGGCCCACCTAAGTGGAGCAGTAAAAGTCATGTAAAAGCCCGGTGTTGTTTGAAGATGTGACCATATATTTCTCCCAAGAAGGACAAGAACTCCTTAATGTGACCCAGATCCTGTATATTGAGGTGGTGTCAGAGAACTCTGTGCTCATTACTCTCTGGGTTGTCCCTGTCCAGTGGGAGATGAGGAAACACCTTGTAAACAAGTATCAGAGAAGTCCTGTATGTGGAGAACCTGGCAAGAAAACCCAGACACCATAGACCCCCAGGACCAGGGATCCCCCTACAAGACAAAAACTGTGCAGGATCAACGAGCATCAATCATCTTTCCTCCCAGCTCACCCATGGACACCATCAGGGAGCCCACAGTCCACAGAAGCCCATCAAATGTAATAACTCTGGGACCAGCTCCCAGGGGGCTTTCCCTGCCTCAGTCACCTGCCAACTCCATCTGATTGGAGACACTTCATTTGCAGAATAAGCAAGAAGGCCCCCCGAGGAGAAAGCAACCCCAGTTAGTTATGAAAAACCCTTCCATGCAGTAACACTCACATGTGCAATTAGTGTATGAAAGCCTTCAGATATCTCTATACACTGAAGAAGCACCTGAAGGTGCACCAGGAAATAAAACCCTTTCAGGCGCAGTACATGAGGGTTAAAAATCCACAAAGAAAGCTCTTTATCTGCACTAGAGAACACCCTTAAGACACAGCAAGTGTTGGAAGGCCTCCAGCGCTCTGTCTACTTTCATGTGGCTCAGGAATATTAAAGAAAGACTCTATGAGAACAAGGAGTGTAAGAAGTTAAAGACAGCAGCAGCATCCTTCATCAAAGAGGACACACTGGAGAGAGGCCTTCTGAGTGCAAGCAGTGTGGGAAAACCTGTGTGAGCCACTCTGGCCGGTATTAGCCTTGAAAGCCCATACTAGCAAGCAGCCTCATTAGTGCAGCCTGTGTGGTATGGGAACACTTCACTACTAGGTCCTGTGGCACACAGCACCAGCGGTTTGACATGGAAGAGAAGTCCCACAAATGCATAGAATGTAGGAGAGCCTTCATGGTTCTACCCTCATTTGACACAGAAGCATCCATACTGGGGAAAGGCCTACATGGCCAGGCCACTGAAGAAAGCTATAAGCCTCTCAAGGCCTTTGGAGAGTGCTGACGGAAGGGAACCAAACTTTGTGCATTCCAACGCCCACTCAGAAAAAATTGTTCGTGTATGCCACATGTGTGGGAAGCTCTTGTGGGCCACAGTGCTTTCACTTGGCAGGGTTGTCACTGCCAGTTTCTGTCACACAGGCCACCCTACCCTTCCTACTTGGTCCGATGTATGCTTCAGCCAGTAGTACAGTGTGCTCAGAGAAGCTTATCTCATTTCTTCCTCTCACTCCAAATAGAAGAGAATCGTGAATTGTGCTTCTCGTCTACGGTGTTGCCAGTTTGGTATGGACCTGACCCAGGTCTGGTGAGGTCAAGGTACTAAGTTACTGTTTACCCTCCCCCTCTCCTTCCCCCCACCCCCTCCCTCCCCCTCCTTCTACCTCTCCCTCTCTGCAGATCTTAGGGGATTGCTTACCCTTTTCATAAATAGTGTTTATCTTGCTTGGGAAGACATTTGTATTGTTTAGGAGTGCCTGGTAAAAGAGGCCGTATCGTTTAAGGCACCTTTCAAAACAAAAACAACAACAACAACAACAGCAAAGAACCCCCAGGATCCCAGTGCTCCCGATGGCAGGGAGAGGGGGAGCTTGCCTTCTGCACTGCTGCCAACCCAGTAGCTCCCCTTTCTCGCCTTCTGTAGAATCAGGTCAAACTGGACAGAACTGGTGTTGTAACTGCTCTGCTCTCCTGGGGCGGTTTGCCCACCTCTGTGCTTTCAGCCTTGTCTTGGCGATTGCTTTTTATTTGTCCAGCCCCTGTGCCTCCTCTCAGGAAAAATAAAAACGTATTGGAGCAATCTTTAAAAGTACTCCTCAGAAGCAAGAAAAGTAGCACACTCTTGCAACCAGGAAGCTGAGGCAGGAGCATCATGAATTCTAAGCCAACCTAGACTTTATATTGAGATCCTATCTTTCAAAAAAAAAAAAAAAAAAAAAAAAAAAGGTGGGGGTAGGAAAGCAGCCAGTTAGCTCAGGCCAGAAAGATACTTGCCGCCAAGCCTTGACAGCCTGAGTTTAATCTCCAGGACTCACGTGGCAGAAGGAGACAAGTTGTCTTTTGATGTTCACACGTGTGTCATGCGTGTCACAGGTAGGTGCATGCACACTCTCTCTCTCTCTCTCTCTCTCTCTCTCTCTCTCTCTCTCTCTCACACACACACACACACACACACACACACACACACAGAATGAATCCGTTTAATTTGATTTTTTTAAATGTACCCTGAAAAAGCAACTTTCTTCATGGTCCTTCCTGAATAAGAATAAATCGGAAGTCAGAACTAAGCAGGTTGCCTGCACGCTCACGCTCCTTTCTGAATCAGCATAATTCATTACCCGGCCAGTTTCCTCGGTTGGAGGGCGAGGTTCCCTCCTCCGCCACTGCATCCAGTGCAGTCCTTATCCCAGGCTGTTCAGACTGCTTCATCCTGTTCTTCCCCAGACATAACTCTGATTTCCGTTCCTCCACAGAGTCCTAAGTTGTCTCAGTCTATTGGCCTTCGTGAGATGTTGGGCTTTGCTTGCTTTTCCCATAAAACCGGAGCAAACCAATGTGGCTGACCTCGGACTTCAAGCCCCCTCAGTCACTGAGCAGTGTAGGAAAAAAAAAAAAAAAGGTCCTGTTTTATCTTTCCGCTTATCATTTCCATCTCGGCTCTCTGTTCTCCCCATCTCACTCGGCCACACTCAGAGGCACACTGTGCATCCATGTCACCAAGCTACATCCAGTTCTCTGAACAGAGTGTATTTTCTTCCTTAACATCTCAAAATCTTCAAACACCGTGTCTCCTTTGCTTCCAGAGCCCTTTTTTTTTCCCATGGGGCTTGTTACTCCTGCTCATCCATCAACATTTCCTTCAAACAAGGCTTTGCTCATACAGGACTTGCATGCTGATGTGTTAAAATATCGGCTTGAAGAACCGAGCGTGGTGGCGCACACCTTTAATCCCAGCACTCCGGAGGCAGAGGCAGGCGGATTTCTGAGTTCGAGGCCAGCCTGGTCTACAGAGTGAGTTCCAGGACAGCCACGGCTATACAGAGAAACCCTGTCTCGAAAAAAAAAAAAAATAGCGGCTTGAGTCTGAACACAGCACACTGGGACTAGGCCCAAACAGTTCCAAGTGTGAGAGGTTTATTGGGAGGGGTGGAGGAAGGTGGCCGCAGAAAGAGAAGGAGAAAAGAGGGGGGGGGGGGGTGCTCCCCTATTCATATGGAAAATACGTAACACAGGTAAAGGTGGGAGATAAGCCAAGTGGATTCTGGGACTATGGTGCTTGTTGTCTTGGCAGCAGGTCTGTGGGTCATGCTGTCGCCTATGTGATGTCATAGGTTTAGGAGGTCCTGATGCCAACACATGTTGTGGCCACAGAGGGGTGGCCCACACTCTGTCCTCTACCAGTTTGCAGCCAGGACTTGTCTTGGTGTAGCTGATACACAGAATGTGGACTTGTACATAATAGATGTACACAAAGGGAAAAGAAGAGAAAGAAAGGCAAGGGAAGCTAGGAAAGGAAAGGAAGGAGAACAGGAGAGAAATGTGTTAACGGTATTTACTCAGATGCCTTTGGCTATGGCCATGCCTAATGCTGACTGTCAACCTGATTGGATTTAGCAGTACCTAGAACACTAAGTTAAGTGCTACTCGGGGTGTTTCTATGAGGGATTGACCAAGAAGAGCAGACAGCCCAGATATGGGCAGCAGCATCCCGTGGGCATGAAATAGAGGGGAAAGAGAAAAAGTCAAACAGTGAGGACATTCTCTGGTCACTGTGACAAGCCAAATCAAAACTACCCACCCCAAGTTGTTTTGCTCAGGCGTTTTGTGTCACGGGGGTAAAAGTCCGACCAGTGCACGTCTTGTGGAGAATTTGTGGTGTTTCGTCAGTTGATTCTTGGTGATTGTTCATACTAATGAGGCAGGGTGAATTTTGATTCGTGTAGACAATGGGCAATGATCCAAGCAAGCCAATTAGCATATCCACAATCTCAAGTACTCACTTCTCTGTGGTACAATCATTCAGAATTCTCTGTTCTAAAGTTTGGAACTAAGACAAAAGTATGGACTATCCAGAGACTACCACACCAGGGGATCCATCCCCAAATCAGTCACCAAACCCAGACACTATTGCATAGGACAGCAAGTGTTTGCTGAAGGGACCCTGATATAACTGTCTCATATGAGGCTATGCCAGTGCCTGGCAAATACAGAAGTGGATGCTCACAGTCATCTATAGGATGGAAGACAAGGATCCCAAAGGAGAAGCTAGAGAAAGTACCCCAGGAGCTGAAGGGGCCTGCAACCCTATAAGAGGAACAACAATATGAACTAACCAGAACCCCCAGAGCTCACGTCTCTAGCTGCATATGTAGCAGAAGATTGCCTAGTCGGCCATCACTGGGAAGAGAGGACCCTTGGTACTGCAATCTTTATATGCCCCAATACAGGGGAACGCCTGGGCCAAGAGGTGGGAGTGGGTGGGTAGGGGAGACGGGCAGGGGGGAGGATATAGGGAACTTTCGGGATAGCAATTGAAATGTAAAATAATAAAATATCTAATAAAATAAAATTTAAAAAAAAAATAATAAAATCTCAAAAACAGAAAAGCAAAGAGAACCCCCAAAAAAGAATTCTCTGTTCTATCATTTCTATAATGACTGTGAAGTACTGTAAAACACACGACTCACTCCTTTTCATCTCCTGTGAGTTGTCCAACTCTTCTCTGTCCCCTACCACCATGTCCTTCCACACATCAAGTAACATTCCAAACATCCAGACCAACATTTTTAGTTCTCATATATGAGTGAAAATGGCGCATTTATCCTTCTGCATGTGGCTTATTTCATCTAACATAATGATTTCACTTCTACCCATGATATCATAAAAAAAACAATTTTATATTTTCACAGATGAATCACATTGTGTTATGCATGTGTGCCATATTATCAGCCGATGGTCATTTCTTACCTATTGTGGACACTGGTACAATGAAAGTGGGAAGGAGTCTACCCAGGTTTTTGATAGATTACTGGCTTCATTTGGGGGTGCAGGGTGAGGGCTATCACACGGTACTTCTTTTTTAATATTTTAAAGACCCTCCACAATGTTTTCTATAGCATTTGGACCAATTTACACTGGATCTTGTGTTTGCATTAGTTGAATAAGCACATGTTCCTCCTACTACGGTGGCATCTACTTGAGACAGAAATAGATTGTCTAGACTTGAAACCTCTTTGGTATGTAGGCTGCGGGAAGCCAATACATTTGTTAAGTCGGTACAGTTTGGGCATTATGTAAAGCTGAGAGAAGACAACATGAGGCATGAACGTTTTACCAGAGTTCTTATCAAGAGAGTTTGCAGGGGTGCACAAATGTAGTCCAAATGTGTTGAGTCCCAGCCTCTCTCGGTGGGATAGCTGCTTATAAGACAGGAATGCAGAGAGTCGGAACCTCCTATCCCAGCTAACTGCTAGACACTGCAAAAATAGCTTTCCACAGATAATGACTTCCTTGCCCTTGTGAAAACAATGATTCCTCGTTCTGTGGTCATTCAACTCCTATATCCAAGCCATAGCCTCACTAGTGGGCCTAAAGTAGGGACTATAAACTACATACCAAATCACATGAGCACTTAGGAAAATACACATCCCTGGGCTGTCACCCTGAACATCCTAAGATAGGGCCAGACAAAAAGATATTTCCAGCCCAGTGTTAAAGCCACTTCTTCTCACAGTGGCATTTGATGGATACCTGTGGGAACACAATGAGACTTGCTTCCCTTCTAACAGGTAGTAGTTCCTTTCTCAAATGGTTCCTTTGAGAATTAAATAATATGCTTTACATAAAGTGCTAACATAATGCCTAATGTTTGATAAGTGTTCATACTCACTATCTGATACTGTTCTTACATTTTGGTTCCTTGTTGATAAGAGCATACCTTCTTGCTTGGTTTGACTTTTGGGGCTTCTTATCAGTTGACTGATTTTTCATGCTTTTATTTTTAATTTTTATATTTTTCTTGAGACCATAGTCCAGGCTGATCTGGAACTGATTACATACCTAGACTACTGTGAATTTTCCAGAACTTCTGCCTCCACATCCTAAGTACTAGTGTTATGGACACATGCCACAACCCCCAACAAGACATTCTTTTTTCCTCTTTGTATGCAGCACACACATTAAGCACCCATTATAGAAATTTGTAAATGATAGGACTTTACCAACCTTGAATAGCTTATAAACATGAGATTATATATTTAACCTATTAAGTTGCACAAAAATTTTCAGCAAATGCTGAAAGTGGATCACAAACGATGTACAAAGATAATTATCTTAGTTGCCTTTTTATAGCTGTGAAGAGACACCATGACCAAAGCAATATATGAAAGAAAGTGTTTGGTTGGGGCCTAACTTACAGTTTCAGAGGCTGAGTCCATTATCATCATGGGGCAAACATGGCAGCAGGCAGGCAGACATGACACTGGAGCAGTAGTTGGGAGCTTACATCTGAGCCACAAGCCCAAGGCAGAGAGAGATAGGGCCAGGCAGGAGCTTTGGAAACCTCAAAGCTCACAGTGACACATCTTTCTCCAACAAGACATCTCCTAATTCTTCCCATAACGATTCCACCAAGTAGGGACCACGCCTTCAAATCTGAGTCTATGGGAGCCATTCTTATCCAAACCACCACATCCTTAGAAAAAGACCATGGAACGCCCAAAAAGTGGCACTGACTTCAGGCGAACAGCAGGCAAATTTCTAATAGCCTTGAAAGTATTCATTATTTACAGTACTGTGATACAGTCATTGCTATCTGGCATCTCTCTTAAGGAAAAGGCTGCAACAAAGTGGTATGAGTCCATAAATATTTTAAATGTAAGGACAAAGCATGCACACAAACTGGAAAGGATTTGACATCCCAGCACTTCAAAAAGGTTGAACAAACCATGAATCCTCCACAACATAGAATGAGATTCAATTATTAAATTCACATATAATAAATTTTAGTGGCCCAAGAAAATAATTATAGCTTGTTAGGATGAACAAAGTTTGAGTTCAATAATACAGAAGAAAGTTTATGTGGAAAAAAAAGAAAGAAAAGCTTAAGAAAAAATGTGAACAAATGCTTAAAATGCCAGAACCAAGAAAGACGTTATCAATCCAATAATATTCTGTGCCTGAATAAAATATAAATTAAAATAAAATATTTTAGAGGGAGAAAAATGTTGAGATTTGTAATTCATGGAGTAGTCTTGGTTTTTCCATGTTTTTCCCTGACAAGAGCCCTGGTCATTGCATAGAAAAACTGCCATCCCATAATCAGCCACCAAATGCAGTCACTATTGCATATACCAACAAGATATTGCTGAAAGGGCCCTGATATAGCTGTCTCATGTGAGGCTATTCCAGTGCCTGGCAAACACAGAAGTGGATGCTCACAGTCAGCTATTGGATGGAACACAGGGTTCCCAAGGGAGGAGCTAGAGAAAATACCCAAGGAGCTGAAGGAGGCTCCAACCCTATAGGTGGAAGAACTATATGAACTAGCCAGTATCCCCAGAGCTCGTGTCTCTAGCTGCATATGTAGCAGAAGATGGCCTAGTTGGCCATCACTAGGAAGAGAGACCCCTTGGTCATGCAAACTTTATATGTCCCAGTACAGGGGAACGCCATGGCCAAGATGTGGGAGTGGGTGGGTAGGGGAGCAGGGCGGGGGATGGGGGAGGGTATAGGGGACTTTCGGGATAGCATTTGAAATGTAAATGAAGAAAATATCTAATAAAAAATTGGGAAGAAAAGAAAAGAAAAGAAAAGAAAAGAAAAGAAAAGAAAAGAAAAGAAAAGAAAAGAAACAAAACGAAAACCACCGTAGGAATACTGGAAGTCTGAAGCAGACCGACGGAGGAGCTTGGGAATTAAGGGATGAATTACACAGCGGTGTCCTAAGCTTTCATTTCCACTTTTCACATCCTACATTAGAACTGAAGATGGACTGCTGCTTTCCACTGCATACATGTGACACTAAGACATCTACACCATAACACGCTCACACATAAGATAAACTAAATATATCTTTAAGAAAAATAAGAGTCGTACTAGGTAGACAGTCAGAAGGAGATAAATGTGCCTGTGACTTGAGATAAGTAACACTTCTCACCACAAAACAATTACCAGACAACAGGCATGGCCCTTCAAGAATACATAGCAAACCTAGGTGTGTGTGTGTTGGTTGGAATTGAAAATGTCCCCTATAGACCCATCGGGAGTGGCACTATTAGGAGATGTGGCCTTGTTGGAGGAAGTGTGTCACTAGGGGTGAGTTTTGAGGTGTCAGGTGCTCAAGCAAGAACCAGTCCCCCACTCCACCCACTCTCTTTCACTCCCTGCTGCCAGTCCAATCCAAATATCAGCTACCTCTCCAGCACCGTGTCTGCCTGCATGCTGCCATGCTTCCTGCCATGAAGACAATGCACTAAATCTCGGAACCATAAACCAGCCCCAGCTAAGTGTTTGCCTTTGTAAGGGTTGCTGTGGTCATGGTGTCTCTTCAAAGCAATAGAAACTCTAACTAAGACAGTGTGTATGCACCAAACAGACCTGAGAAACTATAAAGAAAGAGAAAAAAAGATGGAAATTTAAGACAGAATGAAAAATCAGTAATTGTAGTTGAAGACTCTAACACCTCTTTCTGAATATTTCGCACGACACGTGAGCAGATCAGTGTTGCTCTGAGGCCTCATTTAGAAAGAAGTTATTCTTGCAGCGGTCAACAGTTAATACCCACGAGATTCACAACTGACCAACATGCAGAGAATACCTCGCTGTAACTTGCTCAGTGCTAAACACGACCCGACCTCTCTGGACCTCTCTCCCTTTCTTCAAGACTCATAGAACATTGCAGAATCAGGGAAGAAAAGACAATAAGCAGCACAGGCTGGAGACCAGCGTTACAGCCTGTCATCTACACAGGACCCATGTCACTCATGAACCCACCGAGCTAGAGTTACTCGCACAAGCCTGGACTTGTCACTTGTTTCCTCTTACATGGGCAAGGGGCTTGTGAGATCCTCACAAGGTGACCTATAAAACAATACTTCTCAGAAATGTAGAAATGAATATATTTAACAAAACATTAGCAGATAGAGTTTGATATTAGTAATAGAATTATACGTTATAACTAAAGGGCTTTAATCCAAAGGGGGCATCTTCAATATGTAAAATAAAATCAATCTATGTTAATTTAATAGACCACATTATCCTACCAATCAATATTTTTTAAAAGTGGAAATTGCATACACATTACTAACCAAAGTTCTTAGAAAAGTATGAACAAAATAGAATCTTTTTAATTTGACAGGGAACATCTTTTTAAAAACCTGCAGTGATTGTGTTTAATGCTAAGAGGTGGAATATTGCCATTTAAATCAGAAACAAAACAAATATATCTAGTCTTTCCTCTGATAATCCAACTTTGTGCTAGAATTTATAGCTAAACAAAAAGGGAGGCTGGGCGGTAGTGGTGCACGCCTTTAATCCCAGCACTTGGGAGGCAGAGGCAGGCAGATTTCTGAGTTCGAGGCCAGCCTGGTCTACAAAGTGAGTTCCAGAACAGCCAGGGCTATACAGAGAAACCCTGTCTCGAAAAACAAAAACAAAAACAAAAAAAACAAAAAGAGAAATAAATGACAAACAGAAATAAACTTTCCCCTGTTTTCACATGATAATTTTTTGACTCCTTTTTTTTATTATTAGATATTTTCTTTATTTACATTTCAAATATTATCCTCTTTTCTAGTTTTCCCTCTGAAAATCCCCTATACCCTATCTCCTCCCCCTGCTCCCCAACCTACCCACTCCCATTCCTGGTCCTGGCATTCCCCTATACTGGGGCATAAAACCTTCACAGTACCAAGGGCCTCTCCTACCATTGATGACTGACTAGGCCATCCTCTGCTACATATACAGCTAGAGCCACAAGTTCCACCATGTGTTTTCTTTGAATGGTGATTTAGTTCCAAGGAGCTCTGGGGGTACTGGTCAGTTCATATTAATGTTCCTCCTATGGGGCTTCAGACCCCTTCAGCTCCCTGGGTATTTCTCTGGCTCCTTCACTGGGGATCTTGTGCTCTTGTGCTCAATGGATGACTATGAGCATCCACTTCTGTATTTGCCAGGCACTGGCAGAGCCTCACAGGAGACAGCTATATCAGGCTCCTGTCAGCAGGCCCTTGTTGGCATCTGCCTAGTGTCTGGGTTTGGTGGTTGTTTATGGGGTGGATCCCCAGGTGGGGCAGTCTCTGGATGGTCGTTCCTTCAGGTTCTACTCCACACTTTGTCTCTGTAACTCCTTCCATGGGTGTTTTGTTCCCCCTTCTAAGAAGGAAAGAAGTATCCACACTTTGGTCTTCCTTCTTCTTGAGTTTAATCACATGATAATTTCTACAAAAAAAAATCTACCCTAAAAAG
Organism: Mus minutoides; assembly: GCA_902729485.2. Lineage (NCBI taxonomy): Eukaryota > Metazoa > Chordata > Mammalia > Rodentia > Muridae > Mus > Mus minutoides. Next base: position 1,545,878 of record LR749558.1, on the reverse strand, counting down.
TTCTAAACTTTTAAAGAGAATTCACAAAATTATAGGATGAACACTTAGACATAATTATACTCTGTATTCTGACATTGAATTTGAGAGAGAACACTGGAATTAAAATGAAAAACTATGTAAAATCACTGAAAAAACTTTAAGTCTCAGAAAACACAAAGATCTAACTAAAGTGAAGGAGGATCTGTCATACGTGGTTTTGAAAACTCAACCAAGTGAAGATTTTATTCTTCCCAAATAGATAGATAAGCCTAATGCAGTACTTACTCAAATTGAAGGAATATTTTAGGAAAGGGGATAGCATTTGAAATGTAAATGGAGAAAACATCTAATTAAACAAAGGAAAAATAAGTAAATAAATAAATATAAACATGATAATTCTAAAATTTAGAAAAGTGTTATAAACTATCACAGACAAAATGACTTTGAAAAGAAAAAAGAATGAACTGGTAGCAATCCATCCACTTGATCTTAAGATCTGTTAATTAGCTACCATAATCAAGGCTTCACTGCACTGACATGCGTATCAACAGAACAGAGTTGAAGAACTGACCTATATAGACACACCCAGTTGACTTCTGACACGTGTACAAAAAAGGAATGCCATCAAAGAGAAAGAGCTTTTTAACAATGAGGGCTCAAGTACTTGGACATTGGTGGCAGAGGTGGAGGAATAACAACCTCAGACTGACTATCACACCATACGCAAACAGTAGTAACTCATAGCAGGCCTCGTTCTACAGTATGAAACATAAAACTTGAAGGAAAATTGGATAAAATCAAGACTAGGAGAAAGGAAAGAATTCTTTGACTAGGAATATTATTTTATCTTCAAAGGACATGCAGAGAGCCACAACTCTGGCAGAAGCCCCCTGCTTTTCTCCCCCTAAACCCCCCACTTTTGCCACCAGCCCATGCTGGTACCCAGAACCCCACAGACCATCAACACTCCCTCCGTGCCCAGCCAGACTCTCCCTCAAACACTAGAGATGAAGGGAAATTTCATGTTGTGGATTGTCCTCATGACCTCTCTGTGGCTGTGATAACACTCTCACCACAAACAGCTTGGGGGATAAAGGGTTTCTTTGGCTCAGGGATCTAGGTCACAGTCCATTACTAAAGGAAATCAGGACAGGAACTCAGCGGGAACCTGAAGCAGAAACCAGGAACGAAAGCTGCTGGCTGATTCACTCTCTGACTCACTCAGTCTCCTGCTTAGCCAGCTTGCTTATGCAGTCCAAAACCTCCTGACTAAGAGGGTGCTTCCTAGAGTGGGCTGGGTTTCCCCACATCAACTAATAATCAAGAAAGTCCCCTCACAGACATGCCCACAGATCAAAATGGATCAGTTGAGACTTTGTCAGGTGGTTCTAGGCTTTGTCACCTTGACAGTGAATTCTAACTATGGCAGTGGATTTTATAAAAATTAAAACCATTTTCTCTATGAAAGAGTCTGTGGAGAAGAGGACAAGAAAGAGAGAAAAAAAATATTTGCAAACTACACCTGAAAACAAACAGAAGTTCTTCAATGGGTGACTATTAACCAAACTATGGCACCATGAAATACTATTTAGCAGCCAAGGGGGTAAAGAATGTAATTCTGTTTCAATTAAAAGCATACTATAGATAAAATAAAAACTAAAGTCCCCCTTCAAAACTTATATAACAGAGTGCTTACATTTATGTAGCACTGATGAAATGGTGAAATTACAGAAACAGAGAATGTGTTTCTGCCAGAGCTTAAGACAACAATACAGAAGGGAAGCAAGTGTGTGCAGCTCTGAAAAGACAACCTGAATTACCCCTGGTCAGGGTTGTCACTACTCTGACTGCATTACTGAATGACATTTTTCCAGGTCTTCACAATGGGGAAAACTGGGCACGAGGTACATGAGATTGCCCAGCTACCACATTCTGTTCTTATTATTAAACATGTTGTCACAGGGTGGGGACAAGGCAGGACAGCACTATGTCGTCCATGCTGGCCTGGAACTTATTGTTTATCCCAGGCTGGTCTTGAACTTGGTAGTCACTGTCTCAGCCTCTCCAAAGCTGAAATTATGTGTGTATGCCACCACACATAGCTACGAGCTAAGCATTTTAATGTGATTCTGATTTTAAAATGTTAATGATTTTGTTAGGTAATGCTGTTAACTGATTGTGGAAAGAATAGATGTTTTTGTTGCTATCTATGGTTAGTTGGTTAGTGCTTACAAACCATGACCTCTGGGTAAAATATGACCAAATTGCTCTTTAAATTTTTATTGAAAAACAGCCACCCTGACTTATTAACATAATCTCTGTCTACTTTGCAGCAGAAAGGAATGTCGTGATGAGGACCATATGGCCCACAGAGCTAAACATATTTTATTTCTTTTAAACATTTAAAAAGATATTTAATTTTTTTATACAATGCATTTTGAGAATACTCTTTGCCCTCCTCCAACTCCTCCCAGATTCTCTATACTTTTCTACTTATCTAACATTGTGTTCTCTCTTTCTTTTAAAAAAGCTGGGCGTAGTGGAGCACGCCTTTGATCCCAGCACTCGGGAGGCAGAGGCAGGTGGATTTCTGAGTTAGAGGATAGCCTGGTCTACTAAGTGAGTTCCCAGACAGCCAGGGCTACACAGAGAAACCCTGTCTCAAAAAACCAAAAAAAAAAAAAAAAAAAAAAAAAAAAAAAAAAAAAAAAATAGAACGTGGTAAATAGTCAGTACATATAGTCTATGATGATGATGATGATGATGTCGATGAGAACGATGATGACAATGACAAAGACAACGATAAAGCCAAAATCGGACAGATCTATCACGAGATGGCATCACTAGTCTCTAGACTCCTTTCTACAATGACTTTAGTGATAGAAAGTGGCAGTTTCCCTATGTCACCCTTCCTGGCCAGTGTCCCTTAATCCCAGAATCTCTGTGGCTTTCAAAAGGACAAGCACACCAAGAGACTGTGGCTTCCTTAAGCCATCAAGCATTACCGCTTTTCTAAGACCTGAGGCTGATGTCAAAGGAAGGACTGTGTCACTTGAAGAGCTGCAGAAGAAATAAGCATGGGAGGCTGCGAAGGTGCTACCTGCGGCCTGAGGATAGAGAAGCCAGCTAGAAAGAACTCTAAAATGCATGAGTTATGGAAATGAGAAAGACGGAAGTATACTTTGGATAGGTGGCCCCAGGAGGCAAAAGAAGTTTAACTAATGGAATGACAATAATGGAACCATATTTCAATTTAACGTAACAAAGAGCTTGTAGGCTTGTTTTGTTTTGTTCCATAGAACTGTCTTAGAAGGAAATGGCTTGCTTCTGGCAAATTTCCTCCTCTGAGGGCGTTTAAGCACAAATTGGATGGTAACCATAATCAGTAAGAGAAAGGCCCCTGGCCTCAACTCTGCAAACCTGTGAAACTGACAGAATGAAATCCAATTACCTCGTTCACTAAATTCTGGTCCTCCCGTGTTTACATTGGAGTTTTGTGCTGTCCTAGTTTCAGTGCTGTGACAAAATACTCGACGCGTGTAATTTAAATAAGGAAGCGCTTATTTTGGCTCAGGGTCTGCGATTATATCCAGGTTGGGGGCAGAAGGCGTGGAGGATAGGCGGAGCACAGTGCAGCTGGGTCACAGAGTCCGGTCAGAAGACAGAGAGGCGAATGCCAGTGCTCCGCCCATTCCCTCCTGTTTCATGCAGTCTGGGAGCTCGGCCCATGGAGGGGGCCAATACCTAGGGTGGGTTTTCTCACCTCAGTAAACCTCACCTAGAAAATCCCGCGCAGACATTCACAGAGTTCTTTATCGTCAAGCTAATCATCAAAATTGGTTGTCCCATGTGCTAGGTCGCATGAGTTTGGAATGGAGCTGTAACCAGTTCTATCCACCGACAATTCAGCACTTATCTCAAGAATATCTACTGTATGCTGAACAGTTGCCAGGCATCTCCTAAGCATCAGAGCTACAGCAGTAAGCAGTTAAACAATAAGTCCTTCAAAATTAATTTTGAAAATATGTCCTTGTGATAATGAAATGTTACCATACTTACGTACCTGTCATTTTTCTGTTTTCAATTGACCTAATTCCTTTGTTCATGGACACCATGAAAGCAATTTTTAAAATATTGTTGGTATGCAAAGTTTAAATTTTCTCTGCACTAAGACCTAGGTAAATTTTTTAGAATTAAGATGAGAGAATTTTCCTTCTCACAAATTGCAAAGTCGCACAGCCCACGACTTTATTAGAGAATAAATGCTGCAGTTGTGACCATAGGGAATTAAATTTTATACCAAGGTAATTTGGAGGAATTGTAGCCTATAGCTTCTTCCTCCTTGGATAGAGACAGCGGCTGCGGTTGGGAGAGCTACACATGAGAAGGACAAAGAAGGTTGCTGGAGCCCCATTCACCCATCCAACAGCGTCTGCTGCTTTGGGAATCCTTTATATGAACGTGATGTCCTTTTCTGGAAAGATCCTTAAGTCAGAGAGAAACTTTTCAATCCCCTGTCCCACGGTCGCTCTTCATACTTCTCTAGACTGGTGAACAGCAAACCTAGAATTTCTGGATAGCAAAATCCTATTGAGTCATGGCAGTTAAGCCACAAATGATGAGAAGAGGTCAGATTTCATCTCGGTCTGTACTGTTGGAAGAGGAATTAAAAGGTGAACAGCCTACAGGTGTGCAGACCTCAATGGGGCGACATATTCAGCAACTAAAAACTCCTCTCTGTTAGAGCTTATACAAGATACAGACAAAGATTATATCTGGAGAAGTTTACTTGAGTTTCTCACTGTGATAAACAGCCACCAGCTGTAAGTACAACAGAAGGGCCATTATTAAAGACTATTATATCGCTATTAAATAATGTCTGTTAAAGATTTTATTAAGGCCAGAAGAATAGTGCATGAGAGTGCTAAATGGAAGACAAGATAAAATTGTGTACTGTGATTACAAATTTAATTTCAAACACACACACAAGAGAAGAATACCCAACAAAGAAAAATATTGGATTCATATAGCAAGCAGAATGTTCATGGAAGTTGCCTTGGACAATGGCACCCTGTGATACTTCTTAAATTAGAATTTTCTGTATTTTACACACGTTAATAATCAAATGTGTCTCCGTTTTAAAATCAGAGAAATATTTTTTAGTCTTGGTTTGTTTTTTTTTTTTAACCTGCTGGGAAAACGATCCATATTGCTGAAAGAAAGGCCTGTGGCAAATAAAATAAACAACCCTAGGATGTCCTTGTTTGTTAAGATAAGGTCTTTCTCCGTAGCAAAGGCTGGGCTTGAACTCTCTGTGCTCCTCGAGCCTCAGTCTCCCAGTTGCTAGACTTGCAGACATATTCTTGACAGGACTGGACTATTTGAAACTGTTTGTTTAGTTTCGTTCACTATTGATTGCCTCTCAGACATTTATGTGCTTATTAATTTGCAAAACTGTTTAGACTGCTTAACTTCAGATAACAATATCTGGTATTTCCACACACCACATCCTCATGCCTTCAGCCAAAGTGCCCAGGTAAGGCAGACTCTGACTCACTCCAGGAGAAGGCATGTGACTCCACACATGGCCTTTCTGCAGGCCACAAGACTGAATGTGAAGAGATGAAGAGCGAAACTACCCCACATCCCACAATAAGAAATCAGTGCTTGGGTAGGACTGGAAAAAGGAAATTTCCTCTTTCTACTGGATTGATGCAGGGAGCATCCTACCCTGGAGTTGTCAGGAAACCCTGTATGGAGTGAGAGAATAAACCCACATGGGAGGTTTAACCAGTCAGAAGAGAGAAGGCCAGCACTAAGGCACCGTCTCTGCACCAGGGTTATATGTGCCTGAGAGCAGTACTGCAGATGGCCCTTCCACTGAGCTAACAAACTAACTTTGTCTTGCGTGAAACATGTCTTTGAGCTTCTCAATTCCTTATTTTAAAAAAGTAGTATAAAAGTATATTAACACATTTGGCCAGGGAGGAGACCTGGAGAACTAGCAAGAGAAGTCATTTTGAGCTTACACAACCCTTGTGCACACTGCTATGGCTGCTGTGAGTTCACACGTGTAACTAGCCTGTCTGCCCAGAGAACACTGTTTGAATGTAGTCGTCTACCATCTCTGCTTCTTACCGTCTCTGAGCTTTTCTTTCCCATGACAACTGAGCCTTGAGAACAGGGGCTGTGAGACAAATGTCTCACTTAGGGCTGAATGTTTTACAGTTTCTTATCCTTTTTATATTGACCAGCTATACTGTAAAAAGGAGCTTCTCTGGCAAGTCTTGAGAGATTTAGTAAACAACAGGTATAGCAAAAGTCACTAGGAGTCAATTTAATGCTATGTCCATTTAGCATTTGGGGAAGTACTAGGTTTTCCCTTAAGGGTTATGAGCGACCATAGAACACAGGTTCTTGATCTCTGATAGCAGAAAGTGGTATGGGTTGCACCCTGTGGAACAGGCTGTAAATACAACTGGGAAGTGTGGTTACTTCCATAACACTTGTGCCACTAATGTACCAGCAGTGACATCTTGCCATTTATTTGATTATTGTAGCTCATGGTGTCCACAGCCTAGTGATTTTGATTGCTAATTACTTTTCCCTCCAATAGTGAGCATAGAACCTTCCAGTTCTACAAAAGCTAGCCAGTAGGGATGAAGCTTCCAGGTAAGTTTCAGCTTCATCACTCCATGTTCTGTGACTTGAGTATATGGTATATTCTACGATTCCTTGGAAGTCTAGTAGAATTCTGCATTGAATCCATCAGGTCCTGGACTTTTTTGAGTTGGGAGATTTTTAATTACTACTTCTTTTTAAATATATTTTATTGTAATTTTATTTATTTACATTTCAAATGTTAGCCCCTTTCCCAGTTTCCCCTCTGGAAGCCCCCTATCCTGTCCTCCTTCTCCATCCTTCTATGAGGGTTCTCCCCCACCCATCCTCCACTCCCACCTCACTGAATTCCCCTATAGTAGAGCATAGAGCCTTCACAGGACCAAGGGCCTCCCCTCCCACTGATGCCAGATAAGGCCATTCTCTGCTACATATGCAGCTTGAGCCATGGGTCTTCCATGTGTACTCTTTGGTTGGTGGTTTAGTTCCTGGGAGCTTGATATTGTTGTTCTTCCTATGGGTTTCAAACCCCTTCAGCTCCTTCAGTCCTTTCTCTAACTCCTCCATTGGGGTCCCTGTGCTCAGTCCAATGGTTGGCTGACAGCATCCAAATCTGTATTGGTCAGGATCTGGCAGAGCCTCTCAGGAGACAGCTATATCAGGCTCCTGTCACCAAGCACTTCTTGGCATCCTCAACAGTGTCTGGGTTTGATGACTGTATATGGGATGGATCCCCAGGTAGAGCAGTCTTTGGATGGCCTTTCCTTCAGTCTCTGCTCCACACTTTGTCTCCGTATTTCCTCACTAGAATATTTACTACTTCGGTCTCAGAGGTTGTTGTAGGTCTATTTATTATCTACGCCATATGTAAAAATTCATCCATTTAGTTTAGATATTCCAGTGTGATAAAATAAGGAATTTTTAATTTTGTTCTTATGAATCTTTGAATTTTTTCAGGTACTACTGTAAATGTCTCCCTTTTGATAATTAATTTTATTAATAGGACTTTCTTTCTCTTTTGGTTAATTTAGCTAAAGGCTCGTCTCCTTTGTTAGTCTTTCAAAAATCCAACTCTTTGTTTCTTTGATTATTTACAATTTTTTATTTCTATTTCATTAATGTCATTTTGATTATCTAATTTATATTATCTCATCTTGTTTACCTTTTGTTGTTTATTCTTGACATTCTAAAACATTTAAGTCATTGGTTCTCAACCTTCCTAATGCTGTGACCCTATAATACAGTTTCTTGTGTTGTGGTGACCCCCAAACCATGAAATTATTTCATTGCTGCCACATAACTGTAACTTTGCTACTGTTATTAATTGTAATATAAATACATTATATAGAGAATATCTTAAAATGACCCCCAAGGCACCACAACCCATAGGTTGAAAACCACTGATTTAGATACTTCAATAACATTAATTTTAAAACTTTCAAAATTTTTATGCACGCTCTTAGTACTATGAACTGTCTTATTGGGGCTACCTTCATTATATCCTACAGACTTGGGTTTACCGTATTTTTATTTTTACTGATTTCTAGAAGATATTAAACCTCCTTTTGTGACTTTATCCTTGAACAAATTCTCATTCAATGGTGTGTTCTGTGTTTCCATGTGTTGCTTCTATAGTTTCTATTACTGTCGTAGCCAGCTTTGTTCCACTGTGGTCAGGCAGAATGCAGATGTTATTTCAAATTTTAATATTTGTTGAAAGTCTTTTTATGATGTAACATGTTTCTATTTTGGAGAAACCTTTTATGGACTAGTGAAAGAAAAGTATCATAGTATTTAGGTAGGATTTTTATACATGTCTGTTAGGTCCATTGTATTTGTGATTCTGATTGACTCCAGTGTTTTTCCATTTAGTTTCTATCTGGATACTTTGTCTATTAGTGGCAGTGAGGCACTGATGTCACATGCTATTGTTGTGCTCAGGTTAATCTGCATTTTTAGATTAAATATTATTTATTTTATAAAATGGGGTCCACTGTTTTTGGTGCACAAACGTTTAGAACTGCTATATCCTCTTGGTATAGTTTTCCTTTAATGAATATGATATGTTCCTCCTCTCTCTTCTGACTCCTTTTGATTTGAACTCTATTTTGTCAGATAGCGAACATCCATACCTGCTCACTTCTTGGTTCCATTTTTATGGAATACTGTTTCTCATCCTTTTACTCTATGGTGGTATCTATCATGACGGTGAGGTATGTCTCTTGGAGGCTCCAAGAAGATGGATTTTAGTTTCTAATCACATCTGTTACTACCCTGTATCTTCTTGTGGATAGTTAAGACTATTAAAATTAAGAATTATTTTCAACAATGTTTATTAATTCCTGTCATTGTGTAGTAGAGGTAGTGTTTTCTTTGGTCTCTTTTGATTCACTGTTCTGAAACTGTTCATTTATTCCATGTACCCTCTTGAGAGTGTTTAACTTTCTCTTTAGACTGAAGCAACCATGTCAGTGTCCTCTGCAGAACTAACTTGGTGGACATTAATTCATTAAATGTTTTTATCATGGAAAGTGTGTGACTGATAGTTTTGCTGGGTATATTTGTCTTTACTGGCATCTGTGATTTTTCAGAACTTGTAGAATATCAGTATAACTACCTTCTGGCTTTCAAGGTCTCCACTGAAAAGTCAAGTGTTATTTTGATGGGTCTGCTTTAAATATAATTTAATCTTCCTATCTTAGAGTTTTCAACACCTTTCCTTGTTCTGTACATTTAGTACTTTAGTTTTCATATGCCATGGAAAGTTTCCTTTCTGGTCCCTTATTTTGGCATCCTGTATGCCTCTCACATCTCTATAAACATCTCTTTTCTTAGATTTGGGGAGTTTTCTTTTGCAGCATCAATGAAAATATTTTCTGTACATTTGGTCTGGTTTTCTTCTTCTCCTTTATGCGTACTATTCATAAAATTGGTCTTTTCATAGTAACCCAGAGTTCCTGCATTGTCTGCTCATCAGTTTTCCTATATTCAATCTTTTCATTGACTGAGGGATCCAATTGCTCTACTTGTCATCAAGCCCAGATGTTCTTCCCTCAACTTGATACCTTCTACTGGTGAAGCCTGCAGCCTTCCACTGAGATTCTCCTTTGAGTTACTAAATTTTAATTTCCATGTTTATTTGAGTTTGGATTTTCTTCAGCAGTTCTATCTCCATATTAAATTCTATTTTCATGTCTGGAATCAATGTTTGTATTATTATTACATTCAACTGTTCGTGGTTGCAGTCTTTATTCCAGCATTTAGTCATATCCTCTCAAGTTCCTTGAGCATACTTATAATTGCTGTTTGGAAATCACTATGAATCATCGAAGTGGCTTATCTCAGGCAACTTAACTCTGGGGTACTAATTTTAGGAAGATATATATTGTCTTGATTATTCATGTTGATTATGATTTTGTGATGGGAAATGGATTGTTTTTAATTTGATATGAATTCTTATGAAAAATTTATAGCAGTTATACACCAGGAATAGGAAATATAAGAGAAAGGATGCAGGAAATTATACCAAACTAACTGCCTATACATTTCTTATAGTCACTGTTATCAGATTAGAAAGGATAATGATGAAGAATGTATCTGAGCCATGGTTTCTCTAATCATCACCCAGTCTCCTAGAACAACTTTTGCCTTTAAATGCATAACACTGCATAAACTACAACCTTTGCCATAACCACCAGAAACAGAAAAGTTAACCCATGAATTCATGCACTTTCCTGAATCTATCCAACAGCTAAAACTTTAAGTCAATCAAGTGAGAGGGAAAAAGGCCAAACACCATGGCTGGAGATATAGGTCAGAACTTAGGAGCACTTGTTCTTACAGAGGACCTAGGTTTGGCTCCCAGCATTCATGTGGCTACTCCCACCCACCTGTAACTAGAAGTCAAAAGGGTCTGATGCCCTCTTCTGTTTCCATAGACACTGCATACATGTGATGCACAAATATACATGCTGGCAGGACACTCATATCCATAAATGCATAAATAAAATAAATTTTTTTCAGAAAAAAATGCCTCCAAGAAAGACAGAACAAAACAATTCTTTCATCTTTTATAGATCACGCAAGACAGTGGTGGCTGCCATTCACACAGATCAAAAGAAATCAACTAAAATGTGATTAAGTTCATAGAAGGCACATCTGGCTAGAACAGGTTTGTACTTTCTAAGGCTGTAAGGCCAGCCTGTTCACAGTCTACACTTTCTAAGGCTGTAAGACCAGCCTGTTCACAGTCTGCACTTTCTAAGGCTGTAAGGCCAGTCTGTCTGCAGGTACTAGGAATTCCTCCCCAGGGGTGCCACCCTGTGCTCATGAGAACGACAGATGGTTGGAACAGAAAATGGCATGGCACAGGTGTGAAGACGGTGACTAATGGCACCAGCAGCCAGGCACAATGTCCTTCTCGGGTCTCTGCTTCTTTCTCTACAACAAACAGTAACTGACAAAGATCAATTACTTCCAAGGAAGAAACTCCCTCCAGGATGCAAGCAAAACTGTATTGATGTTAGAAGAAAGACAGAAAAGAACACAGTACTACTTACTCTGCTTTAACTAGGACTCTATACTCCAACATCAAGCCTAGACTGGGTAGCAAGATGAGGGAGCTGCCTTCAAGAAGTGGAGGAGCATAAAGATCAAAGACTCGTGTGTACAGGCATGCACAGATAGCTAAAAACTAAAGGCATAGTCATGTGAGTCGACCCTATTATCCCTAACTCTGCTCTTGCCTGTATCCCAGTGACAAGAAACTTAGGGATTGTACAAAATCCACACCTGGAGTTTTATTGTGAAAAAATTATTTAGGAAGCTATTATATTCTATATCGGTTGCATAGAGGAAGACAAGGACCAGGACAGATAAGGAAGAAGTGATTGTGGCCACAAGATTTCCTGATGACTTAAAGAAGAGAATCATACCTAATGGGGTTTTCATGGATGGAGCAGGACTCTGATGAGAAAGGATCAGGATAAAGCCATGCTCTTGGTTAAGAGAGGTACGAAAGCGGTGTTGGGGAAGGTCTGTGATCAGAACACTCCAGAGACAGTGACAGTGACAGCAAGACTGCAAGTTTAAAGCTAGCCTGGGCTATAAAGAGAAATGCAGATGCAGAAAGAATGGAAGAAGAACAGAGAATGGAGAGGGAGAGGAAGAGGAAAAGAGAATGAGAGTAGACAGATGAGCGAGATGTGGCATTCGCCGGTAGCTCCCACTATCTGGGGTGCTGAGGTGGAAGTATTGCTTAAGCCTAGGAGTCCCAGGTCAATCTGGACAACACACCAAAGCCCCATAGTAAAGAAGAAAAGGGGGGGAAAGAATGAAGGAGAAGAGAGGGGGAGGGGAGGAGTGTATGGAGGAAAGGAGAGGAGGGAAGAAGGGAAAGGAGAAAAGAAAATGTTTGATAAATTCTGTAACGTGCCAGAAAAAAGAATACACGTGATTGGTTAGAGAAAACGGAAAACAAAAATCGTTTCTTGGAATCAAATCAAATAAAAACCTACAAAAGATTTCTCCTTCAACTGACAGATCTTTGCGTTACTAGGTGTTTCCAAGCTGAAGGACAGCAAGCCTGAAATAAATATATAACGCTGGCTAGGGAAGTAAGCCAGACGTAAAAAACTTGCTTGTCATACACAAAAGTCTGAGTTCAATCCCCAGAGATAAGAAATGTTCGGTAAAATAGTAGGTTTTCATATGGCTCTTTCAAACATCTTTTTTTTTTGAGGGGGTTCCACGTGGAGAGGTTTATTGAGCAGGTTGGGGAGGGGGCAGAGAAGAGGAGAAAGAGATAGAGGGGGGAGAGAAGAGAGAGAAGAAGAGGTCTTTCAAACATCTTTAATGTTATTCATCCCTCTCCCAACCTCCTCTTCTACCCTACCCACTTCGTTATCTCTCAGCCGAATATTCTTTCCCACTACTTTCCCCTTCATATGATCAAGGCTACTGTTTTATAAGTGTATTAATATCTTTAATTGCTGCCCTACTGTGCTTTGTATGTCAACTTGGCACAAACTGAAGTCATCTGAGAGGAGGAAACCTCAACTAAAAACATGCCTCCATAAGACTAGGCTGCAGGCAAGCCTGTAGGACATTTTCTTTATTAGTGATTGATGGGGGAGAGCCCAGCCTATTGTAGGTGATACCATCCCTGGGATGGTGGTCCTAGGTTCTATAGAAGACTTGTTGAGCAGTCCATGAAAAGCAGGCCAGCAAGCAGCACTCCTCTGTAGCCTCTGCATCATCTCCTGCCTCCAGGTTCCTGCCCTGCTTGAGTTCCTGTCCAGACTTCTTTCAGTAATGGACTGTAATATGGAAGTATAAGCCGAATAAACCATCCCCTTCCCCAGTTGCTTTGTTCATGGTGTTTAATCACAGCAGTAGTAGCCCTACACTATTATTAACACTACTACCTAACTTAGACACCTACATAAAGGACTATGTTCATCCTAGAAACCATAGGTTACCTAATGAAAAAGACTACTTCTGAGGGTATGATACTTCCCCTCAAGTTGTTGGTCATCGGTGTCCCAAAGATTTCCCCAAACAATGCAGGCTACTGTCATTATTCCTGATTGTCCATTAGAATTTGAAGGTAAGACCCTTTGGGAATGAAAACCATTTTAAATGGGCTCTAAGACAAACCCAACCATTTTTTTTATTTTAAAGAAGGTATAAGTAATTATTTGTATCTATATGTTTCCAACTATCTATGCAAATTTAAACTCCTGGGTGCTTTTGGAGGTAGCCTCAAATCCCGAATGGTCCCTCACTCCAAGTATTAGCTGCCTACTGATTTCGAGAGTAAAGTAACAGAGTCTCCAAACCTTCCAGCCTGGCTCTGTCCCAGAGATGAATCTGAGATGATAAATTGATGACAGTCTCTGCCAGGACTCTGTGTGCACACACCAAGGTCAGAGAGTGTCCTGGTTTGAGAGACATGGCTCAGGAAAGCACACAGGCCACCTAGCCACCTATCTGTTCTTTTTCTGAGGGCACATTCAGGCCATGGCTCTGCTCATTGTTTAGAAGACTAAGCCTTGGGCAGATAGCAGGACTTGGGAGGCTATGTCCCCCTCAGACCCTCATCTCTGACTGTGTGGTGGTTTGGACAGCTTGCCAAGGTTTACATGGTGAGCATTTACAAAGACCCGTAGGCTATTAAGGTGGGTTGTCCTAATTCGGCTAATCCTCAGAAAGCCTTGAAAGTATTATTGATGGGTGAATCTACGCTGGACTCATTATCAAATCGCTGGCTCTTCACATCTGCTTTGGGGGGGGGGGAGCGGTGAAGGGAGGGCCAGCCCCTTGTAAACTCAGATGCCAGTTAATTATTGGCTAATACTCTTTACCTCCTCATCTATGAATAGTTCACATAGTACTTGTGTCTATCTAGCTCCTGTTGAAGGCAATATCTTCAGATACATTTTCTTTTCTTAACTAGAAAGGCTTACAGTGTTAGATGCGGCAGTACACCCCTGTAGTGCCAGCCCCTAAAAGCCTGGGGAAGGACAGTGAGTGAGTTCAAAGTCATCCAGGAAACATAGCAATACTCCGCTTCAAACAGTGAAATCAAACATGCATACATACACAAAAGCAGAACACCGAACCCACAGCACCTTGAAGAAACCAACAGTACCAAAACGTTCTTTAAATCACTGTGGTCTCATGGACCTCTTTAAATTTTAATCACTGGGATAGGAGAGAAGCTTAAGAAATTATCTTCACTGAAACTTTGGTTCAGACAAGGAAGGTATTTATTACCCCTGCCTTGTGAGGTAAAGTCAAAGAGAAGTGTATTTAATTTGTTTCATGGTTACAAAAATAAATACTGTCAGAGCCAACGCTTTGGTGCTGGCCTCCAGCTTCCTGGTGTTCTTACTTCTACTGCACGCAGCTGTTTGCACTATTAAGAAGTCAGACAGCACATCCACAACTGAAAATCCAATAGACAGCAATCCACTGTCCAAGCAAGGACATAAGCCATCACTTACCATTCACTTAGCCAAATGAACCTAGGCATATCACTTAATAGTCCCATACCTCAGCTCCCTTATTGGTAAAGGAGAGATGATAGTTCTCACGTAGTTACTTAGATTAAGCCAATTGCTTTGTGTATAGTCTTCGTCTATATTTGGCCCGATTCAACATCAAAATGCACTATTGACTCTTGCCACCTGCACTCCCAACTTGTAGCCTCAAGCTAGGACACTTTCAGCTATCTGGAATTAGTGTCACTTCCCCTGGTCTCTCTCTTTCTTACATTACGGTCAATGGATAATCAATTCTTTTTAATACTAACCTCTAAATACTGTCAAATCCATTTTCTATCCATTATCCTCTTTGACAAGACATTAGTTTAGGTTTGATCCTCTTGCCTGGACTATTTTAAACATTTCCTCATTGGCTTTATCTTTCCCCCAAAAAAACCTTGTTCACTCCATGAAAACACTGCATGTCACCCACATACCCTGAGGTTTCTCCATGTGTCAATCAGGCCTACAGTCCAATCATTCCAATGAAGTCCAACTCTACTATTGCTAATTCAGGAGGTCCAAAATGAGGTCTAAGAGTCTGCTTTTGTATAGTCCCCAACATGGGTCCAGTAGTTATTTCATGGACCAGTGCTTGAGAATCATTAGAATGGAAATTTTGCACCCTTTGGAATGTCTTCCAAAGCTCTACACATTCTTACCTAGCCCTTGAAGGAGACTACATGGCATCTTGCTTCCTATGGCTTTCTGTCATCGAATTGCTCCTTAGTCCTTGTTCCCACAGATCTCTTTGTACAACTCCACAATGACACCTGCTTGCAATAGGCTTGTAGTATTCCCTGTGGTCACAAAGGGGCCCGCACTGAAAATGACTCTACACTTGGTGTAGTGTATTGCTATCACCCTGAGCTTTGTAGTAATTGTTGGACACACGCCACTTCATTTTCATTTTGCTTTAGGCCTGGGAATAATGTGCTTGGCCTTGTCCACTCAACTATGAGCTCCTCAGACACATAAGCTGTTTTTTTATTCAATAAAGATCTTCCTGGTTAGCCCAGAGGACTCCTGGTACAGATGAGAGGTGGCTTAAATAATCTGCTAAACTCACACATGAATGAATGAGAGAATATAATAAAGCATCATAGAAAGTTTGTGTGATATGGTTAATTAACTGCACAATAAGATGTTTGTTTATACTTGGTAATGAATGAAAGCTTCGGTTGATTGTTGATCAGTTTTGTTTTTAAAGTAACACCAATTTTCTAGCTTTAATTTTTAATTACTCAAAGTAGTTCCATTTCTGAGCCCCGCTGCCTCTTTGTTTTTCCATTTTCCTTCAGAATGTAAAACTGCAAGGTGAATGGAGCTTGCTGTCACAGCCAACCAGTGCCACAGTTCTGGGCCAGAGTCTGTGCTTAATTTGGGAAGGCCACGGAAAGGCTGCTCAGGCAGGATTCCCTGCTCTCCAGAACCATTTAAATCCCACTCCTCATAGGTTTATATTAAAGATGAGTTCACTTCATGGGAGTTCAGCAGCAAAGAATCGAGAATAAAGACATCAGACTTGGCCAGTGGCCCAGCTTCCTGAACATTTTCAACTGACAAAATGTCTCAGGCTGAACACAATTCCCCCACTATGCAATCTGCGGGCCTTACTAGTTAACATTGGCAAGCATCTCAGAGGTGCTCGGGAAGCATAATAAGTGAGTAGCCACGAAGCTGGGGTGGGGGAGGGGCTCCTGCCCCTGGATGTGAGAGAAGAAAATAAGAGACATCAGAGCGAGCTAACTAATTGAGGACACACGGCCCCAGCTCATGGTGATGACACAGGACTATTGCCAGTGTGGCTGAGCCCACAAACCACCTACTACCACTCCAGGTGGACTCGAAATGCCAGCATCTTGCCAGGCACTTAGAAATGATATAGAAGTTGAAAAAGAACCTCTTGCGTTTCCATATTCTCTAAGTCTTTAGTTTCTCGACACTTAATAATTAACTGTGTTAAATATTTGCCAGCACACCACCAAACACACTGCCCTGGTGACCTCCTTTGCTTTCTCATACACTGTTGAACATTATTCATTTATATGTGGCAGGCATCATGGTGAGAACACAACAAACACGTTCTCTTAGTTAAGAATGCATCCGTGCTCGGTTAAATGTTTGACGCAGCACTAGTAACATCAGTTACAAAAGGAGTCCTAGGTGGAAAACACAAATGCCAATTAACGTGCTTAACTTCGCCGTGGAAATGCAAAATGAATGCAGGCATCAAACATCATTAGAGGTAGGGAAGAGATGTATCCATAAAAGGGGATTGCTGCTTGGCAGATAAATTCACAGCACAACTTTTAGAGAGAAATGGGGCATTCGGTTTCAAATGTTATGTGTCAAAAGTTAAACTGTACATCTCCTTTAGTGCTGCAACATTATTTCGGAGCATTCATTCTCGGGAAATACTTGGAAGAATATCCAAAAAAAAAAAAAAAAAGAAAACAAAAACAAAAAAAACAACCTAACGTTGTTCATCACAGACAACACAAAATCAAGAATGACAAGTATGCAACATGGGAGATGTAACACAATTCATACAGATACAACTCAAACACTATGGTAGCCATGCGGGTCCTGTATCAAAAGGAAAGATGTTCACCCTATGCCTATTCTCAGCTTTCACACAAAGAGGTAGCCTTCAAAAAGAGTAGATTCCATTCTTTGTCTTAAAAATGCATTCTTGTGAGGATGTGTGCGTATTCCTTAAGGAGATATTGGGATTGGTTTCATTTTATTTGGGCTCAGTGTATAGAAGCAACAGGTAATATCCAAATTGTATCCGGATGCATGTGACAGAGAGAAAGGAACCAATGAGAAAACAATGGGTTTGGAGAATGTGCTAGCAGGACCAGGATGGAAGGCCTGCACTTATGGGCAGAATTCTGTAGCACAAACTCTAACAATATTGCTCATTATTGCTCATTTCAGGGTGGAAATGTGCCATCACAAGGTATACGGTTGCACAATAGCCCATTACCCAGTATTTCCATACTCCAGGAACAACATGCAGAATTTGAAGAATATAAATAATATTAAAATGCACTACAATCATTAGAATGATGTGGCTTTATGAATACATTGTAGATGTCTGGAAAAGAGTCACCAACAGGTTAGTATTAATCATGTTCAGATGTAAATCAATGAATCATATCTATTTTTGTTCTTCTGAATGAGTTCTTGTCTCAATGTTTTCACATACACACACAAAACACATCATCTTTATAATCAGAAAAATAGTCAAGTGTTTGTTTTTTAACTTGCTAAAAATATAGGAGCAAATTCAGGATTCATCACGTTTCCAAAACTTGCTAGAATAAAATAGGTCTCTAGAAGGAGTGATTTCATTAGTGTGATCAACGATTGGATCTTAATCGGTATCATTGTCAGTTGTGCATGAGGAGATGAACAGTAACACTTCTAAGTCATTTCAGAAGAGAAATGCACAACACTGGAATTCATGGGATGGGAACTCCCTGGAGATCTGATAGTCTTACTTCACAAAATAGAAACATCCCACAGGGAGCCCTACAAGGCAGGTACAGAACAACATTAGCCTCTCCATTTATTAAAAATCTCCACAGAAAACAGAAATATGTATTTTATATTGTCATTAATGTAAACAGGGACCTCATTGCAGTCAGACAGCATTCATTCAGTGGTGTAAGGCTCCTACTTTTGTTTAGACAGTAACAGCTCATGAGTCCCCAATATTGAACCTGCTCAAAACATTTCCACATTGATGCTCTCAGTCCTCTTAGAACCCTGTGAGACGGGTAGAATATAAAGGACCACTCCTTTTTTATAGATAAGGAAACTGAGGCTTGAGCAGACAAGTGGCTAGTTCAAGGCCAGGGCATGAACTCTAGACCCCGTTGGAGGCCTTTCTAGCAGTATCTGGTTATGCTTTCTCTAAAGGGTACTTTCTTATCCTCCAACGGGGTTTTCCTTCCTTTGGTGTCTTATTTTCACTTGATGGTAATATTTAGGTAACCTACTATTGCTCTATAGCTCCTGCTTCTTCAGTTCTAGACTGAAAGATAATTCTAGCCATTCTCAGTTCTTTTATATGAGAGCTAAATTCCAGATTGTTAAGTTTTTATTGAAATTTGAAGTCATTTCTATCATTAGAAGAATTACAATTGGAAACGCCCACATGTGTGGTGTTACAAAGAATCTGAAAAAACTTTGATATGTCACATTTTCAGACAACTTTGGCTTTCTAAAAGGAATTAGCTTACAAGTCAGAGGAGACAAATCTACTAAGCAAATGTAAAATCTATAAAACAGCAAACCTCAGGGGAGCTAAGATCAGACTGTCTCCTTAGCCTTGCTTTCTTAGGAGAAGAAATATGTTCTATTAAGAGTTTAGTGTCCCCAGTAAGAAAAAGTATCAGTGGACAGCATTCAGACACAGAGACACAGGACAACCTACTTAGCCTAACCTATGCAATGCTCCAGCTCTTAGACTGAGGTAATCTTGGGTAAGTGCCTTGGAAATGCCTCTCCTTGTCAACCTCACAGGGCTATGGTGGAAACTAAATAACCATGAAAACACATTCTATACCAGCACGCAAAACAAAAATAGATGATTGATAGATAGATAGATAGATAGATAGATAGATAGATAGATAGATAGACAGATATGATAGACAACTTTTGAAGTTTACCGCCACAAGAGAGGACCAGTATAGCAAGAAAAACAATGTAGTACCAGGCAGGTAGCCAGGATTCAGTGGTCGGTCGTAACAGGACAAGGAGCGCATACTAATGTTGCACCTCTGCTGAGCCTACTCAGATTTAGTGAGTCAAATCACTGCTCACCAAAATACACAATGTCCCTTCCCCGTCCAAAGCACTCAACCTAGCCTCCAGCTGAATACAAAAGCAGGCCGACCCCTGATGTTGTGGGTGGGTCTGTAACAAAGATGAGCTAGTATAGCAGCAAGCTTGCTTCACCTAGAGCAGAGCATGCATTAGGCTAGGGAGGAGGGAACCTTCAAGAATAGAGGGGATACAATAATGGTATTTCAGACAAGATGGGTAGAGAGGAGAATGTATGTGATTACAAATGAGAAAGGAAGAGAGCGTGCAAGAAGTCACTGCCTTCTGGTAAATGCATTTAAGACGAGGATTAGGACCCAACTTCAGTCTCTCAAGGAAATACTTAGGAAGCATGAGTCAACATGAGGCCAGGAAGTCATTTGTGGTGACATTTGGTTAGAGTCTTGAAAGCGACTGTTATTGATAGTTACATCTGAAAGAAGTAAAGACAAGGTGAAGAAAGCCATCTGAATTAAAGCACCCATTAGTCCTTTATAACTTTTATTTCCAGAGCTTTGATAGATGGGATCTATTCCAGAATGTCAAAAAAAAAAAAAAAAAAGTTGTTGCTATAGAAACAGGTAAGCAGATTAAACTTGAAAGACCAGTTTTAGAACAAAGAATTTAATAGTCAGGACTTGAGCAATTAACCAAGAAAACATTTTAAGTAAATATCTTTCGGGTTTGTTATTTGTATATTAATTCGAGGAAGGTAAAAACGCTATTATAGAGTTAGAGCATCACATTCTCACATTTTAATTGCACCATTACTGGCATAAAAGGCTATGCTTACACAATTAGCACAAAGACCTTATTACACAGAACTGCACATCTCTGACTCTCTCTTGATTACATTGTAATTGAGAAATATCACTTTGGATTCACCAAGAACAGACTCATCTTCGGTTTTCTTACACATCTCAAGTTTCAGGGGAACGGCGCCAATGAAAGGGGTGATGAAGCACACCGTTTTCTGCAACCGGACCCTATAGCAGTGACTCTCTTGATGAAATGAAATGAGTAGAGGCTGATCGTTATTAATATTTGTGTTATGTGTCTTCCCTGCTGAACAGTCCCAACAAGATTACGAGAAGCAAAGACCCAGCAGGCAGCTGCCTTGCCTTTCGCGTTCAGTTCTTGCTCCCAGAGAAAACTCTAGTCTTCTCACAGACCTGTTGAAATGGGAGTTCTGGACACAACTTCCCATACAATCAGAGACTCAAAACTTAATCACCAGACAACCCTTGTGTTCCTCTCCCTTTCTGTCTTACTTCCAATGAAAACAATCTTGATGAAAATGAATACAATGTGTTCATTCTACCAAATTCATGCTGTCAGGAGTTACATTCACGGGACAGGAAGGTTGCTTGGATATTATCTCTTCTTATGTAATTCCACAGTCAACATTCAGTTAAGTATGGGAATGCGTTCACGCGTGTGCGTGTGCGAAGCTAGGGAAAGGAGATGAGAAGAAGGGGCTGGGAACTTACCATCTCATTCTCGTCCCCTTCATTGAGTAAAGCATGCTGGCTCTTCTCAAGGTGGTCCCCCATGGAAACACGCTCCACTCCTGCTCCCGGGCCCTTGTGTGCAGCCGCTTTCCAGACCCACTCCAGAGCCTCCTCCGGACCGCTGAATGAAAGAGTTAATGATCTTCCAGGTTAAAGACTCCTTGAGCACACACCTTCTTTCAGCAAATGACAATATTTAGCAAAGTAGACTCCTCCCCCGGGCACTTTGTGCCAGGAGGAATTTCTGGCTGCTCCCTGCTTCTGCATTCTCTCAAAGCAGCTGTCTCAGAGGAAGCCGCTCCCATGCCGATCTTTTTGTACCCAACTTACAGGGGAAAACACTCTTTGCCTGCCCACAGCCTGCCAGCGTAAGGCATCTGACTGCAAATCCAGCACGACAATCCGGAGTTGGCAGGACCCTCTGCAGAAGCGGGCTCAAGAACTCCCAGGTTGCTGTTTTGTTCCCAGAAGCTGGGGAACGAGGGTGTGGGGGAGGTTAACCCAGCTAGGATTTTCATTTGCTTGGTTGGAGTTCCCCAATCCATAGGGTTTTAGTACAGGTCTCATTCGTTTTATTTACAAATGATACCGATTATTCATAATCCACCTCGACAGATATTTATAATCGCCTTTGCTTTTGCACACACAAAGTATTCTACTTAATGGGTGCATAGAATTAGGCTTGCTGCTCTTGAAAAACGTATACTAAAGGCATAAGAGTATAATCAACCTATTCCAGGCTTCTTTTTTAGCTCAAATGTTTGTGAGTAAACACTTAAACTGCCCAGAAACAAAATATTTAAGTGAACAAACAACAAAAATTGGGGGAAGGGACATTTGTTTGATTTTTTTATTTTATTTTATGTACATAGATGTTCTGCCTGTATGTATGTCTATGCACCATGTGTGCCCAGTGCCCTCAGCAGCCAGAAGAGGGCTGCAGATCCTGTAGAGCTGCAATTACAGATGGTGCTCGTGAGTTACCATTTGCGTGCTGGGAATCAAACCCGGGTTTTCTGGAGAAGCAGCAAGTGCTCTTAACCACTGAGCCATCTCCCCAGCCCCTCAAATTCAAGGTTTTATTATTATTATTATTTACACACAAGTTATGCAAAAATTAGTTTTAGCATAGAAAGATAAAATGACAAAGTCACAATTGTTATCCTGGTGCTGACGTAAGGGCTCAGACACATAAATAAGTCTGCTAGGAGGTGCACTTTTATGCTGCCAGCTGGTCTGAGATAACTGTAAGGAGTCCCTGTGTAAAGAAGCATAAGAGGAGAACTCTCAGCCACACATCTCTGAGCCAGTCTTGTATGGTCTTTGATCTATAAGAGCTGACTTTGGCTTGCCTGGAAATACCTGGAAGGACCATTGAGGGAGGGAGTGTGGAGCTGGGAGCATGTGCTGACAGCACTGACCAAGTGCCCTCACCGTGTTTAAACCATGGTTTTAGCATCAGATGGCACACTGGTTAAGGACACCTACTTCAAAGTTGGAGGACTTGGCTGAGAATTTGGGTTTGACCAAGTATCATCTTTGCCACCTTGGGATTCAGCAGGCTATGTAGTGTCCAATGACCTCTCTCTGCTTGCATGTTAAGTAAGAACAATGACACTAAAATCTCCCTACTGGATCTGTGTTTGAGGAACAGTGCAAAAGAAATAATTTAAAAAAAAAGATTTCTATTTCATCTCAATTTTACCAGGACAGCAATGTTTCTCTAGGTTACTTTAGAGCATCCAAAGCAGGAAGTGTTGGGCTTTCATGACCTGGAGAGCCTCTCTGTGGCAGAGCATTTGAGAAAGGCCTATAAAGTGGGCAGAAAATTCAGTAGATGGAGATATGGGGGTCAAGGGCAGGAAGTGAGGTCATGGGAAGAAGCCCTTGGAGTAAGAAATCCATGGTCCAGCGAGACATAGCA
>LR749558.1:1249374-1522862 GCA_902729485.2 Mus minutoides | reverse complement strand
ACATACATACATACATATAGTTTGTTCTGCCAGCCTGTGTTGTAGGAGTGGCTACAAATTACATTTGCTGGAAGCAACTGGGCCCAAGCATGTAACATTGGCACAACCTGAGGCTGACGAAGAATCAAACTTCTTCTAGACTATCAGGATGATATTTTGTACCATCCACTTTATATAACTTTGTATAATTTATATTCCTGTTTGTACTTTAATTTGTGGAGGGAAAAAAACTGACCTTCGAGAGTTAAATCGTTTGCGGACACAAAGTCAACACCAAAACCCCAAATCACATGCGAGATGCACAAGAATGGCAGAGGGAACATGGAATAGGAGGGAGGCTGGGGAGGCTCTGTGAAGGGAGGGAGTCCTTGGGATGTTGTTCTGAGTAAATTAAGATGGTTATCAAAGACACTGTTGACCAGGGCAGCTGTGAGCAAGGCTGCCCCGAGCACACACGAGCATTGATCTCTCAGATTCGGGAAGAATGCCTCAGAGTCGAAGTGGTTCCCATCATTCTCCAATTCTCTCTCAACACTCATCTCCTCTCGCATCCCCTGTGCCAAGCAAGACAGGAAAGTGGGAAGAGGAAAAGGATAGAAAGTAGTTAACTACCTCTTTGGGAGATCTGGTATCTCTTGTCTTGCTTTCCTTTAGGCCAAGAGCAGTCTTCAACCTCTGCCAGCCTGTAATAGCTGCTAAGTAGGGCTAATGGCAGCACCGCTTTCCCTGCCAGGTCGTAAGGATGCTGCTGTTTCACTGGCCTGGCCCATTCAGATGGCGTGAAGATAAGTATGGTCCTGTTTCATCACACATTAATTTCCATCTTTCATCTGAGAACCTCACAGAATGTTGCGACATCCCTCCTTTGCACCCGCCTCTGTGAGGCAGGGCGGTGAGTAACATATCATTGGCCCCGTTTGAATGCTATAGGATCTGAGTCAGAAAGAGGTCACCAAGAACTGTTCAAGGTCACATGTCCTCGGCATGCTGTAGAACTGGAAAGAGGGTGCGTTGATTCTGCTCGGTCATCACTGGCATAAACGCTGGCTCAGGCTTCCTCCTCAGTTCTTATTGTACAAATTAGACACTTGGAAAGCCACACACACAACACTATCTAAATTCAAAGGTTCACGGTCATTATTAATCATCCTCATCTGTGCTAACATGCACTTGGTACACAGTACTGTAACAAGCAAACATGAAATGTCCCAAGGAGGAATTACCTGCCTCAAGGTGGTGGTGCGAGGTTTAATTGAATTAATTAGTGTTTGTAAAGCATTTAGCAACACTAGGATTAAAGGGTCTAATACAAAGACATGAGGCCTCCCCTAATTACAGAAGACAAAAGCCAGATAATAGCTCTCTGCTTCTAGAGGAATTGATCACAACCATCTGGGCTCAGGATTCAGTTCTGACCTTCATTATGAGCTTGAGGAGGCTTGCCCGGTGTTCCCAAGAACGTCTTTTGCTAGCTCTTATTTTCAAAAAGTAAAAAGTAAAAAAAAAAAAACAAAAAAAAAACAAAAAAAACAAAAAACGAAAGCTGCTCTCAGGAGGCAAGAAAGTGCCCCTTATGTATAGAGTACCTTGGTGGGAGACTATTAGTACAATTAATTCCAGGTCATTAAACAGGGTCTATAGAAACAGAAACCAAGCCTTAGTCTTTCCATAGACTCCCCCATGATGCCAGTGTATTTAATTTTGAGAAACTTTGAAAATCTAAATATACAAAGACTTAGGATATGACTAGGAAGAATCAGAAACCATTACAACCTGGGGGGCCTCCTCATTTCTCAGGTAAAGAATGAGCTCTGGAGAGACTAGAAAATGATTCATCATGCAATCTACAAGATTTTCTATCACGTGCTTTATATGGCCACATTGATACTCAATTTTGTTTTCGCTTAAAGGGAATATCATAAGAATATGGGGGGGTCAGGAATCTCTATGAAATACCCAAAAGAGGTTCTCATTTGCAAAGCAGTGATTTAAGTAGAAGATTCCAGAACTATACAACTGAGTATAGCCTTGCCAATAATACCAAATCCTAGACCAATTATAATAAGTCGTGTAACATATAGAGGGCTCAAAACACAACACTCAATTGTCCTTGGGATAAAAATGTCTACTTGAGGAACGAGGAAGCTGCAGGTGCTAATGAAGAAACTCAACAATCAGGCAACTGAAGCGCACTGCTCAGTAGAGCAAGTAACCAATGAACAAAGAAGACAGAAGAAGTTGAAGTGTACAGGAACAGGGCAGGCAGATACCTGGAAATACACCCAGGAAACTGGCTCCATGGTCTCTGTCCTCCAGAGGCCCAAGATCCATTGAGAAACCTGGCCTGGTGGCAGGGTTCCAATCTGGGGTGGTAGCTCAGCAAGAGAAAAGTGAGCGTCTTCTCTTTGGAAGGGTCTGATTTTGAGGCAGGCCATCAGGTGAGGGCAGCGAACGGTAGTCCCACCGTGAAACTTAGGTTTCCAATTAGCTGGGAGCTCAGTCAAGTTAGCAACACAACTTCTTCTTGGACAGGCAAGCGCTGTGACTACCAAGTCTGGCCAGGCTCGGGTCCTCTGCTGTGTGTTCAGAGTGAACCAGGAAGAGAACTGAACAAGGGAACAGTGAGCAGACCTCACTCAGGAACCAAGAAGAAACCCTTGCTGGGGTTGGAAATGAGGCCAGGCTGAGGGCATCCTGGGTCTGTGTTCGACGTGTTTCCAAAAGTCCACTTAGGGTGCTGGCGGCTTTCCCCAGCTCGTTATTTCCATCTTATCAGCAAGTGCTCTCAGAAGAAATTCTAAGTAATGAAGTCCATGGATATCTGAAGGAGAAAGAACTTAAATGACCAATTAATGAAATTCAGTTTTTCTTTCTATGTGACACATCTTTCTACACCCTAAGCATATTGATCACAGAAGATATTATTTCCTAATGGAGGAAGGAGAAGTGAACTCTGGTGGTCAGATCTTTACCCCCACCGTAACCCCCTAGTTACTGTGATTGCAAAGGGAAGCTGCCCTGAGCCCTCCAGTAACTCAAACAAAGCCCCTCAACGAAACGGGTAACTTAACAGGGCTGGTGCCACTGTCCAAAAGGCTTCCTGCTTTGCCATAGGAGCCCCCATTTGTCTCTCAGCTCCTACACGTGAGGTGAAGTGAGCTCACAACCGCCTGTTACCCCAGCTCCAGAGGATTCAAAACCGTCTTCTGGCCTCCATGGGCACCGGCACAAACATGCTGACACATATATGCAAATAAATAAATAAATATTAACAATTAATAACACACAGGTGACTTTGAAATGGGCTTGCAAGACAAGTGCCCCTTTAAAACAACAATGTAACACCCAACAGCCTCAGTTTCTATTAGAAGGAAGCATTCATGGCTGCCACTGCCTTGACACATTCTCACCTAAGTGTTCCTTCCCTACCTGACTCTGCCACCAGAGTGAAGCTGTGCTTCCCAAGCCCTGGGAATGGGGCCAACGTCTCCTCATCCCCAACCAGTCTGTCTGGCACCAGGAGTC
Source organism: Mus minutoides (assembly GCA_902729485.2). Classification (NCBI taxonomy): domain Eukaryota; kingdom Metazoa; phylum Chordata; class Mammalia; order Rodentia; family Muridae; genus Mus; species Mus minutoides. The sequence continues at coordinate 1,519,337 of LR749558.1, read as the reverse complement.
TTGTTATAGGCAGGTCACGTGCGCTGTTGTTTGTTCTGCTTATTTTTACCTTATTCATCCCATAGGCAACAGCAAAAGAAAAAACAATCCTTTACTGGTGGGGTGTGTCCTTTACTGGATCCTACATCTGGGTTCTGTGAAATTGAGAAACACATTTTGGTGTGTGATGTGGTGCATATAAAAATATTCAAACAAAAGAGCTTTTGGACTTGGGATTCTAGTCAATGCTTTCTGTTCTCTCTGCCATTCATCTCCCAAAGCTTTGACACACTGAGACTAATTCTGCTCTTCAAATCACAAGGCACTACCATTCCACAGCTACAGAAAATTTAGTAAGATACTTAATGACCCTAAACTTTACACTTTTTTAGCCGGTGAAATGAGATAATACTATGTCAATATCCTGTGGGATTAATGTAAGAAAAATTAAAATAACAAACATGGCTGGTGTAATGTCCAATAATGAATAATGATGTTTTTGTTTTGTTTTAAAGATTTCTTTATTTATTATATGTAAGTACACTGTAGCTATCTTTAGATACACCAGAAGAGGGCATTGATCCCATTACAGATGGTTGTGAGCCACCATGTGGTTGCTGGAATTTGAACTCAGAACCTTTGGAAGAGCAGTCAGTGCTCTTAACTGCTGAGCCATTGCTCCAGCCCTATAATGATGTTTTAAACAAACAAACAAAAAAAATTGGTAGTAAAAACTGAAGACAAGTATGCCTGAGATTTTGAAAATGTACATATAATTTATCCTAAGCAAGAACAATGCTGGAGGTATAGCATCTTACTGCAAAATACACTACAGAGCCATAGCATAAACACGGACTTGTGAAGGCATGGAATGGATGACCTAGAAATAAGCCCACATAGCTACAGCCATTAATACAAAAGCATCAAAACTGTACATTAACAAGGACAGGCTCTTTAACTAGTAGGGCCAAGAAAGTTAAATATCTACACACAAAAATCTAAAGCAGAACCTTATTGCTCACCCTATACAAAAATCAACTCAAAATGAATGACCTTAGTGTAACCCCTAAACTCTGAACCTATTGGGGGGACAGAGTGAGCTTGATGGGGAAACTTTAAGATATGGGAATACAATCATTTCCAAATAGGGCTTCAATCATTCATAAAATTATAACAAGACTTAACTAATGGGATTTCCTTGTATTAAACACTTCTGCATAAAAAACACATAATCAGCAAAGTGTAGAGGCACCCAAAGCCAAGCTCGGCTACATATACATCTCACTAGGCATTAGTGTTTAAAATGCATAAAGAACTCAAAAATTGAACTGGAGAGCAAATAAAAAAGTCAGTAAGTAGCTGGGTGTGGTGGCGCATGCCTTTAATCCCAGCACTCGGGAGGCAGAGGCAGGCAGATTTCTGAGTTCGAGGCCAGCCTGGTCTACAAAGTGAGTTCCAGGACAGCCAGAGCTATACAGAGAAACCCTGTCTCGAAAAACAAAAAACAAAAAACAAAAACAAACAAACAAACAAAAAGTCAGTAAGTGATCATTTGGAATGAACAGACTGCTTAAATGATGTTTAAACATTTATCCAGTGTATGTGTGAGCATATGTGTCTGTGTGTGAGTGTGTGTATGTCAGTGTGTATGCATGTATGTGTCTGTGTGAGTGTGTATATGTATGTGTCTGTGTGAGTGTGTGTATGTATGTGTCTGTGTCTGTCAGTGTTTGTGCATGTATATGTCTATGTGTGTGTGTGTGTGTGTGTGTGTGTGTGTGTGTGTGTGTGTGTGTGTGTGTAAGTTAGAGGAGAGAGAAGAATCTTCGAGAGTTAGTTTTTATCTACCATAGTGTGGGTTCCTCAAACAGTCTCTACCTTACTTTTTGAGTCAGGGTCTCTCACTGAACCTGGAATTTACCAGTGCAACTAAATTGGATGGATGGATGGACAGACAGACAGTGAGCTCTGGGGATCCATGTGACTGCCTCCACAGATGATGTCAGACATTCATGTCTATACACAGCTTTTTATTCATATTCAGCTTTTGTTCAGTTTTTGAAATTCATTTTCTCTACAAATGAGGGGATTTTTTTTCCCTTGTTTGTTCAAAAATCTTGTTAAGCCAAGTCATTTCAACAAACATATGCGTATTTTCTTTTCTATTCCAAAACCTCCTGATTTTCGTGATTGGTTTAATAATTTTGAGACAGTCTCCAGGCCAGCCTTGTTATATTGTATCTTCTTAGTAAGATAAAATCTTTGCTATATAGCCTCCCGATCCTCCTGCTTCTGCCTCCTAAATGTTGGAGTTACAGGCATATACACACCTCATTCATTCTGCTGTCTGGGGATCTGAACTCAAGTCCCTGCATTTGCACAAGCACTTTGCCAACTAAACTATGCCCTAGTCACCCAGTCTCTCTGCCCCGACATCCCCCTCTCACTGTGTGTGTGTGTGTGTGTGTGTGTGTGTGTGTGTGTGTGTGTGTGTGTGTGTGAAAACTATTTTTGGCAGGCTAGAGAACCATCTCCTAACTTAAACTGCTGAATTAAATATCCCAAAGTGAAATGAACACACCGATAAGAGCAGCTCTCCCTGTCTTGTGAAACACAATTGTAGGTGTTTGTGAAAGTGCCTGTCTGGAGGAGCAGGAGGCCCACAGCGCAGGCGGGCCAATCTCCAGATGTCTGACTACTCACCACATAGGACTCTTGACAGTCTGATCCCAAGAGAAGATCTAGGACTAACAGAAGGAAGGAAGTTACTGCCCAGTGGCTGACAGTAACCTCTTCAACTGTGTTCATTATGGTCATGATTACAATGGCTCATTCGTGATGTGCACCATACCTGGTGTGTGAGCACCTTGCTGTATTTCTAGTATACTTCTGTGCCATAGAAAAGTCCATGGGCCTCAGGGTCAGACGGTTTGGCCTTGTTTTACTCTATGTTCCTAGAGAAATTTCTCAGTCTCAAAATAAGCCTTTCAGGAGTCACTACGAGGGGAGGTGAGATGGTTCATGCGGACGACAAAATGGACTGTCATCAATAGGTACTTTGAGTTCTGTGATGGTCTTAACTTTTGTGTGGCTGAAGCCTACTGAACCCAGAAGGGAAGTCACAAGCCTTGAGCTTCTGATACCTTAGAAAGACCACCAGAGAAGGTTGGCCCATGCAGACAATGGTGATGTATTCCAGAAGCTTTCCTGACTGCCTTGAGACAGCCCGAGCTGAGAAAATGGAAAGAAGCTGAGAGAAAAATTAACTTGGCATTAAAAGATGCTCTAGGTAGGCAGGGCTGACTGGTGATCTTAGACTATATTAACCAAAGCAAATATGAAATCAGCTGGCATCCTGTTGATAGCTACTTCAACAAACCATATTTTGGGCCTTCATTTTTTGTATATAAAGATAATAACACACTTTAAAGAAAAAGATGCTCTAGAGATTGGCTGGTCCTATTTCCATTGCTGGTGGTTTGAATAGGAATGGCCCCCATAGACTCATGTGTTTGAACACTTGACCCTTAGGGAGTGACACTATTATAAATTGTGGCCTTACTGGAGTAGGTGTGGCCTAGATGGAGGGAGTGTGTCACTGTGGGTGTTGGGCTTAGAGGCCCATATGCTCAAGCTATGCCCAGTGTGGCTTAGTCTCATTCTGATGCCTATAGATGAAGATGTAAAACTCCCAGCTCTATGTCTCCCTTCTCCAGCACTATGTCTGCCTATATGCTGCCATGCTCCTTTCCATGGTGGTAATTGAACCAAACCTCTGAACCTGTAAGCCAGTCTCAATTAAATGTTTTCCTTTATAAGAGTTGCCTTGGTCATGGTGTCTCTTCGAAACATTTAAACCCTAAGACACCATCCAAGAGGCTCACTCTCTTCACAAGATGCCATAGTCTTCCTCCTTTCTGCTAGCACTAGGCAGTCAGGGGTTTGCACAAATTACATGTTCATTAGAGGGTCAAGTTTTCAAGGATGGAAGGTAACAAACACTCCCTGCCCTTATCACCCACTATGAGATCTGCAACAGTCATTTCACTGCCTGAGACCCAGCTGAAAATACTTGCTCCACTTCTGGGGTATTCAAAAGCTCGAGTCTTGCTCAGGACAGAAACACATGCCCCATGAACACAAGGTTATAGGCTGTCACGAGTATTACAGAAGTTAATAGAAGCTAAGTAAGTATGTGATGAGCTGAGTGCCCGTGCTGTGTTCTTGACTCACAAACCCATGGAGCAGCTGACAGGAATGGGAGGGTGCTCGATTTCTCCCTATGCATGTCCTTTCTGGGTATTTTTTTCTTTTACTTTTTGAGTTGTGATATAATTACAACACCTTCTCTTCGCTTTCCTCCCTCTAAACCTTCCCGTCTATCCCTGTCCTCTGTCCTTCAAAATTCATGGCTTCTCTTTTCATTATTTGTAGTATGGCAGTTCATGCATCTATGTATGTGTATATACATATATATTCCTAATTATGACCTCTTTGGTCTTTATAATGTTACTTGTATGTGTGTTTTCGGCAGTGACCATTCAGCACTTGACAACCAGTTGGTGTGTTCTTTCCTGGGAAAGACCATCTCACCGGCTCTCAGCTTTTCTCGGCTGCCTGTGTGGGTTTTTTTTTTTTTTTTTTTTGATAGGATAGGAGCGTATTGAGCTTTTCCCATGTGCTTTGTCACGTCCTTTAGTGTTGTCCCGGTTCAGCTCACATTTGGGCAGCCATTTTGATAAGGCTTCTTCGTAGGTGTAGCTCTTGCTGAGACTGGGTGACACAATCTCACAGCAAACTCCCTGGTTCTCTGGCTCTTCCACGCTTTCCATCACGTCTTCCTCGGTGTTCCATGAGCCTTCTGTGCAGGAGTGCTTTGTAGATGGATCCACGGGGACTAGGTCCCACAGCTCTACATTTTGATTGGTCATGGCTTTATGTGGTGGTCTACATCCTATTGCAAAGAGAGGTTTCCTTCATGAGAAGTGAAGGCTATACTTATCTATGGGTATAAGGACACATGTTTATAGATTGTTATTAGGAGTTATGCTGGTTTAGAAAAGTAGTGGCTGTAGGTTCCCCTCTAGTCACCATAACATCACTAGCACTGAGTAGTTAGCTAGGTTTTCGGTACTAGACATGATTTCCACCTTGTTGAGTAGGTCTGAAGTCCAATCAGAGAGCATTGGTTGCCACCAAGATAAAGGTTCCACTACTGCATCCAAAAGGTCATTGTGCCTGCCGCGCTGGTCACTGATGTGGTTCATAGGTGTCATAGCCAGGTAGTATGGTTGTTTGTCTCCCTCCTTTAGAAGCTTACATGGTGCCTTCTGGTGCTGCGAAAGTTAGTCCTCAGGTATGGGACATTTAGGTCAGTCCCAGCTCAGGGGTCTCTGAATCTTGTTCCTGATGTGCCTGGTGTCTTCACAAATAGGGACTTACCCTCCTTTTCTGGGGAGTGCAAATGACAACAGCAAAATACTGTATTTTTGAGACTCTCTTAGACAATCCCAGGCAACAACTCAAAAGAAGGCTTCTCATGCCTGCTATTGAGGATTTCGTTAGGTAGTCTTTGGTAGAAACAATCGTATTGCATAAGTAACCCAGACTCAGAAAGACAAATGTCACATTTCGCTCTCATTGGAAGATCCTAGTTCCAAATCTTCAGATATGTGTATATAGCCTGTGGTAACTACAGAAATGAGGAAAGTAAGCCAGGACCACTGCCAGGCTAGGGGTGTGGAGGAGCAATAGAGAAAGGAATAGTGAGATAGAAGTGATCTGGTTAAGGGCATGGGAAAGGGGAAGGAGACTTCTTAGGGAGGAAGAGGGAGGTAAATAGAAAAATTAAGAGAGAGGGAGAGAAGGAGGTAAGATAGCATAAAGGATGTCTGGAAAGCCAAGGAATCATACCTTTAACCATTTGCCTAAGAAATCTACAATACATATAACTTCATGTATAGATTTATGCATAGTTTTAATGAACATTTCTCATCTAGGGTGATGGTGCCCATTTCAGTGTTTTAGAGCAGATCTCTATGAATCACAGGCTGGTCTCCTGCTTCAGTTTCCAGTGCTGGGGTGACAGCCATGCCCCACTATGCCTACCAGCACAGCTTCCTGAAGTAATCTACTTGCCTGTGTTTTCTCAGCCTACTCTTTCTGCTCAAGCTATGTTTTGATTTTTTTTTACTGAAACCTAATAGCTCAGAGATCAACCTTAATTGTGGCTCACCAGACTTCCCTTTCTTTGATCTTTTGTAACAATTACGATGCAACAGATGGTCTTCTGCCTGTACGTTCTTCATATCTGAATAATTAATGCACATGGATACAATCCTACCTCCTTATGCACTATATCTGTAGCCTATGAATCCTAAAATCTGCCTTCAATATTCTGTGATGTTGGTGGTCCAGCACAGAACCTTTCTTGCTGGGCTCTGACAGCCCACAAAAGATGCTATGTTGTCATCTGAGCTTTTTTTCCCCCTTTCTCTTTGTCCGCCAAACATGACCCTCACCTAAGCACTTACACATTAGCGTGAGCTTAGATCATACATGCCCTACTATTTTACCCCCAGAAGTCACTCACAAAGCCAAGTGTTGTGGTTCACAGAATTTTCATTGGGAAATACTAAATCCTTAAAGTATTTGATGTTAGATTTTTTGCTAAAAATAAAAATGAATTTTCTGAAAGACTATTTAATAGTATTTTTTCAGATAGCATGTACTGCAATTATGACGGCTAATAAGAACATTTGCTGTCCCCCCAGCACTGCTGAAGTTACCACAGCTCATGTTATTTCAGCTCTGTGAAGCAGACACTTTATTATTATTATAAGCACTTGATTCTATCTCTAGAAAATGCTCCCAAGGAAATCAGCTTTTATGCATTTAAAATCTACATATATGAAAATTTATCACATCATTGTTTAAATTGAATATATCTGTATGACAGAATATTATTGTCACCCTAGCACCAAGGTTTTCCTGGAATAACAAATAATGTGAAATGATAGCATAGCACATGGGAAATGATGTATGAAAGTTATCATATGCAACATCATATGTAATATTATTGAAATATGGATTCAGTGGAGGGAAAAGCCACAAATAGCAAAACATCCTAACAGTATCGTCTGAGTGGGAGAATTTGTTGCTTGATTCATTCAAATATGTCATTTAATATTCTGTAAAAGTAAAATTGCTTTCATGTTATATTCAGACAAAGGAATGTATTAAAATGTGATTCACCGTAGTATAGTTTCTTTAAATTATACTAGATGTCCAGTGGAACCTAAGTCTTTTGTTTGTCTTGATGGGACACATCACAGTCTCTTTGATAGAGCCCAGGAACTATAATATTGGTCCCAAAGACGGGGAGTCTGAAATGTAATGTAGTTTACTCTAATTATGAAAGAAATATCAAGCTGCAAAAAAAACTGTGGGCTGGTTGATATTGCACCCGAGAAGTGGGAATTTAGGGAACATCCTCTGCCCCACCCCACCCCACCCCCATTTTCCTACCATTACATCATTTTCCAAGATTTATCACTGTATTGACTTTTGACTCTTTCCAGCTCATTCTTGTGCCCCTCCCACCCCCCCCCACCCCCCGCAAGCATGATGGGTTGATCTTGCTTCTATTTGAGGTCGGCCTGGCAGTTTCTTCTAACAGACTCCCCACCTATGATCTTGTGAATCTGGGTAGAGTGGTACCAGGTAAGCCCCGGGGTCTATGGTGGAACCCTCAGTTGAACAAAAAACCCTGAAATGCCTCCTCTGTCAGGCCTTGACTGCCACTGAGCTTCAGAGAACTATTGATTCCAGGAGAAAAGCTGGTCCTTTTTTGAGAGGTAAGACATGAGCTCGACACAAAACCTGTCACCAACTTCAGGTACGCTTACATTTCATCAAGAATTTTTGCACATAGTGTCACATTAGTATGTAGGCACCTATGTTTGAGGCCAGGTTCCACAGCCAGCCAGGGGACATGGAATGCCTCTCTACCATACAGGGCTCATAACTTGTAGGTCTTGTACAGGAATGAAAAGTGTACACAATGTGCCCATGAGTGTACTTATGAACTTAGCATCTAGGTCTTTCTCACACCTTTCTCCCATAAGGGAGACTGAGGAACAAGGTTGTTTCTAGAACTAGAAAAGCAAAGGTAAAAGATGCACCTGGAGCCTCTTACACACAGTTAAGTACCAAAACCTTAGTGTTGGGTGCCAGCTGGGTGCGGGAGTAACTGAAAGAGCTTCAGGAGGCCAAAGCTGGAGCACTGGGAGCCATGAACATATATAAGTAGTCACACTGGATGGTAACTCAAAGTTGAAAAATAGATGTTCTCTGTTCTCACTCCTAGGGGTAAAGTATACAGCAAGTGAACATATGAGAGAGAAGAGATAAATTTCTCATGAAGAATCCAAATAATATGGACAATGCTGACCCCTGAAGGAGGGTTACATACCTCTCCCATCTTCAAGAGTGGATGCTTTGTGCTGACTTCCTCCCAAAGAGTACATGATAGAAAATGAAAATATTATGGTTTGGATAGGAAATGTGCCCCCACAAGCACGTATGTTGGAGCCTTAGTGTCCAGTTGGAGGCCATAATGGAGAGTTGATTAGCACATGTGTTCGTAGCCAAATGGGCTATTAGGGGTGGTGAAGCCAGGTGGGAGAGTGTGGGCCTCTGGAGCAATGCTTTTGAAGGGTGTGTCTTGTTCCTGCCTGCCCCATATCCTCTCCTTTTCCCTCTTTTTCTGGCTGCAATAACATAAGCAACCTTCTCCCGCTTCCATCACAAGGCTATGCTTCATTACAGCCCACGCCGGGCTGTAATCTCCAAAACTGTGAGTCAAAATGAATTCTTTCTCCAATTAAGATGATGTGATCAAGTCCCCCCGCCCCCGCCCCAGCAACAGTGAGAAGAAAGGGGCGGGATACTTTTGAGTCTGATCTCCCCTGCCTGTCTATCCCAGCTGTGCAGGAAAGGATCATGACACCGCACGTGTTTTAAAAGGTTTTTTTTTTATTTACACTTATGTGTGTTTGTCTGTATGACATGTGTGGGCTGGTGTCCCTAGAAGCCAGAAGAGACTGTCGAATTCCCTGGATCTGGAGATACAGGCAGTTATGAGCTACCTGATCTGGATGCTGGAAACCCAGCTCAGGTCCCTTGGAAGAGACCAGATCAGTGTGCCTCCAAACTGCCAAAGCCCTCAAAAGCAAGGAAAGTTTGAGAAATGTCAGAGTTGGGAACACACTAAAGGATGTATGACAATTTAATGCAACATGGTGTCCTCATGAGATCTGAGTAAACCACAGACTTCACTTAAAACCAGATGTCAACATCATCTTAATCAACTGTGATAAATATATGGCATGAATGTAAGAAACTGTCTTCACATTTCTTCTTAACCTTAAAATCGTTCTATAATAATAAATTTATTGTAAAAAAAAGTACATTAAAAACTGCTTTGTGGGGGGAGAGTACATGTGTGTGTTGTGTGTATATGTGTGTGTGTGGTATATGTGTGTGTCATGTGTATGTGTATATATGTATATGTGTGTGTGTGATATGTGTGTGGCATCTGTACATATGTATATTTATATGTGTGTGTATAAATGTGTGTGTGGTATATGTGTGTGGTATGTGTACTTGTGTATATGTATATATGTGTATATGGTGTAGGTGTGTGGCATGTATATATGTATATGTATATGTGTGTGGTATATGTATGCAGCATGTGTACATGTTGTGGGGGGAGGGGCTGTGTGTGTGTGGATGGATGGATGGTGTACATGGTTCCCTGTGTAGAAGTGCATGCTGCACAAGCTTGGTGACCTGATTTAGAATCCCAGATCTCAGGCAAAAGGCCAGGTGTGACAGTGCACACCTATAATCTCCATACACCATCAAGATGAAAGTCAGCAGGAAGTGTGCAAGTCAGCTGGGCTGGAGAATACAGTGCAGTGCCAAAAACAAGACAGACCCTGGATCAGATACAAGGTAGAAAGGGAAAACCAACTCTTGAAAGGCTGCCCTCCAATGTCCACATACATACCATTGCACATATATGCCTACACACATATATACGCATACCACACACATACACCACATACATATATACACATACACCATATATACATATCACATTCATATACATATACACATGTACACGTGCCACACACATATAAGATATGCACTTATACACCACACAATACAACACACATACACATATATACATATATACCACACACATACACACAACACACATACATACACACATACTGCACACATATATACACACACACACATAAACACATATTACACGGACCCTCAAAATTACTTCAATGCTTTATGGACTGTGGAGAATAACTTATCATATACCAACTCATTATCAAGATATCAATACATTTCTATTGATCTTGGAACTGTTTATATCTGACAAATGGAAATACTAAGTTAATAAGTTGTTAGTGAAGAGAATGCAAAGAGAAAATATTGGGTACCAAGCCTTGAGCAACCAGTCTTACCATGCTCCACCCCAACCCCACTCAGTCTGGCTGCACGTCCTGTTCTCTAACAAAGACTGTGAGATGTGCAGGCTTTGAACTTATGCCAAATAGTGCTTATATCCTGATTAGTTCGCACCAGCAAGGCTGGAGGAAATAAATCACTTAGCTCTATCAGCTGCAAGCTTTTTCTTTGGGACTACAGCAGGGGTTCTCAACCTGTGGGTCGAGACCCCTCCAGGGATCAAATGACTTTTCCATAAGGATTACATAGCATGTATCCTACATATCAGATATTTACATTATGCTTTATAACTGTAGCAAAAACAGTTATGTAGTAGCAAAGAAAAAAATATCGATGTTGAGAGTCACCACGACATGAGGAACTTTGTTAAAGGGTCTCAGCACTAGGAAGGTTGAGAACCGCTTCACAAAAGAGTATGTCTCCCCTCGGGATAGTTGATGAATTAAATTAGATGTTATATGTAATATACAGAATGCTTAGCACAGTGGCATCCATGTAGAAACTCTCTGCTGTGGTAGCTCTTAGCACTAAAAAATGTACTAAACTTTGCCAGACACAGCTGAAAAAGCAAAGCATAAAATATATCCGTAAGTCCATGCTGATGTCAATAATACTGCAAATACACAGGTGATGAGAGTGGATAAATCCATACAGAAGAACTCCAGATAAGCTATATGGTGCCCCTTCAAGGACAGCACAACTCTATTTCTTCCTGTGAGCTGTGCATAGTGACTCTCTCCCAAACAGTATAAAATATAGGTCGGTGGAGAAGCCACCGGTTTTCTCAGCGAGGCAATCAAGGTTAGAAGTCAAAACTGTTATGTCATGTAGATAAGTCATAAAGAATAGCCCTTTGTTCTTTGGTGGTCTGTGCTCCAAATCCCAGAATGCTGTGCAAGTGTGAGTGAAAACACCAGACAAAGGCAAACCGAGCGCTAGTGTGGGAAGTATCACATTGAAGTCACCAAGATCGGCAGGAACACAGAGGAGCTGAGAAAATGTTACAGTTTGCCTGGGGTCAAAGGAAAAGCACAGCAAGGCAGTGTGGTGCGGTCAGCTGGACGATCATTCGATTTCCAAGGCCAAACAGAGGCGTTTGGTTAGTACTACCTTATCAGGATTGGCTCGTTGCTGGTGCTTACTGTGCTATAAGATAGCAACAGGACAGACTGGGAGTCCACGGGAACACTCTGAACCATCTTTATCATTTCTTTTTAGAAAGAGTAAAATTGTTCTTATTAATTATTAAACAACAAGTTTAGCGAAATGCCTCATGGATAGGATGCACCGTTACAGTAACTGTATGGCATCCCCGCCATAACGTGTTAAAACAACCAAAGACTGGTGCCAGTGTGAGCTCCTAGGTTTAGATTTGTCTTAAAGACTCAGGTTTTTAGCCAAACCTTGGTTTGCTGAGATAACTTCGCCCCCTCGTGGCGTAATGCTCCATCTACATTTTGTGACTAAGAACTTCCCATAGGCTTCCTTTAAAAAATCAAATCAAATCAAAATATACTCAGAACCTGTGATCTGCTGGGACCACACTGCAGTTTATTCTGTGCACGAACCTTACTTTCATGAGTGGTCTCTAAAGAAGCCAGACTAGGCACACGTCTATGCACAAAAGGGATTTTGCCAGTGAGGTACCCTGGCTCCACATAACAGTTTGGCAATGTCAGCAAACTTGACGTTGATTATGTATCTGTCTTAAAAACAAAACAAAACAAAAAAAACTGGGGGCTGGTGAGATGGCTCAGCGGGTAAGAGCACCCGACTGCTCTTCCGAAGGTGATAAGTTCAAATCCCAGCAACCACAGGGTGGCTCACAACCATCTGTAAGGAGATCTGGCTCCCTCTTCTGGAGTGTCTGAGGACAGCTTCAGTGTACTTACATATAATAAAATAAAATAAAAAATAAAAAAATAAACTCTACTTCTCGAAATTTCCATAAAATATGGGAACAGAAAAGGTGTGTCCTATGACATTTGTTTTCTTTTCTTTCATTATTTACAGAATACTTTATTGGTTTCTGTATGCATACTCACAGAGATATGACCTTACATATTTAAAGTATCAAACTTGTGAAAGGGGGGGATACATTTAATGTTTAGACTTATGTAGATGTTACTTTCTGTACAATATTATCTCAAGACTCAAAACAGGGATACTTTTTTCCAAATTTGACATCACAACTACAGTTTCCAAAAATTCAAATGATATGCATATATATACACTTATATAAAAGACCATCCAGGCTGGAAAGATGGCTCAGGGGTTAAGAGGACTGACTGCTCTTCCAGGGGTCCTGAGTTCAATTCCCAGCAACCACATGTTGGCTCACAACTGTCTATAACAGGATCTGATGCCTTCTTCTGGTGTGTCTGAAGACAGAGACAGTCTACTCATATACATAAAATAAATAAAAATCTTTTCTTTAAAAAAAAAAGGGCCAGCCATAGCAGCATACTATCCATCAATAGCAGAAATATCCTTTCTAGGTTCTTCAGTAATTTGAAGGACTTTGAGGACGACACGCTATTAAAAAGTTTAAAAAGAAAAAAGGGACAAACCAACAAAATCCCAGGAAACAGTGAAGTTCTGTTGCTGTTGTAGTACCAAGGCACTGTTGTTTAGTTATCTTCTCAACCATCTTCTGGAAGGAAGGCATCCTGAGGATGCATCACTAAAAGCAGCTGAGAGAGAGCATGAGCGCTGCCACATACCACAAATCCACTCTTTTATATCCTGTCTATAACAGATAGATACAGCACAGATACAGCATACAGGACTGTCCCTCCCTTGTCAGTCATGCTAGAGGATATAATTTAAAAGGCTTCATTTAAGACTTTTACATCAGAAGCCCCAAAGGAAGACATAACAGTTCTATAAAGAAACGGGCCAGTGAAAAGGCTCAGTGGGCAAAGGTGCTTGTCTCAAATTCTAGTGTCCTGAGATCAGGGTTGCTCTACACCCACACACTTAATGGGATGCGCTTGCATGCACATGCATGTACACACACACATGGGCATGCATGCACACCCATGCTCACACGATACACATATAAACACATCAATAATTACTTTTTAAAGAAAAAATATACTCTAAGATTTTCTGTCACTTTTAGGTTTTCTAAACTTTAGGTAGAAAATGTTTAAATGTCTGAGATCCATACCAAAGTTAGCACAATAGAGACCAGGAGCAACAGGACCCATATTCTAAAAGATTTAACTTCAGGGGCTGTAGAGATGGCTCAAGAGCTGAGAGCACTTCCTGCTCTGCCAAAGGACCAGAGTCCAGTTCCCAGCACCCATGGCCCATGGCTCACAATCACCTGTAACTCCACCTATGGGTGAATCTGATGCCCTCTCATGACCTCTGCCGGCATCTACACTCATGTGCACACACCACACAGACACACATACATACACAAAAATAAAAATAAATGTCTTTTGAAATAAAGAAAAATCAGAGAGATGGAGAGAGGGAGGGGAAGAGAGAGAGAGAACACATTTCTGAATTGTGGGTGTGTATTTTCACAATTGGTAATAGTATCTGCAGCCCCTCATAAAATGTGGATGACCACCTGAGGGTCTGGAATAAAGCAAAGAGAGAGAAGAAAGGCAAATTTTCTCCTACTGAACCTTCTCAATCTCTTTTCTTCTTCTTCTTCTTCTTCTTCTTCTTCTTCTTCTTCTTCTTCTTCTTCTTCTTCTTCTTCTTCTTCTTCTTCTTTTTCTTCTTCTCCCTCTCCCTCTCCCCTCCCCTCCCCCTCCCCCTCCCTCCCTCCTTCTCTCCCCTTTTACCAACCTCCCATCTTCCTCCTGCCTTGAGACAACAGAACTCAGAGCCCTGCACCAGCACCGTTCTCCAGGTTTTCAGGCAGCAACATTAACATTGTCCTCTCCTGTTCTAGGGGTTTGGTACATAAACTTAACAGCACCCCTGGCTCCTGGGGTCTCCAGCTCAAGTGGCTCATTGTGAATTCCTCCTCTTCCAGAATCTAGTGAGGCAGTCACCCTAATACACCCTCTCTCATTGATCTTGATATTTATATTTATATTATGTCTGAAGTGACTTTGCTTTTCTGGACAACCAGGCTAGTAAAGAAAGTTGGATAAAAGCAGAGTTCAAGATGTTTTAGGAACATGTCAACATCAGTTAAGAACTGATGAATGTGATAAGTCCAACAGAAATTCTGATGGAGATACACATCCAGAAGGAATGACTTTTTTTTTTTTTTTTTTAGGGAATTGTAGCAATTCTTTTATCCTTAGTATAGCTGGTGCTTAGAGAGATTAGGGCAAGCAGTCTCATCAAATATCCATCTTTTTAAATGTGATCAGCCTTACTTGTAGTTACAGTAGCCTTATAAGAAGATTGATTAGTAGAATTGAGATGTAGATTAAATAGGTAATTTCTACCTTACCTCTCAAAAAGACATACCAGCCAATCCTCTATGATCACAAAAGTAATCTTAGAAGCCATGTGTTTCAGAGGGCATATGTAGCTAGAAGCAGTGGTGTCCCTGTCTTCTGCCTTTTATAGATTCCCATCATGTATCAGAATAATGAGGAAATATCCCTGTCTTAGGATTGAGACCCTAAGATCTGAGAAGGGTTTCTTGGCTATAACAGCATATCCCATCTGTTTCAATTATTACAGTCATGAGGTCTATACCATATGCCAGGCGGCACCCACATATATTAAATCATCACATAATGAGATCTATTAGTAAATATTGTAATTTCACAGTAGTATAATAATATAGAAATATAGACCTAACATTATACCCGTGATACTACATCCATTCAGTATTTATTCCTTTGTTCTTTCTGTCTAAATCTCAGCATTCCCAACAAGAAATAAAACGGTAAGCCAGGTGTGGAAGGAATCCAAGAACTAAGGGCTCCAGTTTGTTGAACATAAACATATAAAGACCTGTTTATTTTAGAATTTCTGGAAGGACTTGACTGTACAGCTCAGCAGTGGGAGCCGTTACTTAGCACATCCAGTGTTCCAGGTTCATTCTTCAGCACTGCAAACTACAACAAGATCAATAGCCTCTCCTACATGTATAAGCATGTGGATGACCCACTGAAGAAATACTCATTTTTCCTTTTTAAGATGCAAATGCCGTACATACTTAGGTCTCGGAACTGGGAGCTGGCACCACACTCTTGAGGTGGTGTTGTGAGGGGTGGTGGCCCTCCGCTGTCCATCCTGACCCCTTCTCCCATCAAAACCTTCAGGGCCAAGAGCATGAGGGAGCAAGAAAGGCTTCAAGAGTGCAAGATAATGAGTATCAAGCACAGCGTCTCAACCTTCCCAATGTTGCCACCCTTTGATACAGTTCCGCATGCTGTGATGACCCCCAACCATAAAATCATTTCACTGCTACTTCGTAACTGTAATGTTGCTACTGCGATGAGTCGTAATGTGAATATCTGACGTGCAGGATGTCTGATGTGTGTCCCACAAGTTGAAAACAATTAATAGAATAGAGGGATGGCAGACGTCGCACGGGAAGAGCCACAGTGGGCAAGTGAGCTTCCTAGAGATGGCGCATCACTTTGCGCGGCGGTGATGGATCTACCCTGGAAAGGCACAGCCCCGGGGCTTCATCCCAGGATGGCTTTCTTGCTGCTGCCTGTGACTTCTCATGTTTGTCATTGCTGAATTCCTCATATATCTGACCCTGTGTGATTGGGCTTTGGGAGACCCTCACTGCCTATAGCCTGGTGTGATTACCTCCTTTAGTGACTCCCGCCCATTCAGTATGGTCCCGGGCAAGTTTCCTGCAGACCATACTGAAAATGGACTCTCATGAGATAATTCTGTCTAGATGAATGAATGATTTTATGGAACCCCTGACTTGATTTAAATAGTTGTATGTAGTTAAGGTGGTTGATAGAAAGTTTCAGGAGATGGTTTAAGCTAAAAAAAAAAAATCTATAACAAAGGTACAATTAAGAATAGAGTGTACCCCTGCCTTGTGAATAGTAAGGGTTGCAGAGGTTAGAAAGGAATACAATGAGTTTTACTGTGTCACAAACACGTAATTGTACTAGGAAGAAAAATAGGCTTGAGACAAGTTAATGATCAAAGAGAGCATGCGTTCTAGATTGGGTCTGAGTTCCTGGATCTAGGGATGTGGCCACGGGTTTTGGTGTGCACCATGAAAACACAGGGTTATGAATAAAGAGTAAATCATTCTATTGTGAGTATAAAAGTAGAGAATACTTAATTAGCCAGTCTAGTAGAACAAGACTTCAAAAATGAGGTGTAAGATAGATGATGATGTTTTTCTTGATACATACAAGTTGTCATTGGCTAAGCATAGGAAAAAAACTTGCTACTACAAACCGGTTTGATTAGACTTTGTTAATGAATGACATAAAAATTATTACTTTGGGTTACAATGAACTTGTGGAGATGAAAATAGATAAAAAAGAATAGTTAGGTATACACGTTCCAAAGAATAATATGTAACTATTAACACCTGTAATTTCCTTTTGTGTGATGATTTCAATCTGACTTTTAACAATATGTTTTTGTGGTGATTGTTTTTAGTGAATATGTAACTTGTGGCTGTGAGGTAATTTTCATCTTACACAGAGAACTTTGTCTTAGGTGGTATAAAAAAGCTAAAGGGAAAAAGCAATATTATTAGAGCTTGTTGAAGCTTGCTTCATCTAGTGTGTGTGTGGGTGTGGGTGTGTGTGTGTGTGTGTGTGTGTGAGATCCCCCCCCCTTTCTCACCAGCCCAAGAAAATTAAGTTTTGCTCCCTCAGAGGAAGTCTACTGAGTGACTGATCACTGATGCCACACTTGGCCTTCCTCAGTTTACCCTGTGGTGCCGAACCCAGCCTTCCATAGGAGACCTCTGTCTCTCTATGTGGCATACACTTGAACCCGCCCCCACCCTGTGGTAAGGAAGAGGCAGTGAGCTAGTAAGAAGTATGGTGCAGACAGATGCTGCCAAAGGAACCCCAGGCAGCGTTAGTCAGTGGCCAATGTGCATTCTGTTTATTGTATGAATTAAGTTTGGGAATGGAACAGGAAATATAAGATGTGTTCTATTTATCTAAAGTGGAACAAAGAAAATATTCCAAAATGCAGAAGGAAAATATGCCCTGTAATACAGGGGAGAAGGTTTTAGAACCTTGGAGGAAGAAGTGCTTCTGCAGGAGCAGCAGGCGTTGGCCTAAAAAGACCTAGAGACAAGTGTACATACATTGCCAGACAGGAACTCAAGAACAGAGGGAAAAAAAGAGTAGATGCTCAAAAAAGAGTAGCTATCAGAGGTGTAAATGTTGAAATATAAGGAAGCTCTCGGGGGTCTAGGTTAGATGAGACAGGTTAGATGAGAAGACCTCATAGGTCTTCCTATGGGGTTGCCCTCTTCAACTTTCTCCAGCCTTTCTCTGGTTCAACCACGGGGGTCCCCAACTTCAGTCCATTGGTTAGATGTAAGTATTTGTATCTGTCTCAGTCAGCTGCTTATTGGGCCTCTCGGAGGGCAGCCATGCTAGGCTCCTGTCTGTAAGCACACCACAGCATCAGTAATAGTGTCAGGCCTTGGAGACTCCCCTTGAGATGGATCCCAGTTTGGGCCCTCACTGGACCTCCTTTCCTTCTGTCTCTTCTCCATTTTTGTCCCTGCCGTTCTTTTTGACAGGAACAATTCTGGGTCAGAGCTTTTGACTGTAGGATGGCAACCCCATCTCTCCACTTGATCTTTCTACTTGAGGTAGATTCTACAAGTTCCCTCTCTCCAGTGATGGGCATTTTATCTAAGGTCCTGAGATTCTCTCACCTCCCAGGACTCTGGTACATTCTCGAGGGTCCCTCCACCTCCCACATCCTCGGGTTGCCTATTTCCATCATTCTGTCAGCCCTCATGGCTTCTCTCGTGTACTGCCTGCCCCAATACCTGACCCTGAGATCTCTCAGACACTGAGCCACCAACCAGGCAGCATACACTAGCTAGTCAGAGGCCTTTGACACATAAACAGCAGAGGGCTCCCTGATCTGACCTCCCTGAGAGAAGATGCACCCAACCCTTGAGATACTTGAAGCCTCAGGGAGTGGGGAGGTCTGGCGGGCTATAGGGGGTGTGGGGGTAGGGACATCCTCTTGGAGACATGAGAAGAGGAATGGGATGGGGAACTGTTGGAGGGCAGAACTGGAGGGGGATAATGACTGGACTGTAAAAAAAGAAAAGATTAAAGATAATTTTTTAAAAAGAAAGAAAGTTTTACTAAAAGTCCATGCTCAGTTACTTTCTTTAATTCAACAACGATGTTGCTAGCAATGTTAGCCTACGGGTTTGTATCTGTCACGAATACTGTTTGACATTTTTTCTAAACACTGAATGAGAAGACAAAACAAATAGGAGAACTTACAGGAACATATGCAAGACATCCTTACTGAACAAGATGGTGGTGTTTTTAATACCACAGGGTATTTTCTCAATATCTGGGTGCTCTTCACAACGCAACAGCCACAAACACACGCGTTTGCCCTGCACCTGCAGCACTGTCGTTTTTCCATCACTTTCTTTTTTGTTTTTCGAGACAGGGTTTCTCTGTGTAGCCCTGGCTGTCCTGGAACTCACTCTTTAGACCAGGCTGGCCTCGAACTCAGAAATCTGCCTGCCTCTGCGTCCCGAGTGCTGGGATTAAAGGCATGCGCCACCACTCCTGGCACTTTCTTAGGAGGAGAGAATCAACACAAGGGTCGACAGAGCCCCGACCTGTGTGCCAGTCTCTGTGATGTCGTTACCGTCACGGTGACTAATTTCAAGCCGTCAGCAAGATGTCACTTAATGCAGAGCTGGAAGAAACACACAGTAGCATGACCAGTGTAGAGTAGTTCTAGTTGCTTTTTGGTTGCTGTGATAAAAAAAAAAAAAAACACTGACCGAAAACAACACAGGAGGAAAGACTTTATTTCTCTTACACTTCCAAGTGACGCTCCATCACGGAGGAAGCTAAGGCAGGAACTCAAGCAGAGACCGTGAAGGAATGCTGCTTACCAGCTTCCTTCTTCTGGTCTGTTCAGATACTTTAATTATAATCCCAAGCCTGTCTACTGAGTATTGACAACACCCGTGCTGAGCTGGGCCCTCCAGCATCGGTTATGCTGTTTGGGTAATATTCCTAGAAGGCCTGCCCTTTTCTAAAAGGAAACAGGAGGAGTGGATGGGGAGAGAAAAGGGAGAGGAGAGGCCGGGCGGGCCTGGGAGGAGAGAAGGTGGGAGAAAGTTTGGTCAGGATGTAATATATGAGAGAATAAATTAATAATTAAAAAAAATACTCCATAGACATACCTATAGGCCAGTTTCATAGAAGCAATTCCTCAATTGAGGGTCCCTATTCCAAGGTGACTAGTTTGTATCAAGTTGACAAAAGCTAACCAGTACAATAGCATTTCCATTATGTAGAAGTAACAGAACTAAATAACGAAGCACATGGGAATCAGGACTTCATAATTAGGAGTCATCTGTAACATCAATAATACCACACTCTAGCGCTTTTAAGCCCGTGACTCTCATGGGTTTGCTGTTTCACATTCTGCTCGGGTGGAAAGACCCCTTTCGGAGTCTTCATCTTTTAGAAGATTCCAGAAATGTGTCAGGGTAGGTATCAAAGGAACACACCATCCTCTTTTTGGTTTAATCTTTGATTCCCTGTGGTATCTACTCCAGTCAACCTTGCACAATCCTGTCACTACACCTAATTCTTCACATGTGCTCTGGTGACATCCCAGAAGTAAAGAAATTATAAAATCTAGGTACCTTTCCAACATGGGAAGAAAAAAAAATCTAAAAAATTAATGTGTGTCTAATTTTCAAAAATTTTATCCCACCTTAGCAGTTTGTAGAGCTGAGACTAGTCTTTGGTTTGAATAGTTGCCATACAGATGAATTATTTTCCAGTTGAGAAGACATTTGAATAGCGGTCTTCAATGCTATTTTTCTGCAATAGCAGTTTTCAATGCCAGATTTTCTGATTACTAAAATTCCTCTAACAACTCTAAAACATATGAAACCTGTAACCATGACAAAATGATAATCAGAATTATAGAAGGATAAGCACTAAGCATGAGACCTTGTAAATAATATATAGAAACTGTTATCACTGGTCGGCACATACATTGCTACATAATACAAAAGTGTAGCAACATACCCAGAACACTTAGTATTGACTAGTCACCACAATCATGACAGCCATTATAATATCAAGGTCTGAAGGATGCTCATGTCCACAAACTTAATACATATGCATTAGCTTACTATATGGGCAAGAAAACATTAGGCAGTATGTTGACAACTTCAATACAATGGAAGAAGCTTCATCTTTAAGACAACAGTGTTGAAAAAACATAAAAACAAATAATGAAAATTATTCAGGATTTACAGTTCCAGAGTATTTTTATTCTTATTCGTTTTACATCCTGCTCACTGCCCCCCTCCTGGTCAACGGTCACCAGTCACCAGCTCCCACAATCCTTCCCTCGTCCCCCTCCCATTCTTCCTTTAAGCAGGCAGGAATCCCCACCTCTCCTGGCACTTCAAGTCTCTGTGAGGCTAGGTGTTTCCTCTCCCACTGAGGTCAGACAAGGCAGCCCAGCTAGAAGACCATATCCCACATACAGGCAACAGCTTTGGGGATAGCTCCTGCTCCTGTTGTTCAGGACCCACATGAAGACCAAGCTGCACATCCGTTACATGTGTGCAGGGAGGCCTAGGTCCAGCCCGTGTAAGTCTTTTGGTTGGTGGTTCAGACTCTGAGGAACACTAAGGACCCAGGTTAGGTGATTCTGTTGGTCTTCCTGTGGGATTCCTATCCTCTTCTGGGAGCAAGCCTTCCTGCTATTCTTCCGTAACAGTTCCCAAGCTCCACCCACTGTTTGGCTGTGGCTGTCTGTATCTGTCTGAGTCAGCTGCTGGGTGGAACTGAGAAAGTACCTTTATAAAACAACTGCTCAGCCGGGCGTGGTGGCGCACGCCTTTAATCCCAGCACTCGGGAGGCAGAGGCAGGCGGATTTCTGAGCTCGAGGCCAGCCTGGTCTACAAAGTGAGTTCCAGGACAGCCAGGGCTACACAGAGAAACCCTGTCTCGATAAATAAATAAATAAATAAATAAATAAATAAATAAATAAATGAAACAACTGCTAAGAAATTAGAAAAGGTTGTTTTAAATGCCCACTAACGGAGACAAAATTTGTGGTGTGGAACATGGCAAGAAAGAAGAGACAGCGGCGTTAAAAGTCGTTGCAGAGGAAAACAGTGAGAACAAAGATCAGGAGTGTAATCTCAAACTGCAGCTGTTTCCAGATGTGGGCGCACTCACGAGTCCACTCTCCCACTCACCATAATTTTTTTCCCCATCAAGTTCGACTTAGATAACTTAGAACAATGCCCTAACAATGCAGAGGGAAGTCTGCAGTCCTAATCCCCAGACCCGCGAATGCTGAATGCGATTCAGGAGACTGATCCGTTGTCATGCTTCAGATCGTTCTCGGTTCCCTCCAAGGTCCCAGTCTAACAACTGAGCTTATGATATGTTGAAGGTGGAGAAGAGTCAGGTCTGGTAGGATTGACCGTGACTGGCCACTGCTGGCTTTGAGGATGAAAAGAGTCACAAATGAAAGTGTGCAGCCTCGAGCAACTGAAAAATGAAAATGAAACCCCTGAATTCTTCTCCCAGGCTCTCGATGTGAGACCGGCACTGTAAACACCTGTCTTCAATTACAGGGAGACTTGGAGTTTTTGTTTTGTTTTGCTTTTTGTTTCTTTACTTCTGACATTCAGAACACTCGGATGATAAATAGGCTCTATTTTATGCTGCTCCACTTAGGCAGTTTGTTACAGCAGCAAAAGAAAACTAATACCAACTGTAACCATTTCGTCAGCACTCACAAAGCTTTTGGAACCCTGCCGTTTGATTAACTTCTCATAAGAAAAACAAACAGAAAAATGTAATGGGCTCTCCTGTGCCTACTGCCCAGCTTCTGTGGTGATACTTTTCTGTCACAATAGTCTCCTGTAGCCTCCACCTATAGCCTACTTAACTGTCTTCTCTCAGACGAGCTATATAAACTAATTTTTTTTTAAATATGAAACTAAAAGTACATGAATATTTTTAAATCCTACTATATTGTAAAATTTCCTAGTGATGCTTGTGAAGTCAGATGATTTATCAAAGATTCAAATTTGATTCAAAGTCTCTTTACTAAGTGAGTTGATACTTCTGTAACAAAGATCTCAAATTCTCACCTCAGCTCTGGGATGCTATTAAAATCTGGCTGTCCCCTGAAGCCATACATGGTTTAGAGAATATACATTGCTGGGGACCTTGTTTCCACAATATAGGTCAGAGGGATTCTCCCCAGCATGAAGATGAGATTCCGATGGTCCTTACCAAGAGGGCTGCCCTCGGAGGAGGTGGTGGCGCACGCCTTTAATCCCAGCACTCGGGAGGCAGAGGCAGGCGGATTTCTGAGTTCGAGGCCAGTCTGGTCTACAGAGTGAGCTCCAGGACAGCCGGGGCTATACAGAGAAACCCTGTCTCGAAAAACCAAAAAAAAAGGGGGGGGGGAGTCAGGTGACAGCCAGGGGAATCTTGCAGCTAACTAGCAAACAGGCATTGCTGCCTTTCCGACTCACTAGCACCCAGGTGCTTCTTTGTTTATACAGGTTTCCCAGAAAAAAGACAGACTAATGATTGTCCAAGTGGTACAGACTATGTCTTTGATTTTTTTATTATATGTCCAGGGTTATAATATTAGTCCCAATTTAAAAAAAAATAAAAACTAACAGAACAGACCGTTCTTATTATTATTGGCCCTATAACTCCGATTTAAAGAATGTAGAGAATGTCACCTCCAAAGCAAAGACATATAATATATGACAGCCTACCTTAAGGTTGGCACTGATTGCTGTTTTAAAGCACTCCACACAAAAAGAAAATCTCTAAATGGCTTTTTTTATGAATAGAAGATATCAGTACTGATGTATTAGAGTAGAGGGTGGCACCAAAGCAGCACACTAGGCCAAAGCAGTTCCACGTGAAGAGGTTTATTGAGAGGGAGAGACAAGGGAGTGACAGGGTGAGAGGAAGGGGAGAGAAGAAAAGAGAAGAGAAGAAAGAGAGGGAGGGAAGAGAAAGAGAGAGAAGAAGAGAGAGAAGAGAGAGAGGAGGGGCGTTCTCCTTATTTATATGGAAAATGATATAACACAAGTAAGGGTGGGAGGTGAACCAAGTGGGTTCTAGGATATGGTGGTCATTGGCTTGGCAACGGGTCTACAGGTCGAAGGTTACACTGTTAACTCATGGGTTTGGAATGCCCTGGTGCCAACAAATACCTGTTATTTTACTCTATGTTTCATTTTCTACTTTATTACTTTAGTAAATCTATCTTATTTACTGAATTTTGTTTATCTAGGGTGTTCCCTGTAACTATTTGCCTGTAACCTATTCTCCTGGCCTGTCAGAGTTTGTCAGTTGTCTCTGTTTGCCATGCACCAATTTGAGTTCGGTCAGGGCAGAGTCCCCAAGAAGATTCCTGAAGCAATGGCCTCACCTAGCTCTGTGCTCTCTGTGCTTAATGAACTCTGGGGCATAAGGAAGACTTCCAAATAGTGGCCAGATAAAGTTAATTTTAGGATTTTCCTAAAAGAGACTCAGAAATAATCTCCTCAGGAAAAGACATAAAATGAATCATAATGCAGAAAAGTCCCCAGGACTGCAACACGCAGAGACCACAGCCCAAAAGTAGAAGGACAGAGATTGTAGCAAAGCTCTCAGCTTTCCTGGAACTGTATCCAGAGACTGCACTGGCTTCATGGCTCTCACTGTTTCCAGCGGATACAGCTGAGAAATGTAGGTACGAGTAACGCTATAGGGAGCCATGGGACATAAATATATAATTCCTCAAAACATACTACCTCAAAGTTCCCCAGAAATTATGACAATGAAAAGTGATTGAAAATAGAAAATGTATCAATAATCATTATTAATGTTTCTAACTTCTGTCTTTCAATACATTGTATTACAATGCTTTAACCTTCTATTTTGTGTTCCCAAAATATTTCTCAGGTAAGTCTTCAAAAATTAAATTGCTGAACATATTTTATACAACAAACATGCATAAGCCAATGAGAAACTAGACCTTTAAAGTTTACAATTTTGTTTTTCTTTTGACTAAAATATAATTACATTGTGTCTCCCTTCCCTTCCCTTCCCTTCCCTTCCCTGCCCTGCCCTGCCCTGCCCTGCCCTGCCCTGCCCTGCCCTGCCCTGCCCTGCCCTGCCCTGCATCCCTCTGACTCCTCCCATGCTCTCCTGCTTGATTCCCTCCCATAACCCCACTCCCTCTCATATTTATATCTTTTTTCTCTTATTATTATTGGTGTTGATGATGATGTTACACACACATAAATATATAAATGCATATATATATGTATATATATACATACATGTATACACACACACACACACACACATATATATATATATATATATATATATATATATATATATATATATGCTTTCTCCATTAAGTGTTGCTCATATGTACATGATCTCAGGGCTAACTGGTTGATACTGGATAAATAATTAGGAGGCTCATCCTGTTGATTCTCAACAATTGTAAATTGCCAGTACTCCTTTGTGTAGGGTTGTGCTCTCCTGTGATTTCCCAGTTCCATATTAACATGTCTAGTCTTGCTTAGGCCGCCAATACTGTTTTGGTATCACAGGCGTAGCTTCCCTGTCATGTCTAGGAGATACAGTCTCACAGCAGACTTCCTGCTTCTCTGCTGCTTACAGTTTTTCTCCCCTCTCTTCCAAGATATCTCCTGAGGCATGGGTGCCAAAGTTGTATTGTAGATGTATCCATTAAGGCTGGGCATTCCACACTCAAGCATTCCCTCTGTTTTGAACAGTTGTGGTTTTCTGTGACTGTCTGTGTCTGCTGCAAAGAGAAGCCTCTTAAATAAGGATGAGAGCAACAGTTAACTGGAGGTATAAGGTAAACATTTAGAATGAGTTAAGGATGATGCTAGCTTAATAAAGTGATAGTAGGGTCTCCTCTATGATTCATGACATCACTAGCCCCAGGTAGTGGCTAGGTTTCCAGTACCTGACTGATTTACCTCCTGTTGAGTGGACCTTAAGTCTATTAGAGCACTGTCCATTATTTCCAAGATATGAGTGTCACTACTGCCCCTTTTGGTGTGTCTTGTGGGGATGGCCATTGTTGTAGCTCATAGGTATCATGTTATAACTAGAAGGACTAGGATTACTTCTTCTCTTCCACAGCTTGCAGAACACTTTCTGGTGCTATGAAAATCGACCTTCAGCAAGGCTTTCAGGTCAGATCCGACACTCACCCAAAGATCTGTAGACCATCTACCAAAAATCCCAACACAAGACATGAGAAATCTCGTTTCAAGTTATTGGTCGGTGGAGTCCAAGTGATTCCCAAAACATTGTAGACTGTTGCTGTTGCCCTTAGCTGCTTCCCAGAGATTGAAGGTAAGTCCCTATGACCAAAGACACCACGTACTTTGGACACAGAGACTCAGAAATACACAAGTCTTTTCTGTACATTTTGACAAACGGATATGTTTGTGTAATCCAGAGTACTATCATGACAAAAAAAAAAAACACTCCCACTGTCCGATGTGCCCAGAGTTTGCTCTGCTTTCACTCTCTACACCAATTTTTTCCTATTCTAGAATATCACATCACTGGAGTCACACAGTATATCATATTTCGATTTGGGCATGTCTGTTAGATCATTCATGTTGGATCATGTTGTAAAATGTATCTATAAAGTATATCCCCATTCACTGCTGAAATGCCCGTTCTTTACACACTGGCTATCCATTTCATTGTCTGTGGGCATATAATTATGGTTTGAAGCCCTTGTAAATAAAATCACACTTATTGTTATGGGCCTATGTCCTTATTTCTCTTACACAAAGCCCTAAGATCAGGACTGCCTGAGCAAGAGGGGTGTGTGTTTAATTGATAGAAACTGTCAAGTGTGTTTTCAAAGGGCCTGTCTCATGGTGTTGTACCAATTGTGTCTTCAGAGTCTGGTTGCTCCGCATCCTTGCCAAATTGGCGATGTGCATCTTTTTTTTTTTTTTTTTTTAGCAGTCTTACTGATGATATTATGGTTTACTTTTCATTTCCTTGATAACCAGTAACATCACTCTATGCCTCTGGGAATCTATGTGACATATTCCTTTGTGCAACATCTGAACTTTTTTGCCTGTTAATAATTGGTTGGTTTATCAGTATGATGAAATATTTGAAGGAGGCTCTTTAAGGAGAAGAGGTTTATTTTTTGCTCACACTTCTGATCTAAAGTTGAAAGGCTGCAAAAGCTCAGAGGCAGTGTGGGGCATTCCACAGCCAGAGGCAGGAAACGTGTGGGTATCCCCTCGGACCGCTTTCTTCCTGTAAAGCCACCAGTGTTCAGTCATGGGCTCTATCCTCTTGGCTCTTCTGTGTCCTCATCACTTCCTAAGACTATCTCCACACGCCAGAGTTACATTAAGTTTCATGCCTCACAATGGGGATTAAATTTAAACATTTGAGTATTGGTAGATACCCACAAATAGATAGCAATGAATTTCTTATACAGTCTTGGTAAAAGTTCTTGGTCAGTTATGCATTATAAAAATATGTACTTCTAACTTAAGGCTTTCGTATCCACTTCCTCTCTGTCATTTGATGAGCAATAATGTTCTAGTTTGATGAGGGCCAGTGAATTTACATTTTTTTTATGGTATTCCTTTTGGTGGCTTAAGAACTGTTTGACTGGGCTGGCGAGATGGCTCAGCGGGTAAGAGCACTGACTGTTCTTCTGAAGGTCCTAAGTTCAAATCCCAGCAACCACATGGTGACTCACATCCATCTGTAGTGAGATCTGATGCCCTCTTCTGGTGTGTCTGGAATCAGTTACAGTGTACCTATGCATATTAATAAATAAATCATTTTAAAAAAAAAGAACTGTTTGACTATTCACAGGTCACAAATAGGTTTTCTAACATTGTTTCATTCTTCAATTCTTTTATTCTTGCTTTTAGACTCACAGTTATATCCCAGGTAACATCATTTTTGTGCATACGTACTAATTTTTGTATATGGTGTGAATATATGCTGGGTATTGCAAGCAGTGTGGGGGTATTTTTTTTTTACGCAGGGATCTTCATTTATTCCATTACCATTCAGAGAACAAAAAGAAATAATTCCTTCTCCATTAAATTGCTTTGGTGTTTTGGGGAGCATGAACCAATTAGCAGTGTGCATAGTTGCTTTTGGCTGTTACAGATATGCATGAGATTTATTTCATCTTGGTATTTCCATGGTCTTAGCTTGCACAGCATGGTGTCTGGAGCATGTGGAGCAGGAGCTGATGCACAGGAAGTAGAACAGGGCAATAACAGGGAGGGGACAGAGCAAGGACAACCCCAGTGATCCTACATCTGTCACCTGGGCCCCATCTTCCCCAGCACCCCCCCCCCCAGCTTCTCTTCAAATTCTGAACCATCAAAGAGCTAAACTGTTCATTAGGACAGACCCCTTTTGGTCTAATCCAAACACACAAATAGGCTTAGAGGTCAACCCAATCAGGTTGTTAAGATTAGCCATCACACTACACAATTTAAAATCCCTTTCTACATCCTGTATTCTTGTCTGTGGGTGTATTTATCCTTATACCTACCACAGTGTCTCCTTCCCAGTTGGTTTGAGGTCCGGTAGTTATAAATGCTCCAGCCTCAATTTTTAAAAACATTTTGATCTTCTATATTTCTAAGTAAGTTTTAGAATATTTCTCCAGCTTCTATAAGTGGCTATGATGACTATAAACACATAGGTGAGGGCTAGAGGGATGTCTCCATGGTTATGAGTGCTTGCTGCTCTTTCAGAGGAGCTGAGTTTATTCCTAAGCATCCACACTGAGCAGCTCCCAAATGGCTTTAACTTCAGATCCAGGAGATCTGCTGCCCTCTTCTGTCATGCTCAGGCACCTGCACATGCATGGAATACAGACACAGATACAAACACATACATACAAATAAAGATAGAATACATCATTTTAAAACAAAGAGGCTAATTTGAGGAAAGTTGTCATCCTGATTTTTGACTCTTCTTATACAGACAGACAATACCGGTGGGAAGAGCCAACAATGACTGTAAGATGCTTTTCTGAGCACTGGGGAGTTTAATGACGATGTACAAGTGTGGGTCTTTAGATGCTTCTCTCTCCAGGAAACCACAGAGGAAGAATGTGGTTCTCCTCTGGGACCTTGGATACCTTCCAAGAAGAACGTTGCAAAGAAACATAATAAAACCTTAAATGCATACTTATGGCCAGGCACAGGTGTGTAGATTTCTGATATTTTTTTGCTCTTTTTAAAGATCTCCAAACAACTGGATAACTAATCAGGGTAGCTTTGTATGGTAAGGTAGATGATTTGATAGTTTTAACTGTTGGGGTGCTCAGTTCTTATCTGAACCTGAAAAGTTAGTTTAAAATGGTAAAATTATTCCATGACTACTAGACCAGAAGAGACAGTTAGCATCTTTGTTTGGGTTGAGTAATATACAAGTTAACGAATAAAAACAAAGGTCAGTCTCTCTCCCACTTAAGAAGCAATGAGTCCTTTCTTCATTGCCTTTTACTAAAACTCACGGTCTTCAATATTTTCTTGGGTCATATATGCACTGTGAATTAGTAACGCGTGAGCATTTGTTGTATATCATATTCAACTATATTCCTTGAACATCACAGTCTACTTGAGTAGCTATGGTCTTCTAGGAGTATCTTATTGCTTTAGAAACATCAAACCCTCTAATCAGTAGTTCTCAACATATGGGTCATGACCCCTTTGGTGAATCAAACAGCCTTTTTGCAGGGGTGGCCTAAAACCATTAGAAAACACAGATATTTACATTTTGATTCATAACAGTAGAAAAATTACAGTTATAAAGTAGCAATGAAAATAATTTTATGCTTAGGGGCCACCACAACACGTGGAACTATATTAAAGTTCACAGTATTAAGAAGGTGGAGAACCACTGCCCCAGGGATATCAATTAATACGTTTTATATAAACAATGGTTTATGTTTTCAGATTCACTTGATTTTTCTAAGAAAAATAAGATCACAATCATAGCAATTTATGTGTATAATTTGAGTAAGGGATATGAAACATTACTCGATTCCTATCCCTTCCTCGTTTTTTGTTTTTTTGGTTTTTTTGATGATTAGGGCTTAATGTTGTCTGATATTTTAAGAATACTGGTTTATCGGGAGGCAGAGGCAGGCGGATTTCTGAGTTTGAGGCCAGCCTGGTCTATAAAGTGAGCTCCAGGACAGCCAGGGCTATACAGAGAAACCCTGTCTCGAAAAACAAAAAAACAAAACAAAACAAAACAAAACAAAAAAGAATACTGGTTTATCTAAATGTAAATTTTCTCTGTTTTTAAATGGCAGCAAGAAGTCCAACATCATTTCACACTGTGTAGCCAAACAAAACAACTCTGTGGCCTGAATTTGAACTAGTGGTGGTGGTTTGACTCATAACAGTCTGACTAATTTTCTAACTCAGCATTATAAGTAGATGTTCCTCGATATACATAGAGTGCAGTGGGTGCCACATAAACCCATTATAACTTGAAAGTCTCACTTAAGGCACCCACTTCTCCCAAACTTCCTACCTCATATCTGTCTAGGAAATTGTTCATGCCCTCTAACCTTAAACATGCTTGCAACAGATACACTAGCAGTCAGGTGGCCTGTTTTATATGGAATTGTGCAACTCACCCTTATTAGATAATATACTAAATATAGAAAACAGGCTGATTGAAACAAGTATTTGATGCATGGCTTCTATTGAATTTTCTTCTTCACATTTCCTTGACAGCATTGTGAAGTTGAAACAAAACAAAAAAACCTAGATTAAAGCCATTTCAAATTAGGGCAATCTATTTCAGATATTATTCTCTATTTGGATACTGAGAGCTCATAGGTTTTGTGACTAGTGTGAATGTAATTCACTTAATTAGCTACTATCCAGAAACTTTGATGCTAACTCTATTTTGCTTTTGTAGACATAAGCTGCACATAGGAGTCGTTCAGTAGTCCCAGCCTAGAAGCGGAATTATAAAGCAAAGGCTTTGTAAACTTCAGAGACACATTACACATGGAAGCAGCTGTCACTTTCTTCTCCCTTTTGTGTTTTCCAAACAATAATTAGGAAGCAGCAATAACAAATGCATTTTTTATTCAATAATAGAAAAAGTTAGGGTTTAAACTGGTTTCTAGATTGGTTTATACTGGTGAGGCTTTATGGAAGGTTTCTATCTACAGCTATCATTGAGACAGCCACCACAGTAAATATATCCCTCAAGTCCTGCAATCGGAACGTTTACTGTCAGACAGTTGCATTTATATACTTGCCGCTATTGTGACTAGATGGGTACTGATTTATGATTCTGATAATTAGATAAAAAGCAATTTATTTGGGCTGCTACTGGTGGTGGTGGTGGTGTGTATTTCATGTGTGTGTGTGTGTGAGAGAGAGAGAGAGAGAGACAGAGAGAGAGAGAGACAGAGACAGAGACAGAGGAAGGGAGATGGGTGAAAGGAATATATCCTTGAAGTGAAATAAAGTACAAGACTCTCTGATTTTTTTCCCCAATAACACCATTAATCGGCTTCACAATCTTTCAGTCAATATTCCTGTTTTGAGTCCCTGTTTTTTTTTTAAAAAAATACAAAAATGGTTGAAGATGAAGGAGATACTTGGATTGATACAAATAATTTAGATTATTAAGGAGAAAATGTAGCCAGAAATAGGAAGGAACTCAAAAGGCCCAAAACCTAACTGGAACATTTGAATATTAAAAAATAGTTGGGAGAAGCAGGTAGCTAGGAGACTAGGCATCAACTATGTCCGAAGAGGGGTTAGTAGGGAGGGATGGGTTACAAGGAGAGGGAAGAATGAATCTGAACTCTTGAAAAATCAAAAGAAAACTAAGAAGAGAACTTAGCCAGCTACCACTAAGGAGCTATTACTAGAGAGACTTTGACAAGGGCCATTTCAATAAATGGGTGCCGTTAAAATTTAGGTGAAAGCCAACAAAGGGAGAGGAAAAAAAAATTGTGCCTTCATAAAACTATATGTGTTAATACCAAATCTTCAGCTTAAATGTCAGAAGTCCCTTTCCAATCAGATCTCAGACTTTCTAAGGTGTCTCGCATACTCGACCTTCTGGCTATAAGATTCGGTTACGAAAATACTTTTTAAAAGATTTCCTTAAATTTGCTGCTCCTGATAAACATTCGTCGTGTGGATTTCCAGCACCCAGCCCGCTCAGCTCATTTTCAAAATTCCTACACTTTGAGGGCGGAGCCGAGAAGGGGGAGCTTTACACAGGTCCCGCCCAGAGGCTCCCCGCGCACGCGCACGTCATCGGCGGCCCGTTTGTGCAGCCTGCCTAGCGTTCCCGTGGGTGGTTATTTCGGAGACGGACTGACTACGGGAGCCCAGCCGGCTCTTGCGGAAGTTCATGCGCCATTGGGAGGGACTCGGTGGCTGCTCTATGCCCTTGTTGCTGAGGGCCTCTTCCTGGGTCACTGTCGGAGCAGGAGTCGGACTGGGGCCGACACGGGGCTCCCCCCGTGGCCGTCTCGGCGCCTGTGTGTGGTCTGCACTGGCGGGATGTGGCGAGCAGGTCGGGCGGCCGTGGCCTGGTAAGTGCGGCCTGCGACCTGGCCCCGTTATGTCACGTTCTGGGCCATTTGGACAGCAGGTTGACCCATCACTACTTCCTGAATGTGCAGGTGACCGACCCTCAGGCCGGGCCGAGGCGGTTAGAGAATTCTCGCGAATGTTTGAATACCTGAAAGACTGACGGGAGTTGGCCGGTGACCACTCCTCGTTCAACATGAAGATTTTTTATGCCTTCAGCCTTGGCCCATCGTTCCTGTTCCTGTCCTTGTGATCTCCCTGTTATCTGTCTCTAGTTGTTGCTTTTATTGTTGCTATTCTGGCCTGGCCTAGCTCTGTCCTTGCATCTCTGTGCGTGTCATTTAACTGTCTTCCTCCAGCCATACGCCATGCCACAGCGCACACTTTGCTCCTGCAGCAACTTGGAAGCACCTACAGCAGATACTTGAAAGTATGCCCTTTCGTGCTTATGCGGGAAAGGACTCTCTGCCCGTTTGCCTGACCCTCTGACTGGAGTCAAATGTAGAGTGGTGTCGTGCGTGCTATCAGGCAGTGTTTAAGAGATGCCCCGTCAGAGGAGATCTTGTTCAGTGTTGAGGTCCACTTTGATGCACTTTTCCAGTCTTGCTGCTGATGTTGCCCTAGTCTTGTTTTAAAGTAGAAAACCATAAAGTAGTTTTATTTCTATGAATTGCTATATGCACTTACTGATACTAAATTTGATGTTATCTGTGTAATTTGCTCCAATAGCCCCCAAGCTTAGCACATTGTTTCAGACATTTGATTACAGGAAGTAGTATACACCAAGGTTTCCACCCATCTCTACAGCCCCTAGAACTTTTAAAAATATGTTTGTATCTCTTTCACCAGCATGTATATCTGTGTGCCACTTCTGTGTCTGCTGCCCACAGAGGACAGAGGACAGCATTCAGTCACCTAGGACTACAGTAGCAGACAGGTGTTAGTCACCATGTGGGTGCTGGGAATCCAACCTCTGACTTCTAGAAGACTAGCCCTTCTTCTAAACCAATAAGCCATCTCTCCAGCCCTGCACCCCAAACTTTTTTTTAATGGTATAAATTATGTATTGTGCTTATAAGGAATGGGACCCATTCCTTTCATCACAGTTAATTAAGAGTCCACAGTGGAACTCCCTCTGCTGCAATGTGGTTATTTTTAATCTTGTGGGATTTTAATTTAGCAGTAAGTTCACAACCTTCGCTATTGAAATAAGCTATTTACAACTTTTATATTGCTGCTGTTTTATAATTAAGTGGAGACATATAGTTTTCTATAAAACAGAAAAAAGTGCAGAAGATAGCATATTCTTTTCAAAGAGGTATGTAGGAAACACTTAAAATTGGTTTACAAATAAACAGGTTTGTAGTTTGTATTGTTTAATCAATTATGTACAGCTGGGCTACATTGTTTCTGAAAGTATGGACATGTGTCTACAGTCCATAGACTGCACAGCTTAGCTAATGGAAGAAATGGGGATATGGAAAACCAGAAACCCCCCAGGCTCTGGAATTGCCCTGCACAATATAGTTCCTGTTAAGTTATGAAATAATGCAGCTAGGTACTACTCTAGTCATGAGGTTAAAATAGACTTTTTATATACAGATAAATATACCTCTTAGACAAGCCAAATGGAAGACTGATGACCAACACTTTGGGGGTACAATAAATATTTGTATAAAACTAATGAAAAAATAATTTCATACTAGACAGCTCTATGTAGGTAAAGGATGTGGTAGATGAGCAAGAGTAGATGGTGTGGGTGGTATACTTTATTACATTTGACTTTTGCATTTTTTTCTTACTGTTGTTTGTTTGTTTGTCTGGGGTTTTAGTTGTTGTTCCAGACTGAGTTTCTCTGTGTAGCCCTAGCTGGCCTCAGACTCACAGAAACCCACCTCCTTCTGCCTCCCAAGTGCTGGGATTAAAGGCGTGCACCACCACTGCCTGGCTTGACTTTAGTTTTTAAGCTTCTTTGGATAAGGAAGTCTTTTTTCTCTCCATAGCCCTTTTAGGGTCTTTCTCAGTTCTGAGGTGAGTGGTCTGTCCCAGGTTATTGAGGCTTTGTTCAGCTGTGGGTGTTCCTTTTTCCATCCCTCGTCTGGCTTGACCTTTGATTTTAAAAATATGTTTCTTCAATTCTGCAAAATTTTTCTTCGACTTTATTTTCTTCCTTCCATTCCATCTGTTCTTTTTCTTTCTGAATACTTCTAAAAGAATATGAGATGCTTAGACAGGGTATGGTCTTCATTTCTGAAATACAACCTTTTCCCTTCATCTCCTTTTAAAAAAGGATGCATCTGCCCCAAAATGTTCATATGCATATTTATCTTAAAATGTTATTTATTTACTTGTATAATAACTAACTATTTGCATCATATGCCTACTTTAAAATAAGATTAAATAATATACTGCTTTCACTAATGACAAATAAAGATTGGGAAAATAAAATGGGTTTCTTGATTGACGCTTAGGTAGATGCACATTAAAAAGCTAAAATTATTAAGCCATGTTACACCTGTAGTCTCAACACTCAGAAAGCTGAAATGAAGGATTCTAGAAGTTCAAGGCCAGCCTGAGCTACTTAGCAAATACCAGATCCAAAAGGGTTAAAGAGCAAGAACCAGTCACAGAAAACTAAAAAAAGTTAAATCATTGAAGGGCAAGTTTCTATATCCATAGGAAGGTAATTAATACATGGGCTCCTCTGAGGTCACCTTAGAAAAATATTAAATATGCATGTCTCCTGGAAGATTAGTTGAAGTTTTCTCCAAGCTAAAGAGGAAATGTTTGTTATGTACTAAGTTGTAAGCCAAGTCATAAAACTACATATTGTAAAGTCTTTATTATATTATGGTCTGTTTATGAGTATGGACAATAAAAGGAACTCAGCTGAAAACAAACAGCCCCAAAACCTATCCTTGCACCTAGAGTGCACACTGTATACATCTCCATGCACCCACAGTGCACAGATGCACATCTCCATGCAACCACAGTGCTCATATATACATCTCCATGCATCCACAGTACACACTATATGCATCTCCATGTACCCACAGTATACACTGTATACATCTCCATGCACCCACAGCACACATATATACATCTCTATAAACTCACAGCACACACTATATACATCTCCATGCACCCACAACACACACTATATACATCTCCATACACCCACAGTGTACACTATATACATCTCCATCCACAGCACACACTATATACATCTCCATGCACCCACAGTATACAATGTATACATCTCCATGTACACACAGTGCACACTATATGCATCTCCAGTACTCTGTTCCCTGATTCCAATGGATCATTGTTGTGTATCCATGGGATGCACTATATCTTCCATCCTCCTACTTTGATACCATTGCTTTGTATCATAGCTTGTGTTTTCTGCATTTTTTCTTTATTTGGCATTCTAGAAAGTATCCTAAGTTGATGTATATGCAAGTTCATCTTTACTTTCAATAAATTGCTTTTTTTGTATTCACTAAATTCACTCATTTTTAATATTTAAATCTATAAATGTTGCATCCTCTAATACTTTTGAACATGCTCTTAAAAGTTTGCAGTATTTTCAGGAGTCCTGTCAATAACCATGATATCATATTGAGAGTCCCTAGTTTGCTGCCAGGCCTGGCTGTCTGATCACACTTACGCTTGAAAGCCAGTGACTATGCAGATGATTTGTCCATGCTGCTCCTTACTAAGGGGGAAGGATGGCTGAGCACGCTGTGTTCTCTGTTATTGATGACTTCACCTAGCAACTTTCCTTTTAGGGCTTTTATAAAGAGTGCAGGTGATGAGCCTGTTACAGATGCCAGTGTTGATGACAGCTCAGTCTAGGAGGCCTCCTCCTCACACACACATGCACTTGAGAGCCTTATGTCTTCCCTAGCAGATTTCTCAGGTTCCAAGGGCAATTGCTGGCCTGCTCCTCCTTTTACTCTCTTACCTCTATATGAAGAATATAGATTTTTATTGTGGGGCTGGACAAAAGGCTGCTGTTCTATAGGACCTGGGTTTGATTTCCATCACCCATTTGAAGCTCCCAACCATCTGTAATTTCAGTTCCAGAAAATCCAGTGCCCCTTCTGGCTTCTGCTGGTACCATGTACACACGTACCCAGATATGCATACAGGCAAAACAGCAAGTCACATAAAATAAGTGATAATAAAAATTTTTAAACTTAAAAAAAAAATGCATGCATTTTTGTTACCAGCTGTTACACAACTGTTGGTAAAACAAATGCCCACCTCTTTTCTCTTTGGTTTCAGTTCCTTGGACCAGTAAGTATCACAGCCCACATATAGTAGGTTAACATATAGAGTCTGGAGTCCTAGTGCCTGGACTAATATTCCTCCTTTATTCCTTGCGTTAGTGTCATCTGGGTCAGGTTATGTTTATACTTTATGCCACGTTTTCCCTCAGCTGTAGAATGGGGCTAGTGTGGTTTAGTTTTATGGTAGGGTTTTCAATAAGATCAAGCTGGCACACAGCAAATGTAAGCTAGTGTGTGATGGGGTGTGGTTTGTCAGCACACATGTGTGACCTTTTCTGTCATTTCTTAGGCATTGTTGCCTTCTCTGATATTTCTCTAATTCTTGTTTGTTGTTTGTTTGTTTGTTTGTTTTCAGTGAAGTCTGCCAATCCTTAGTGAAACACAGCTCTGGAATACAAAGAAACGTACCGCTCCAAAAACTCCATCTGGTTTCACGAAGTATTTATCGTTCACATCATCCTGCCCTCAAGCTTCAAAGACCCCAACTAAGGACACCATTTCAGCAGTTCTCTTCTCTAACTCACCTTTCTTTACATAAATTGAAACTTTCTCCAATTAAATATGGCTACCAGCCCCGCAGGAACTTTTGGCCAGCAAGGTTAGCTGCAAGACTCTTAAAACTTCGATATATCATACTGGGATCTGCTGTTGGAGGTGGCTATACAGCCAAAAAGGTGAGTTTACTTTAATTTTCACTTTAATAATTACTAATTGTTCCAAAACATTGTAAATTTGTATAGCATGGTAGAAAAAAAATGGTCATTTTTCTTTAGTGAGTGAAATGTAACTAGCTGTTGAAACATTCGCTGTATATATGTACTGTGTCCTGTGGTGCTATTTAAATATTAACTATAATTATAGATGGTCTGGAAGATGGAGCCCTGGTCTGGGAGTAAGAACACTTATATTTGTTTCTAAGCATCACTATTCACTATTCGGGAGGGAAAGCTAAGCAGCATGCTCAGAGGACTACTTCTGGGCAGCCCTGGGACCAGAGGCAGAGACCTCTCGCCCAGTTTTCCTCTTGCTTCATGGTGTTACTTAATGCCAACATGAGCCCTCTTCGATAGAGATATTTTGACTGTTTACATTTCCACATTTGATAGAAGAGCATTTACTGTCATTCTACATACACAGCTTCTGATTTGCTATTTAAAGACTTGCACTTACCTAAATTTGTTCCTTAAAAGTTCTATACATTAAAAAAAAAAAAATCTATACATAATGCATTCTCCTTATAGGTTGTTTTAATCAACACACTTTTTCTTTATATTGGTCTATGGCATTTGGATTATCTGATTGACATACGTTCTTGTCTTTTAGACCTTCGATGAATGGAAAGATATGATACCAGACCTTAGTGACTATAAGTGGATTGTGCCTGACTTTATATGGGAAATTGATGAGTATATTGATTTGGGTTTGTATCATCAACATTAAAAATAACTCTGGATTTTGAGGGGATGGCAGTAGAGATAGTTGCATCGGTAGTTTTAACACTTGAGTCTAATAGGTTATAGTTTTATTTTAGTAATGAAAATAAAAGAAAAATTAATTTTTATTACATTTATTTATATGTGTGTGGGTGTGTGTCACACTAGGATGCACACACATGCAGATGTGCATGTATATTCCAGGGGATGTGTGTACAGATCAGAAGACATTTTGTGGGAGTTTTTTGTAGTTAAAAGAGATCCTGTGGTTACCTATGGATTGACAGGCATAATTACAAGCACTTTTACCCAATGAACCATTGAGACTAAATACCCAATAATCTCATTTTAGCAGAACTGCCACCCCTCTTATGGACTATTTTCTTCTAGTTTTGCTTACTAATTGAATGTAAGCAAAACTTTAGTTTCTTATTTAAAAAATATATAGTCATAAGGAGATGTACCTTGTTGTTTGTATTTTGCTACCTAACACATCCTCTCTGCAGTTCCATGCTGACAGCAGCCTTTCCACATAGCATTTTTCAACATCACGGAACATTGCCTGCATCATTCACACTAGGACCCTAAGCTAGCTCTTTTTGGTAGACTACCTTGGTTGTTTCTACTTTCTACAGCCAAGTTCCTTAAAAGTCTGTCAGTGTGCAAAATGACTTGACCCCTTAAAACACTGTCTTTGCCTGTAACACGTGAGAACAGTCAATAGCTGACAGCAAGTAACTCATGGTGAGCTTAAAAAATTTAGAGTCCCTTTTTAAGACATATGGAGGTGGAATTAATCTGCATAAGTGCCTTATCATAGTACTTTTTAAGTGTAGCCATGGTAACAAAGGTATTTTTTAGGAAAGGAACAGATTCTTTTTTTTTTTTTTTTAAAGTATACATGTCAATGCTATGTAGCCTAGTGTATTTACCAGTGTCTCTGTGTGACGACTGGGAGGCTGGATGCTGAAGCGAGGCTGCCTGGTCTTGAACCCTAGCTCCCTCACTCCCTTGCCATGTGCTGTAGTTTTTCATCTGAGTGGAGTGGACAGCAAAGTTGAGTATTTGTAGGACTGGCTTGAGGTGTGAAGCAAGTTGACATATTTAGAGCCCTAATATTTTTGGCATATCCTCCCTTAAGACTATTTGTTACTCTTGTTTTGATCTCCTCCAGAGAAAATTAGAAAAGCCCTTCCCAGCTCAGAAGACCTTGCCAATTTAGCTCCCGACCTGGACAAGATTACTGAAAGCCTCAGCTTGTTGAAGGACTTCTTCACTGCAGGTAAGGAAGGGCTTTTTATTGAACTTGAAGACATAGTAGCCTCAGAGGGAAAATACGTAGGTGGTCTTATATGTTCCCATCTTTTAAGTTAAAACAAATGCAAAAGCATTTTATTTTAAAACAAGATAAACACAAAGTTTGTACAATGCTTTTAATTTTTAGCCTAATCAAATGAAAATTTATAAGAAAATGTGTGCTAAGCTTTTTATTGGTGAGTAAAAACATCTACCTCCTTGACAAGTAGATGAGACTAACTATGCATTTGCTTTTCATAATTGCCTCAAGCCAATATTGCCACTTTAAACCAAAATTTAGTCATTACAGACCATGTGAAGTATAATTTAAAGGGTCTATTCTGGCATATTTGCCCAGTTATTACCCTAATATGATATAAGTCTGAAATCTCAGACATCTTTGCTTACTTTTATTAAATTTTTATTCCCCTTTTGCTGACTTTTTACAGGTCCCAAATTGGTTAGTGAAGTCCTAGAAGCTTCTGAGGCACTTCTCTTGTTAGGTGTGTAACCAGACGTTTCTGCTGACCTTAACATGCCTTTTAAATGCTTCTAATGAACTAGGCGCAAATAAAACTGCAGACCAAATTTATAATCCTGCTTATATATGCTGATCTTTAAACCCAGAACTGTATTAGGCAAACTTATATCCTTTTTAGTGGAAATAGTAAAAGAAATTATATTCATAACAAAGTTGAAATTGCTAAAATATGATTTAAACTTATTAAAAGAAAATTTGCTTCGCCAGTGTTTTCTTGGAAAAAGAATTGAAATGAAAAGTAATTTTAGCTTGTCTCATCTGCCCTGTCATAGTGACATTTAAATTTGCTCTGTACTATCTATACACATTGTCTGATGGCAGTGGTGCTTGGCTAAACTGTAAATACAACCTTGTAAAACAATCATTACCAAAGATTGTCTTGTCATAATTCTATCATAATTCTCATTTCTGTTTCAAAAATTGATTAAGTTTGAGAATTTTTGACATGGATTGCCAGTAATTTTCTTAAAAATAAAAATGTATTCTTTGAAGCTAGTTTGGTTTCTTTTGAGCCATGATCTCGCGTTCACGCAGGCTTGACCTCCTAAGTGTAAGCACTAGGATTGCAGGCATGCCCCTGCCTGACTTGGGCTTGCTTGGGTTGGTTTTCTCTTTGCAGTGCTGGGGACCCAGTGTATACGAGGCAAGCACTCTGACACCAGGCTGTGTCGTCCGTCTCCCCGCACCCCACTTACTTTTTGATTGCTTAGATGTAATTGGAATTTAGCTTGAGCTGTTTACATCATTGGAGAATTTAAACAAGTGTGTTTATCTTTAAGGCTCACCTGGAGAAACAGCATTTCGAGCAACAGATCATGGATCTGAAAGTGACAAGCATTACAGGAAGGTAGGTATAAAACAGAACTACTCTCACAGGGAGTCCTGAAAACTTCGCTTGTCCCTTATTTTTGAAATATATAAAATGCTAATACATTTCTAGAACACTGCAGGTATTAATGCAGCTGCTCTAGAATAGAATCATAGACAGCCCCCCCTTCAATTATGCTCTGTGAAATAGCTATTCAAGGTTTGTTTTAAAGTATACATGGGATAAGCCAGTGTAGACAGTTTAAGTGGTCCTCTCTTTCCTGGGACACAGTGTACGCGGCACACCAGGTTTGTGCACAGAAACTTCTTGCTCTTCTGGAGAGTAGCTTAGGAAGAAAGATAAGAGAGAATAGACAGTGAGTTACCTAGTGAATAAGTCAGTCCTTACATACTGAGGCCCTACAAGGTTGTATGTGGATGAGCCCATTGAGAAGTGTGGCAGGATGGCCTCCTCACGTCCATGTGGACACTATGGGGCTGTTGCACATGAAACGTAGAGAATTGCTGAGCCACAGTCGTCACGTGAGTTGCTCTGCACTTCTGGCCAAATGCTCCACCATAACGG
Source organism: Mus minutoides (assembly GCA_902729485.2). NCBI lineage: Eukaryota > Metazoa > Chordata > Mammalia > Rodentia > Muridae > Mus > Mus minutoides. Next base: position 1,478,067 of record LR749558.1, on the reverse strand, counting down.
TCTTAGTCCTTACTCTGTCATCTTTTTTAACTAGAAAAAGAAATAACTATATGTAAAGTTTTGTAAAAATAATGTCTAGAGAAGTAAATTTGTGAATTTTATTTAAATGGGTAATATTTAGTTTATGCTGAGCTTTAAATCATCATGGGAAAGAAATAATTTTATGATTATTGAGGAGCTGAAAGAAATAATTTCTGTATTTCCATTTCTTTCCCTTTCTTTCAGCTTGAACTCTTTTTTTGTGCTATCCCAATTTTTAAATATATTTTCAAGATTTCTTTTTGTTCACTTTTTAGGTAAAACATTCTTCAGAGTCTGTATTTGCTTTCAGTTTGACCCGTTTTTAATAAATACAATCTTAATTAAGGGACACTCTTGATTTTGCATTGAAGGGTAGTGCTAGAATATAGCTTGACAAATGTGGCTTATTTTGAGCCAGAGAATGCCTTGGCTATGAAAGCCAGAAAACCTAATGAACTGCTCAGAGGAGAAGGCCCCTGTGGTGGGTGTGGAAGTGTAGATCCGGGGGCTGCAGTGCTCTTCCTAAATCAGTAGATGTGCCGGGTCTGCTGTCTCACTCATTTGTATGTTATACGATCACTTTGTTCAGACTTGACTCAGGTAAGTCCCCTAAAACTCTGCCAAATGGATGAATGAATGTTCCATGATTGACCCCTGCACTAAGGAAGCAAGAGAACGGATCGTGGAGAATTTAATTATTGATGTAAATTTGATTTTACATAATTGACATGAAAATAAAACCGTTCCTTTTTTTTTTTAAATATTCCTTTGTTTGTTTGACAGTAAATGCCCCTTGTAGGCTCTTCCTTAATCTTTATTTATGATAATTACTTTCCCCTATTAAAACTTATCAGTTGGGGCTGGAGATATGACTCAGCCATTCATAGCACTTCTTGCTCTTGCAGAGGACCCACACCAAGTGGCTTGCTACAGCCTGTGATTAGTCCCACAGGATCTGACACCCTCTTCTGGAATCCTTGGGTACTTGAAATCTCATGTACATTTCCACAAGCAGACATGTACACATTTACATATAATTTTGTATTTATTAAATTGTCCAAGCTTACCAATTTTTCCAGTGATTTATTATAAATAATTACATCTAGAATTGTACCTGTGCTGTTTTTATTACAGGTTAAGTCAAATTATAGAAGATGCTAATATGGTAGAAGCATGTTCAGGTGCAGCAGATAGTTTTCAGGTCCATTGACGCACAGTGCTGATTCTAAGGTTTGGTTCTTGCCTGTGATACTTGAGCGTAATACGCCTTGTAGACAGGGTACGGATATGTTGGTGTGACCTGATGAACCTTGCCTGCTAAGCGATGTTTGAGGATCATCATGCAAGGAGAGACTTGAGCCTGGTGGTAGCCATTTTGACATCATCCAGGAGTTGGTTTCTATTTGTTGATTTTATTTTTTTTATTTGTCAGGGGCGTTTTGCCTGTGTACCACTTGTATGCCCACAAAGGCCTTAAAGGGATTTTAGATGCCCTGAGACTAGAATTAGAGTCAGTTATGAGCTGCTATGTGGGTGCTGGGAAGGAAGCCTTCATCTTCTAGAAGAGCAGCCTTAAGCACTGAACCATCTCTCCAGCCCCCCTCACTCAGATGTCAGTTCTAAAGATTTGAGTGGTCATCAGAAGTGCTTGGATGATACCCAGAGTTTCTTGTTACCGTTTCATTGTTTTAGTCTTGAATTTTAAGATTTACTCATTAAAATCCTATTCTGATGGACAGCCGTACCAGCCTGCATGTGCCTGGTCTCGCCTTTGTTGTGCTCAGGGTGTGAAGCAGTCCTGCCTAAGTTTAATGGTTGTGGTTTCTTCTCTACTAGAAATAAAGAATGACATGCAAATTGTTTTTTTTTTTAATAATAGTAATGGGAATACATATCTACAACTAGAACTGAAGTAAAGATCTGTTCTCTCATAGGTGAGCACATGCAGAAAAGCCTTGGCAGGAAAGGGATAGTTAGGGACACTCAAAGCCAGCGGAAAGTAAGGGACTGAGGGAGCACACTGTCAGGTCGTAGGACGAGAGTCAGACTGAGCAGTCAAGTGGGCTGCTGGCCTGTGCTTCCCATCCTGGCTCACGAGCCTTGTGTGTTTGGGAATTACAGTGGAGGAAGCACGAAGGCTTCACAGACGCTGCACAGTCCGAGTAATCATCATTCCTTTGCTTCTGCCTGAACACACATCTGCTAGATTGTGAACACCATTTGAAAACTGAAAATTTGTTAACAAGTTAAAAAGTCAATTCAGTTTTAGTCTGGATGTTATTGAGGCATGCTTGGCATATATAATAGTACTACTTTATAATAAATGGTTATATTAATCAAAAGTTTAAAATTTGGGGGAGCCGGGCGTGGTGGCGTACGCCTTTAATCCCAGCACTTGGGAGGCAGAGGCAGGCGGATTTCTGAGTTCGAGGCCAACCTGGTCTACAAAGTGAGTTCCAGGATAGCCAGGGCTATACAGAGAAACCCTGTCTCCAAAAACAAACAAACAAACGAATAAATAAATAAATAAATAAATAAATAAATAGATAAATAAATAAATAAATTGGAAGAAAGTTTAAAATTTTTATTCACTGGAGGAAATATTTGTGTAAACTTTATAAAGTCCTTGGAATCTGGAGAACTTAAAACCTTCAGAAGTCAAATTAGGAACTAAAGATGTGAGCCTGTTTTAGTGAGCGAAGGGACCCAGGCATTGTAAACAAGCTCCATCAAGTAACCTCAGGTTTGAGGAATTCTTGTTTCCTGCACAGCTAACAGCTACAAGTATAGATTAGATAGATTCTTAGCAAGAATCCTCAGCACAGTGTACTTAGTAGATCAGAAGAAAAGTAGGGAAAATGGAATGACTGAGCAGATAGCCTTACAACATTGCCCAGTAAGAAGCATGGTGTGTGTTTATGTCGTTCAAGAAATAGTGTGAACATATATCAGTAAATTATGCTGTTGTAGGTAGACCCTTAGAAACATAAAGATTTAATGGAAATTGTAATGTTGATAATTACTGAGAGTCATTTTATCTCTTAGAAAGTGTCCAAGCAGTAAATTATATAGTGTGCTATTTTTGACTGGAGAAAATTAAATATTCCAAAGGGGGAAGACATTTCTTTTTGACAGCCAGTAGCAAGTTTTGCATTCATAAGTCGCTTAAGCAATAATATATAAGGAAACCAAGTTTGTTTTTGTTTAATTGGTTGGTTTGGTTCTTTTAGCTAAACAAATAGCAGAATTATTCAGTTTGGGAAGTACTGCTTAGAAATATTGCATAAAGTTATTTTTACTAAACAAAACATAATTTGGCAAATGTTATCTTATAGGGCCTGATATTAAATACTTTGTTGTTAAGTTGGCAGACCATAATGTTGCCAACTCTTCTCTGCAGTAATCTAGAAACACCTACATTTGAAATGTAGGTTGATACTGACAGATCATAGGCACTTTGCACATAGCTGTGCAGTATTACTGGGTAGTACTGATGCAGACTTTGGGATCACAGGTCCTGTTTTTCTGTTTTCTAAATCTTCCATAAATTGTTTAGCTTCCCTGAGTTCCTGATTTCCTCTGTTGGGAAAGGAGGCCCCCTTGAAAGGTTATGAGGAGTAACTCCTAAATAAATATAAAGCTGTTAAGAGTTAAGGAACCAATGACAACAACAGTCATCACTTCTGTGACTTGTTATATGCTAATGGTATTTTACATTCCATTAATTCTTCTTGTTTTGTTATCAAGTCTTTTGGAGACTGTGAAAAATGGGTAATGATTTGTAGTACTGGCCATATACCTTCTAAAGAGTTTTTAAATTATTTTTTTCATTAATTAATTTGCATCCCTATTGAAGTTTCCTAGCTAAGACTCCTAGCAATGGGGCGTATGAAATGGTCACCTGCTATAACCAGCCAAGATTTCCAATGGAGGGACGGAGATACCAACCTAGCCACAAAACCTTGAACCCACAAATGTTCCTGCCTATAAGAGGTGCAGGGATAAAGAGGGAGTAGAAAGTAAGGAACTGGCCAACCAATGACTGGCCCAATTGAAATTACCTTAAACCAGAAACAGGTGATTAATGGGTAAAAAATCAGTTGTGTTTGACTTACTCAAGCACCAATACATGCTAAACCCTATAACACATCTCACATATGCCAGGCCTTGCTTACGGTGCTAGGTACTCAAATAAACAGTGGCACATTATCTATGGTGCCAGCCACTTAGGAGGCTGAGAAAAAAGGGGCTTGCTGGAAGCCAAGGCTTTTGAGCCCTGTCTGGGCAACATAGCAAGTGATGTAATTAGCCTATTCCAGCTTTATAACAGAAATGCCATAAGTGGCTGTATTATAAAAAACAGAAGTGTATTCCTGTCAGTGCTGCAGCGAGATTAAGGTGCTGGTGGGTGTGATGTCTGGTGAGTATTGTCTGTATACACACAGAAGAGGCTAGGCAGCGCCCGGAGTCTCTTTTACATAAACACTTAACCTGGAGGCCTTGTGACCTCATCACCATGCAGAGGCCATTGAGGGTTAGGTTTCACTGTGAATTTGGGGGAGCTAATAATAGATAATAGTTCAAATTTATTAAAATCTTTTCCACCAAACTCATTAAATCTTAAATTAGTATTTTTAGTTGTTTTGTAGAACTCTGGTTAGAACTAATTTTCTTGATTTGATGCTGTCATTTTTTTTCATAACTGTAAATGTTGTACCTGAAACATGAGACAAAATTATAATGTCAAAGTAACAATGACCAGAATATTAAAGAGCATACCCTCTGAGCCAGGCATAGTGGCACATCCCTTTAATGGCAGCACTTGGCAGATCTCTATGAGTTCAAAACCAGCCTGATCTACAGAGCCAGTTCCAGGCCAGCTAGAATTACATGGTGAAACCTGTCTCAAAGGAGGGCTCTGTTTTATAAACTATAGAAGGTAAATTATAGAAATTATAGAATTACCTTCTATAATTATTAATCCATAATTATGATTTGTAGCAATTACTGTCTGTATTGTATATATATATATATATATATATATATATATATATATATATATATATATATATAATATCTTCTAAATGACTATTTCTTGAGAGCAAAGAATTCAAGCTCTGGACAGTGTTTACTGGCAAAGATAATGTTTTGTACATCTGAGGCTATGCCTGGTCCATCTGTCTCTTTGCTGTTCTGCACACTTAGAGACTTAAAGTTGGGGAAAGGTGATCTTAAGATGCATAGTATAGTGTGAATAGTTTTTTTTCTGTGTCTAATTCTTGTTTTCTCCTACTTTTTTTTAGGAGGTAACAGTTAATTTCATCCATCTTCACATAACAGTGCTTCAGTAGCAGACTTGGAAGGAGAGTGAGGTGTCACTAGAAAGAGAGTATTTCCTGGTAGTCTAATAGATCTGATCATATTAACTATACAGCTGTGCTTAGACAGAAGCAGTGACTCAGGGTGGGGCAGTTAAGCTAAGTCAGAATTACTTGATAGTTCATAAGATAGAGTATTAGCGGTAAGTAAATATTAACAGATATGTACCAGGTGTGCCCAGCCTTTGACACTGGGACACTGGGACACTGGTTGTGGTCTACAAAGTTCACACTTGAAAACTGCATAATTGACTTACCCAAAAAAAAAAAAAACCCAACAACAACAAATGCCTCACACAAATGAAATGTTTTCCCTAAGATTGTGAGCATGTGCCCTGCTGCATATGAAGGCTGGACACACCTTCAGGCTCACATAGGAAACCTTCTTTAAAGTCAGTTCTTGTGTTATCTGAGCAGTTAGGGGGTTGGAATACATGATAATCAAGATAAATGAGCAAGTGGATAATGCTGTTAAGTTACTTTTTGTTAGGTAATATACAGAATGACAAAAATTATGGGACAATGAAGATAATTGGTAGGTGACTTTGATAAACTTGTCAGTGACCATAAATACATACATGCATGCATACATACATACATACATATATTAAAATATATATTTTAAAGATATTTATATCTTAAAAGATAGCACCTAGTTTTATGAGTACCTTTTATACTATTGAATCTGGAAACATGTTGAAATTTCAAGCTACCTTCATCCTTTGGTTTGCTGTAAAGCAATTAGTTTCATTTATTTTGTCTGATATTCACAGTAATCATAGTATCAAAACTAAGAATAAAACAGAATCCCCAAATTTTATATTAATCTTTTATTACTGTAATGCTACCTGCCCCCCTATTATTTTTGGGACCTCATTTTTGATAACCTAAGTTCTTGGGTTATGTAAGGTAAATTAAGTAAGCCCTTAGGTGAACCCACAAACTAAAATTTGAACATAGCATTAGCTAGCATTTTTATATTAAGAGATTTTCTGACAATATAAAACATGGTATTTATTTTACTATTTTTTTTTTAATTTGAAGCTCTGAAGTCCTGGTTTAGGTCCTTTTAATAATTACTAGCTTTCTTACCTTTAGTTTTATGACTTTAGTCTAAGCCCATTGTTTTTAAAACACTACACTATTCAAATCGGTTGTTCATTGGAACTTGACTGTTCTAATTTTTCTGATTGAGAAACCATCTGTCTGGTGTCACTGTTGATTCATAGTTGTCTTTCCTCTGTATATCTCAAGGTTGGCCTCCTCATAGGCCAGCAATTTACAACACAGAGGCCCCCGCCCCTTACCTCACTAGGAGGCACTACCTGCTACCCTGTGGAGTACGGCACAGAAGCCCACATGGGTTAGAATTGGGACACATGTGAACGCAGTAAAATCACAGTCTACCAGCCTAATGATTACCTTTAATGATTGAGTAAAATTAGGGTTAGAGAGGAAAAAAAGGTAATGTGACCCAAACTGGCTCTTCTCAGTTTTCATAACTGTATTGTCTCGGTATCTTAATTATGTTTTTCTAAGTAATTGGTATGTGCTCAGTTACTTTCTCAGAGCCTATTTCTATGTCAGAGCAGCTCATAAAAAGTGAAAATGCAATTAAATTATGTATGTAGTGTCTCAAGTCAACAGCACACATTAGTGCACATTGGCAATTTTATAAAGGGTTTTACCAAGAAATCCAGGGACCTGCCGTGCCGGCTTCCTTGCGCATGCCCGTCAGTCTAGTTTCACTCTGTTGATGCTGGATGGATGGATGCTTAGTCAGCAGTTACTGCACTCTCACTTTTTAAGCCATGCTGTTTGCTTTTCTGAGACACCCAGTTTTACTGGGGGGAAAATGAAGGCAGTGCAGAGCCCACCTGTGGGACCGCACTCTAGGTGTATGGGTTTCCATTTTGTTTTAAGCTGTCCATCCCTCCCTGTCTTGCATCTGTCCTTCTGTTGTGCCCTTTGGTTTAACATTGTTCTCCCTCCCCAATTTCCTCTTCTCCTCATTGTAAACTCATGGCAGGGTCTGCTTGGTGAGCTCATTCTCTTACAACAGCAAATTCAAGAGCACGAAGAGGAAGCACGCAGAGCCGCTGGCCAGTATAGCACGAGCTATGCCCAACAGAAGCGCAAGGTGATGGATGGTTTGAGGGGCTACTGATGCACCACACTAATCAGCCATTTCTGCCAAGATCACAGCACCCTAATCTGTTGGTAGACTCCAGTCATTGGAAATTATTTTTAACAAAGTAAATTAAAAAGATACATCATACTCCCTAACATGGGTAGTGTAGCCAAAGCCCAACATATAAGCAATTTAGGTTATCTGTGAGAATCTATACATTTGCATTTAGAGTAAAATTATGAATAGTTGTTTATATGGTACAGTTGATTCACTCAAATAATTGGGTATTGAAGCTATTTGAAATCCTTAAAAATGTGCTTTTAACCATTAGGTCAAAGTTCCATAGGGTTGGTCCCTATATTCTGTACAGCCTTTTATCACAATTAAATAAGTGTAATGATTATGCATTTATATGCAGAAATTATATCTTAAAGAATTTTTTTAAAGTAACATCAGAGACGTATTAAAGCTGTTTACAAACTGTGTTCAGGACAAAGAATCGATCATATGGTTAGCTTCTCATTTGCTCTTGTATCTAAATGAAGGGATGTTATAGATCAAGTTTAGGACAATGCTTCTTCCGCCTAATCTTGGTTAATGCTTGGGAGTTCTCAGCATATTGTCATGTTTGCTCAATATCATTCCTGCCTTTTCTCAGTTCTGGGGCTGTGCAACCAATGACTATATATTGTTCACTTTTCAATGGATGGATAAAATGAGTAGAAAAAGAAAACAAGTTATTTCATCTTTGTAGTTAAAGGAGGTTTAGGTGGGCAGTGGTGATGAATACCTTTAATCCTAGCACTGGGGAGGCAGAGGCAGGTGGCTCTTTGTGAGTTCAAGGCTAGCCTGGTCTACAGAGCAAGTTCCAGGACAGCCAGGGCTGTAAAAGTGAAGCCCTGTCTCAGAGGAGGGTGGGGGGAGTTCTTGACTTGAAGAAGGTCTTATTTTAAACACTCTGTGTTTACATATGTTGTGAGTATATTGTTTAAATATTCTAAGAACGCAGATGCCTTCACTGAGCCACCCATATCATAGCTTTGTCATAGAAAGAAGTGGGAGGAGTTTGTGTGTTCTGGAATGTTACTTAGAAATATAATTATGGTACCAATTACAATTTGGTCTTTTTTCATAATGATAAAATTGAAATGCGGCCCATCTGTCTGCCACCGTAAGATGTAAGATGCAGTTTAAGAAGCCTATACTAGGGGCTGGTGAGATGGCTCAGCGGGTAAGAGCACCCGACTGCTCTTCCGAAGGTGATAAGTTCAAAACCCAGCATCCACATGGTGGCTCACAACCATCCGTAACAAGATCTGGCGCCCTCTTCTGGAGTGTCTGAAGACAGCTACAGTGTACTTCCATATAATAAATAAAATAAATCTTTAAAAAAAAAAAAAAAAAAGAAGCCTAAATGCTTCTAATTCTGACCATTCCAATAAGTCCTGACTGAGTTTTCTGAGAGTCCAGGCATGAATTTACAGGCCTGTCTTCAGACTTAAGGACATCTGTCACTCCTGGTCTGTTTATGTGGTTCTTTACATGACCCTGTAGTTGTTCTATGGCAGTTTGTGAAGGATAGTGACAGGATAGGACAGTGTACTTGTGTCTGTTTTGTTTGTAAAGGAACACCTAGTGGGATACCAGCCAGGGCTTGTTCCTGCCCACTGTGTAGTTGCCTTGTATGAAAGTTAGTGGGCCTTTAAAAATAATTCATGCTATTCCATAATGAGCCCATTCCCCTTACTGACCTGAAAATCTAGTTCCTTACCTTGTCTTTCTCTGCTCCCTAAAGTTAGAGCAGAGATGACATCAGCTCTTCACCATCACAGTCAAAATCTGTATTCCTGAGATTTTTATCATTCTGGGCATTTAAGGTCTACATGAGGCCTAAAATAAACCATAGGCACTTTTAAGTCCTTTAAGTAATTATTTCTTTGTTCTTGAAAATCTTGGTCTCTTTTTTTCTTTTAATATTTTGTTAGAAGTAAAATGTTTGTCTGTATTTTCTGAGCAAAAGAGATAACCAGAGGCAGGAGGTGTTGGTAGTTTTCCTCCTGTGAATATGTACACATACTTTTTCAGAGATTCATACTTCAGTATTTCAAAACAGCCACAGTGACTTACTAGGAGGAAATAAGGTCTAAAGTCGGTGTTGTTCTCATACGGAGCTTTGACATGCGCTCCTTGTGTGGAAGATCCCGCCCGTTCTCCATCAGGTTCACAGCCTTGGAATTGTAGAAATGCTCTGGCTTCGTTCCTGTCAGGATGACTTTAAAATTCTTTCCCTAGTAAAAACAAAATGTCTCCTATTTATATAGCTGAGCTTTGCGAGTGAAGCCATTGGAAGAAAACTTATCTAAACTGTCTAAACAGGTAGCAGGAGAGTGCAGGCCTCACAAGCATGAGCTAGGTAGCAGTGTCCCAGTGCTGGGGCAGCAGAGATGGGCTCCCTGTCCAGCCAGCTGAGTCTAACTGGAGAGACCTAGAGCAGTAGAGACCCTTCCTTTAAGGAGGTGTATCCTGTCCCTGGCCTCCACACACATGGACACAGTCACACACATGGCGTACACACATACACACACACACAGAGGCCCATGTGCATTAAAAAATAACTACAGTAAATGACAGATTAGAAATAGCTCATGCTAGTCTCTAAGAAAACATAAAAGTTACATTCACACCAATTTTTAAACCTAAGATTTCCATTCTAGATTTTAGGGGAAAATGAGATTTCAGTTCTGTCTATACCACCTACTTTAAAACACTCATTGTGATCCTTTTTAAATGAAGCAGCTAGGAAGTATGCCTTTTTTTAATAATATTCTAATTAATTGTTTTGCCTTCTTATGTAGTCTTTTCTTTTAACCGAACTGCTAAGTTAACCTTTAATGTCCTTGACTTATATTAACATTTTAACTTTTTAATTTAATTATTTTTGTTTCTTAATTATTATTCTATGTGCTGAGTAACATTGACTATTTTATAGTAACTCAGGGTATCCCTATTTCAGAAGATCTCTCAATTTACATTTAAAACCCAAAGCTGATGATGGTGGCAAACACCTTAAAGCCCAGCACTTGGGAGGCCAAAGCAGAGCCGTCTCTGAGTCTGAGGCCAGCCTGGTCTCCATAGTGAGACTGCCACAGAAAGAGGAAGTTAGCAAAAACAGATGAAAGTACTAGTGCTTATATATCCTACAGTAGATTTGCTACAGTTGGATGACTATTTAGTAGAAGAAAGTAAATCACAGTACTTTTGAAATGAGCCGGGAACTTAATCTACATCACAAATGCTACTGATCATACGTTTAACAGAATGACAGCATGCCCCATGCTCTTAATGTGCAGTGCTCTGACTCGTATTGGTCCTTTAGGTCTTGTTCTTTGGGCTGTGGGCTCTTCGACTTGCCTTGCTCCTCCTCACATTTTAAGAGACTTAATAATTCTTGTCCAGTCTACCTGAGTACACATAATCAAAATGAAAGTGAAACACGATCAACAAGTCTCTTCCCACTCAAGGCTAAAAACAAAATTTCTGTTACAAAATCTCATTTCAAAATCATTTTAGGTTTCAAACCTATACATTTAAGGATAAAAATACATTATTATCCATGAAAACAGGAGGATTTAGAAATGTTATTTAGAATTTGGAGATAAAAATCTAAAAATAACATTTTGTAGCATGGACAAGATTTATTAATGTCTACCTCAAAAAAGAAATCATTTAAGATCTGAGGAAGACAACTCTGTGCCCGGTCAAGAAGTCAGTGCACACTTGTGTGAACTTGCCATAAGTGACATCGTTTTCATTGTATTTTCTGTTTATTGTATTGTGACTACTTTAAACTCTGTTATACCATGATACTTGGTAGCTTTTAAAATAGTTTGTCTTAGAACTATTAATAACAATTTGAAGTAGTTTGCACAATACCTGTGAATTTTACTTTTTATATTCAAAAAGCTTTAGTTGTTTAACTTGGTTTCCTTTCTACAGACACCTCTGTTCTGTTGAAAGTTAACCTGGTGTTGCATTGGAATTGGACTTAAAGACAAGCCTCTGGCTCCACTTAACTCTGGAGAAGCCAGTTGTTAGTTCTCTGTATTTGTTATGCACATCTCTCCTGATAGTGAGGAAGCTGAAAGGTGTTCTTTTAGGAGATACACTGTAACCAAAGAGCTTTTTCAGTAGCTGAATGCAGTAACATGTATGGTTTACCCATAGATGTTTCTGGAAAAATGGTAGTACTCATGACATTAAGTTCCTGTGCCTTAGTACAAAGCGAGCTCCTGATAGAATAAGCCCAGTTGTTCATCTCCACTGTTTCTAACGAGTCTTTCATAACAGATGACTAGCATGGTAACATGACAATGACTCCTTGATGCTTCTATTTCATAAGATTTAATGAACTGTTTTTATTGATGAGTTTTTTATTATCTTAAATATTCACTTGATTTAAATTTTATTTTAAATATGCTTATACTCTTAGTGCTGCTTTAAAACTTCAACTTATTATATATTGTATATAACCCTAATTAATCTATTTTAAATATTTAGGTGTCAGACAAAGAAAAGATTGACCAACTTCAAGAAGAGCTTCTGCATACTCAGGTAACTCTAGTCAGTAAGAGAAGCCAGCCCTTGGTTCCTTGTGAGCTGCGCCCAGAGCATCACAAATGGGGGCAAGCACGGTGACAGTGAGCAGAGCCTCAGCCCAGCAACTTCCCTAGGGATGGAGACAGTGTGTTCCCTTTCCAGCGGAGCAAAAGTTGAAATACTTAATGTCAGGCCCTTACCTCTAACAGTAATTTTTATATCTACAAAAGCTAATTGGGAAATAGGGAATAAAGAGGAAACCAAGTGAATACCAGTTTAACTCGTTTATTTAGAGGGTCCTATTTGGAGTGAGTCACATTCTGATTTTAAAGGTAAACTATTGTGGGAGGGGAATGGGTGAAAGTATTTGTCCTTATGTAATCTAACACTTCTATTGTCCTTTTGCTAGGCTAGATGCAAAGTAAGGAAATTTGAACTTCACATATTTCTAATAAATCCCCAAACCCCTTTCTTTCTTTCTTTGAATCCTGAAATCAATATAAATTTTTTCCTAAAGATTTTTCTGGTGGTATAAGCTGATTGATCTTTTAGGATTAATGATAAAAATAATTATTTAAAAATCAGTTATATATAATGTAATAGGTAGCTACGTTTCTGGTATAAACTTTTCCAACAGCAGATATTCTATATAAATAACATATAATTAAAACTTATTTTTTTTTTAACAGTTTTTTTTTTTAAAGATTTATTTTATTTATTATATGTAAGTACACTATAGCTGTCTTCAGGCATTCCAGAAGAGGGCGCCAGATCTCATTAAGGATGGTTGTGAGCCACCATGTGGTTGCTGGGATTTGAACTTATCACCTTCGGAAGAGCAGTCGGGTGCTCTTACCTGCTGAGCCATCTCACCAGCCCCAAAACTTATTTTTATAAGCCAAAAGAGATACTTATCATCTTGGGTCTTTTTAGGGAAAACATACAAGAAGAGGCAATCTGAATGAAATCCTATAACTATTCTGTTGCTGGTGCATGGCTTTCCTTGACCTGTCATGGAGTCCCATGTATAACTGCACTAGAACGCCTGTCTTTCTTGAGGCCTGTCTGCCATGAGCTAAGACTACTTACCCTCCCTACTGCCCAGATCCAGCCCGTCCTAACCCCTCTGAGTCAGAATCTCTGGTAGGGGACTCAGCAGTCTTTGGGGTAATTTGAAGTTCCCTTTTGTTGATATGGTTTTGGTTTGGGAGAGAGTCTCACTATGTAGCTGAGCTGGAACTCAAATCCTCCTGCATTAGTCTCCTAAATGCCTGCTCACCATTAAACCCAGCTACAGTCTTTGTTTTTAAAGCCCTTAAGGTAATTACGATACAGCCTAAAACTTGAGAATTGCTTGTTCTATACAAGCGTGCCCAAACTTCTGACTACCTAGTTGTCTACGAGGTTCATACTGAAGAACCACACAATGAAGTTACAAATGAAGTCACACACACACACACACACACACACACACACACACGTTATGAGATTTTAAGATTTATAGTTTTGTGTGGACCTGTATTCATAACTGTCCTCAGTTTGGACATGCATGTCAGCCCATTTACACTTCTAGTGGCTGCAGGTTGACATTTGCACCAAGGAAAGAAATGTAGATTTTTCTCCCCAAATTGATTCCATATTTATAAAGAAATGTTCCGTAGAAGTAAGCCCTGCACTGATGCAGTTCCAGTTGTAAGCCTTTTGTGGATACACCACCGTGTGGGGATCACGTGATGTGATGGGCCATGCAGTCATCTCCATCCCTGTCAGTGATGCTCAGGGAAAGAATGCACAGGCTGCATGTGAAGTTGTTCATTTTCATTTAAAAGGGGTAAAATGAGAACTAATTTTAATGTATGTGAGTACTCTATCTACATGTACACCTGTAGTCCAGAAGAGAGCACCAGATCCCATTACAGATGGTTGTGAGCCCCCATGTGGTTTCTGGGAACTGAACTCAGTACTTTTGGAAGAGCAGACTGTGCTCTTAACCACTGAGCCATCCATCTCTCCAACCCCTAAAAGACCCTTTCATGTTTCCAAAACACTTTCAAGATTTCAATAACTGTGTATGGCTAGTGACTGTTTCCTAAACAGCAAAGAAATGCTAGAGGTATCTTTAGGGGCTATAAAAGAACATTTTACAAAATGTTTATCGTACAGGCAAGTAGTTGTACTTGTGCCATGTCATGAGGCCCAACTTGTACATTCTATAAGGACAGCACTTTGGTTTCCTGTTATTTACCATTTTTTCAGGAGTTTAAAACTTAAAAAGTCTAAGAAATGTTTCCCATGTTGAAAGGTTTAAGTTGTACATCTAAGCATTCTGCTGATTATAGGGAAGGAATTTTTTTCTGAGATGACCAGTTTGAACAGCTTACCTTGAAAAGCAAAGTGTGTTGCCATTTTGCTACTTTGAAATAACAACCTGCAATAAGTTGATTTTCTTAACTATATGTTTTTATGTCAGTATTTTAAGTACAAACTTCTCCAGACATGGACATTTGACTGAATCTGGAAGAATATAGGCCACTTAACTCAGACAGACTTGTTTAAATGCTATTTCCTCCCCACACAAGATGACCTTAGGGGAGCTGCCAGGTGTCCCTAACCTTATGCGTCCTGCCTGTAAAGCATCTACTTATTTCAGTGGGTTTTCTGGTAAAGGGGTCATCGCATGAGGCATGCTTAGATGTTACGTGTTCATGTTGTAAATCATACCATCTTTGTTAAATAATGTCCAAATGAGAATAATTTAAGTTTTAGCCATAGCCTTGGATTGAAGACTTTATTTTTGAAATCATAGAAAATACTGTTTCTTAAGGATAGACCAGACTTCTTTAACTTCTTAATTTTTTTATTATTTTTAAATTTTTTCTTCAACATAGGAAGCAAATAATTATAAGTTAAATGCTCGATTATAATAGAAAATTATGGATTTCACTGCTTGCTTGAAATAATCATAGTTTTATTTTCTCTATATTGTCATGAAGAATTTAAATGTAAAAAATTATTATAACTTAGTTAAGTCATACAATTTCAGAATTTTCAGAAGATTTTGATTACTATTTATTTGTTTGCCCATCTTTTTCTTACACGATCCCGTATGTCATCTTGTTGCAGTTAAAGTATCAGAGGATCTTGGAGCGTCTGGAAAAGGAGAACAAAGAGTTGAGGAAGTTGGTGCTGCAGAAGGATGACAAAGGCATCCATCACCGGAAGCTCAAGGTGCTCTGTCTGCCCTTAGTGGTTCTCAGGGCATTGACATTTGACATTGGGCGGGGGGGATAATGGATCTTTTCACTTGTCTTTTTAAAAATATATTGTATGTATGGGTATTTTGCTGGCATGTATATCTATGCAGCACTTGCATGCCTGGTGTCTGTGGAAGCCAGAAGAGGGCTCAGATCCCCTGGAACTGCAGTAACAGATGGTTGTGTAAGCTGATGTGTGGGTGCTGGGAAGTGAACCTGCATCTCTTGGAAGAGCAGCAGTGCTCTAAACCACTGAGCCATCTTTCCAGACCCTAAAGGATAAAACACTCTAATAAAATTGGAAGCATGTTATCATCTTTTCACTTCTAAACAGTGTAAATATGAAGCTTCCAAATCCATCATATATTATGCCCATAAAAATCTTCATATTTTAAGAGGACTTTCTTTATGAATCAGTCTATTTTAATAAAATACCTAGCTTATCTTCAAGCTTAATTTTCATATTTATGAAATTGGGATTCTTTTAAAAACTTTTTAAAAATTATTATGTGTGCACAAATATGTGTATGACATGGATGTATGTGTGTGTGTGTGTGTCTGTCTGTCTGTCTGTGTGGTGGAGGTGATTCTCCCTTCTCCTCTTTACTGGGTTCCAGGAATTGAATTCAGGTCACCAGGTTTGCATGATATGTGCTTTTACATGCTGAGCCATCTTGCATGCCCCAAATTAGGGTTTGTAGTTTGCGGAATACTTACGTGACTCATGTCACTGTTGCCTTACTAGTATTTCCATTTTGATTTGTCTTCAGTTTTTTATTTTCCAAGGGAAGTTTTCTACTATAGCAATTTTTAAAAATAAGTGTATGTTGATATTATTGTCATCAATATATTGTTAGTTACCACTATTGATAAATAAGTCATACTGTCACCACAGACTCAAGCAAGATGTGTTAAGTTGACATGTTCTTTTAACTTGAAAGTTTAATGCAGTAATCATTGTCTCAGAATATGTAAAAATGAGTTCCTGCAGCATTTGAGAGTCATTGTGGATCATGCCACATGTTCTAGAACCAAGATCTGAAGATGTCTTTCTAGTTTAGCAAACATGCTTTAGTAACTTTGGCTCTAAATCATCAGCACCCAGTGCGTGAAAGCCAAACTGTTTTTACAAGTGCTGCCTGACCTCCGAGAAGTCATGCTCAAGCGTTAGGAAATAGAGTTGTCTTAGAAATGGTGTTTTCCCTCATGAGATACAATAGTTATGAAATGGGGTTTTTTTTAGGCAGATGTGAGAGCAGCTATATGCCATTTCGGAGTCTCTATGTATCAAGAGGCAAAAGTGTGCTTAACCTTTCATAGTGTTCCCACTAACCTTACGTAGTAAATGCGTGCTGGGTACCCTTTGTTCTCAGACCTCTGTGTGTGTGTGTATGTGTGTGTGTGTGTGTGTGTGTGTGTGTGTGTGTGTGTGTGTCTGTGTGTGTATTCCTTGACTTACTTGAAGCTGTCATATTCATGATTCCATGCTCAATCCTGGTGTTCAAAGAAAAGCAACGGAGGACATTTGTCCTTTGCTTGCACTGCAGCCTTCCCAGTTCTTAGGGTGCGTAAGCTCTCCTGCTTGAACACTGACCCCTGACCACTTCTCTACTCTGTTCCAGGCTCTCACACACATGCTCCCTGACCGCTCTCACAGACATGTGCTCTTTGCCCTCTGTTACACACACATGCTCCCTGCCCGCTCTCACACGCATGTGCTCCCTGCCCTCTCTCACATACGTGCTCCCTTCCTAATACTCCTTCCCCTTCTTCTCTGTTCTTCTCATGGAGCCTAGTCTTGGCAGAGTGTGATTTCTCTGTTAGTTGGTCACCTGACCATGTATTTGACTCTTATGGTATTAATGGTTAACTCATTAATGTTAATAGGCTTTCTCTTTTACTGTCTAACTAGATTATAAAATCCTAAATTAATAAATAAACTGAAGAAGTGGCATTAATTCTTATACTAGCTTTACTATGAAAACATATAATAAAAAACAATGCAAATTTGAATATATCTACATTTTCTCTTCGTGTATCTGTGGTCTTTGTTTTTATTTTCACTGACTTTTGCTAATTTTAATTTTTTTGCAGAAATCTTTGATTGATATGTATTCTGAAGTTCTTGATGTTCTTTCTGATTATGATGCCAGTTACAATACGCAAGATCACCTACCACGGGTAAGGGGAAAATAGACCAGGACCTGCTGTCAGCAGGAAAGTTCTCATAGTAATTTCTGCCTTTCCTGGGATACCTTTGTTCCTTATTTTGGAGACCATAAAAGCAAATATATATGTTTTGAAAGAAAATTGTCAGATATTTGCCATTATACATTCATTATAATGTTAAAATACCTAGGCAAAAATTGTAAACGTATAGGTGAAATTTAGTCTAACAGAATCCAAAAGTATGTTTGTAAAATGTAAACTGGCTATGGAAAATATTCGTGGAAAGTTAATAATCTGGCTTTAGAAATAACTTTCAATTAGCATAGTTTTCAAAACTAAAAATTTGAATATAAATAATGGATCCAATTAATTCTTTTGCTATGTGTATCTCCAGAGTACCTACATGCATCAAACTTCATTCTTTAAAAAAAAAAAAAAAAAAACTTTTTTTGGCTCTAAATATCTTAAAATATTTTTAAACTGATAGCATTCAGACCCTACTTACATTTAATTTGGTATCAGAAGAGACTAATGCGTGCCCTTTATCCTGTGATAGGTTGTTGTGGTTGGAGATCAGAGTGCTGGGAAAACAAGTGTGCTGGAAATGATTGCTCAGGCACGGATATTCCCGAGAGGATCCGGCGAGATGATGACACGCTCCCCAGTGAAGGTGGGAAGGGAGGCCGTCCCACCAACGGCCCTCAGGGAAGCACTGCTTCAGACTTAGCTAAAGGGGGCTCTCACACAGCGTTGAGGGTCATTCCCACTGTGGGAATTAATAGGGGACACAGGCAGGGGCACACACATGTCCAGAGCTGAGAGGGAGTGAAGAGGTATGGGAAAGGAAGTGGCTGTCTATGTGGCACTGGAAGGCCTAAGACACACAAAGAGGCTGTTCTCAGAAAATGAGAATATTGCAAGTGGTATCAGCAAATGTAGATAGTGTCCTATAGTATTGATATGCTGGTTATCATGATCTGTTAAGCTAGAAAAAATAGTAGGAGGAAACCATTACAAGAACAGAGTCACTGGGACAAAGGAGGTGTAGGATTGTGTGTGTGTGCATCTGGATCGGAAACATAAATTTTAGAATGGAGATGAAATATCTACTAGTTAAGGTCTCAAAGGAGTGAGTGGAAATAAAGACTCGAGGCCTTCTAGGTTAGAGGAGCAGGAAGCCAATGTGGTGGGCCATGAACTGGAACTGTGGCATCCACTAGGAGCCAGGGAAAGAGCGAATCAAAGAGGAGGGGACCGTGAGTGGGGAGCAAGGGAGGCTGAGCACCACTCATTCAGTTTCCCAGGTTAAGTGGGTGGGAGGTGTGGAGGCTCGCTGCTTGATTCTGCTTCCTCAGAGTAATACATAGCCAGCTTATTCGCTGTTCATACAAAGAAGACTGAGGCAGAAGAACAAAAGCCAGGACTTTCTAAGAGATTATGGTGACACTGCTGATGAGGTCAGGTAATGCAAAGGTTGAAGAGTCAGCTGAAGTCTGGTCTGTGTAAGGCTGTGGGCATAAATTTAAAGTGAATCTGTGAGGTTGGGGGATTGGTTATTTCTCTTTGACATTGGTCTGATAGAGGTTAGTTATTGGAAAATTGAAATCACCAAGAAGTATGCTCAGAACTGTAGTAGATACTGAGACAGTGGGACTGGTATGAACTCTTGAAGTGATAGCAATGTAGCTGCACCGAGGTGGAGTATTATGTGACTTTATTCTTTGGGGTCTGGCTGTGAGTTGGACTATACAGTATGATGGTGGTTTCTCCATCACTGGTGTATTCGGGGTACTGAACTCTATCCATCCTTCACCATCCGTGATAGGAGGGAGTCTGGTGTATTTCAGTGTAGGCATGTGTGCCTCCTCTCATGGCAGTGATCAGTATGAAAACCCTGGGAGTTCATCTCTTACTTGCTACAACCATCCAGGGAGGCAGGTTGCCTTCACATAGACAAGCCATTGCCTGCTGCTTGATAAACTCCTGTTTGTGTCTCCTGAAAGCAGTGAAATTGGCAAATCTGGACTTAGCATTTTGGCTTCTTTAACCCAGCTTTCTGCTTGGTTTCTAAATATCCCTGTCTTGAAGGGACATAGCACATAAAATGAAGGATTCATTTTTTTGGTGATTCGTTTCGGCAGTTCATTTTTTTCCTAGGATCTTAGCACCCGAGGTGCTAGCATCCTGAATTGCTTTAACACCCTGAATTCCAATTTTTTTTTTATTTACTTGTTTGTTTACTTATTTTGGTCTGTTTGACAGCGCAATTGCCATAGAGTTTAAGCTTTTCTCTTAGCCCTTTGTCCAGCACCATAAATCAATCAGCAAGTACTCCAAGGAAAATTGCTGTAGGGACAATTCCCCAAGGCCTTTGGGATAGTTCTTTCACCAGCTGGTTTCTCTTTTTCTTGTGTAACTTGCTTAGCTTATCTCAGTATAAGCAAATACATTTTCAAAGTTAAACAGTATAATTATGATACCTTGGGATATATGCACTAAAAATTAAGGGACATCAAGTTTAGAAGCCCTTGTAAAATGACAAGCTGTCACTGCTGTTGTGAACTATTTCTCCCCAATGCCTCTCCTAAGAAGTTTGCTGTGACTCCTGGCCGCCAGGGTCAGTCTGTGCTGCGGTACCGTAGCTTTGACCACACTCTGCCTGTGTGTGTGGTGAGATCTGAAGCAGAGGCAGTCAGCCCTGTGTTACCCCATCTGTGGCCCCATCTGTGCAATGAACTTACTGAACAGTGGTGGCGAAATGAACTGTCCTCTCCCTGAATTCATCTCAAGTTAAATGCTGGCTTCTCTTTGAATTCTTGAAGCTGTAGAGAGCTGGTTTCTGTTCTTGGTTGTCTTCGGAGTATTGCCCAAAGGCAAGAGGCCAGCAGCACTAGGTCATAAAAGACTGAGAAGTCACCAGTCTCATTGCAGAGTGACAGAGCCGAGCAGCCATGCTTGACTGCACCTGAGCATAACATGAAGGTGCAGTGATTGGCCCTATCCGGACAGTCCAGGTGCTGTGATTAATGTCACTGTAAGTGTATCATTGTGTATGTCCGTCCTTTCAGGTGACTCTCAGTGAAGGCCCTCACCATGTGGCCTTGTTTAAAGATAGCTCTCGGGAATTTGATCTCACCAAGGAGGAAGATGTAAGTAGACTTCATCTTAGGTTCATTTATGTCACCTTATAACCCCTGTGCTCCCTAAGGCAATGAAGTGGAGTATTTGTCATACTTACTGTCTTAGGACTTTGTTCTTTTCCATTAATAGCTTGCAGCATTAAGACATGAAATCGAACTCCGGATGAGGAAAAATGTGAAAGAAGGTTGTACTGTTAGCCCTGAGGTAAGGCCAGCAATTCATTTCAGCCAAGATTTGGGTTTTTATGAAGTTTTTATGGATATTAATAATATGGATATGGATATTAATATGATATGTATATGATATGTTCCAATATGTATAGATACATTTTTTTCAGTTTTTAATTTACTTTTCTCTTTTGAGGCAGAATCTCACTATTCAGCCCCGGCTGACTTATTATGTAGACCAGGCTATCCTTGAACTCACAGAATCCATCTGCCTCATAGATGCTGGGATAAAAGGCTTGTGCCACCACACTCAGCAGGGTTTTAAATGTTCCAAACATCATTGTGGGGTGAATTTTCTAGAATAATTTCCATGGGATCAAATGAAAATAGATTTTTTTCTGAAATAAATATTTAAATGAACAAGATAGAGAATTTTCAGAATATTTAATATTCTTAAGACATTTACTCCCAAGAGCTTGCTCTTTCTCTTCCTGAATAGACCATATCTCTAAATGTCAAAGGCCCTGGGCTGCAGAGGATGGTGCTCGTGGACTTGCCTGGCGTCATCAACGTAAGTACATACATAAGATACATCCCATTTCATTCCTGCCCTGGAAGCTATCTGTAATGACTCTTAAAACCTTTTTATTCAAGACCGTGACATCAGGCATGGCTCCCGACACAAAGGAAACTATTTTCAGTATCAGCAAAGCTTACATGCAGAATCCTAACGCCATCATCCTGTGCATCCAAGGTAAACCCCAGCAGGTTCTCACTGCCCCAAGCTTTCCTTTTGCACTCCGAGAAGCATGGCAGCAGCATATGCATATAAGTAAGCACACGTGGCAGACGTGTTCTCGCCTCTCCTATTCATTCTGTCAACAAATGGGATTTAAGCTGGGAAGTTTCTGCTATTTTTCATCATTGGGACTTTTATTGGCTACACTCCTAACATAAATATATTATGACTAAACGTTTATAATCAGTAATGATTACACTGTTGTTTTTCTTTTTTCAGATGGATCTGTAGATGCTGAGCGCAGTATCGTTACAGACTTGGTCAGTCAAATGGATCCTCATGGAAGAAGAACCATATTTGTTTTGACCAAAGTAGACCTGGCAGAAAAAAATGTAGCCAGTCCAAGCAGGGTGAGGGCAAGCTCTTTATTATGACAGTGGGGGGATGCACAGGCTAATTTTTCCCCATATAGATTCTGGGAATCTCAATTAGGTGTTTGAGTTTGCAAGGTGAGCACTTAACCAACTCAGCTATTTCCCTAGAGATGAGAATGTAGGCTTTTTCTAGGTGCAGGTCTGGCTTAAGACATACTCTTTAAGGTACACAATGGTAAAAGTTAAAGAAGATTTGCTTAGTTCCAAATCCTGGCACTACCATTTGCTAGCTGTGTGATCTTGGGGGTAAGTTATTCAGCTTTTCAGTGCTTTAGGCTCCTCATCTGGTAGGAATGAAGACCTTTATAATATGATCTCATAGTTTGTGATGAGTTAATGGTCAAATGATGCTCAGTTATTAAAATGGTTCTCTGGCACCAAGTGTTATATACCTGGCTTGTTTACAGATGATAAATTCATATTCTATAGTTGCCTGTAGAACAAAGCTGTTGGGTCCTCATCTCCACTGCTACTGCCTAGGATGTTTCCTTCCCACCTTACACCTGTGGGACTTTGCCTCTGTGTCAGGGTCCCCAGAGGCAGTGATTCTTTTGACAGACTCCCATGGCTTGCCACATAGTCATACTTGCTTCAAAGATTCATTACAGAGCCATGAAGGAGAAGATACACTGGACACAGGCTAGAGGCATCCTCCTCTGGTTTTCAGGAGCCTTCTCTCAGATGTGTGGCCAAAATTTCAAATTCCCAGAAGAAAACTAGTTAGCACATACCATGTTACTTGCCCAGGAATGCCAGACAAGGGAAAGCAGGCCTTTCGTGTTGTCCCCTCAGGCCTGCTGTGGCAATTTGTCTTTGAACCTCTACCCATCTGCCTTGAGCAAGGCAGTATTGCTGTGGCAGCATTGGTCCTCATGCAAAGAAGGCAAAGCAAGATAGAAACAGTTTCTGCAACCTCCATTCTCTCCTGTTGCTTTTATTCCTTTCTCCTCTGGGGTAGTCACTTCAAAATTCATCTGAGATGCCATGGAAGCTTACTTCAGGCTTTTCTGTGGCAATGACCTGAGTCTTCAGCCCGGGTTTAACTTGTCTCACCTAGTGTTAATCTAAACATGTATCCAGAAGAAATTCTCACATCATGTGTGAATGATGGATTTATGTGAATATGCACTTTCCTGAGTCCTGACTCCATAGTTGTTATCACACTCAGAAAAGGATTTTTGTCTTTAAAAGAGTTGAAAACCAAAATATGTTACTTTAAGTAGATATGAAGAAAAATGAATAAAAAGCTATCCAACTTGGTTAGAATTCAGATAATCTGGGCCGACAAGGTATCTCAGCAGGTAAAGGCACTGTGGGAAATCTGACAGGAGCTGGATCCCTAGAGAGAGAGAGCTAACTCCCACAGTTGTCTTCCTCTCTCCATAAGAATTCTCACACATACAAATACAGAGAACAAATGTAATTCTTTAATTTCATAGAAGGATTTAAATTTTCAAATATTCAAAGAAACTATAAGGAAAAAGTAATAAAGTTATTTACTGAATGCTTCTCTGTGCCATCTACTGTGCTACGTGTCATTATCTTAAAACCTCTATAATCTTTTATTTAAATTAACTCATTTACTTAAGGTCACATACCTAGTAAACGGCAGAGGACAGGCCCCAAACAGGGTCTGACCAGAAGCACTATGAATCATTCCAGTTTTAATCTTCACATATACATTTTAATAAGACATTTTCAGTATATCTATGGTAAATGTATTTCCCTCAGATAACAATGAGAACACATTTGTATGCTTTTGAGCACAAATGTGTGTGCTGGTAAATAATACATGTCTAGAGTTTTTAACATTTTGCTTCCTAAATCGAATGTTGTGAAGTAAGTCTATATTTCACATTTATTTTCCCAATTTATTGAAATAGATACAACAGATAATTGAAGGCAAGCTCTTCCCAATGAAAGCCCTGGGTTATTTTGCTGTCGTAACAGGAAAAGGTATGCAAAGATGGATAATTATAACTTTTAGTTTTTGTTGTTTCAGATAATAAAGATTAATTTTCTTGATGAAAATCTTTCCTAGGAAACAGCTCTGAAAGCATTGAAGCTATAAGAGAATATGAAGAGGAATTTTTTCAGAATTCAAAACTGCTAAAGTAGGTGTCATATTATAATATTCAATGACTTTACAGTGAGAGCTTGTTACCCTGAACTACTTCAACTTTATCAATCATGTCTTGTAGCAGTTAGTTTACTGTTAGCTGTTTATCTACGTGGTGGTGTGTATCTAATGGGGCTGTCCTTGAGTACTCGTAGACAGATTTGGAAGCAGTTTATCACATGGTACAGTAGACTGCCTCTGTGAATGTGAGCAGAGACAATTCTCACACCTCTCATGATGTTTTCCCTAGAAAGTGATTTTTTTTTAATTAATGTTTTTACTTTTTTTAAAATGTGTGCACATTCCTCTTATAATAATAGAAAAAGTTGGAGTGAGAGGTGGCGACAGGATATTCCTAAATAGATGGTGGAAGCTACCGACAGAAAAGTAAGATAAACCACAAAGCTAAATGGAAGGCCTAAAAGAGCAATTGAATTATATAGAAAATGTCTACATAGAGTTCTGGAAATAGAAAAGCATGCCTGCCTCAGATAAGTCCAGAAGTAAGAATCGTTCCTGCAAGCGTAGCCCAGGAATTCTGTTTTTATTGGGAAGGAAGCCACAAGCCTGTAGAACTGTACTGTCCACTCTCGTGCTCACTGGTCATGTGCACTCACCACGCTGACCAGTGTCTCATAGACAAAAGCCATCCCCTCAGCCACTCAGTCACAGACTTCAGAGCTCAGTATGTGCTTGCCTTGCTGGACAGCTCAGATAAGGCCCATTCTCTTCCCAGCAGAAAGCCTGACTGGGCAGTGTTAGTGTGAAGTAAGTGCTCCTTTGTCATTCTGACACATTTTAGCTCTGGTCTCCTGTAGGACAAGCATGCTGAAGGCACACCAGGTCACCACGAGAAATCTCAGCCTTGCTGTGTCAGACTGCTTTTGGAAAATGGTTCGAGAGTCGGTTGAACAACAGGCTGATAGTTTTAAAGGTAAGCTGGCTTCTTAAAGCAAGCCTACAAATCCAGCCATGTGACAGTTGACAGTCTTCCGAATTCAGCAGATTTTTTTACTTCCTTTCTCAGTCTACAAGTACTTGATTTACGTTTGGACAATATATTGAAAATGGAGAGATGCAAACCCTCTATTGTACAAGAACTGATTTTCCCTGTCAGAAGCAGCAGGCTTGCAGTAGTGTTGGGAGAAAGCTCAGTGGCCTGTAGAGAACTTGGACCCTCCCTGTGAAATGGAAATAAAGATAGCATAAACTTGCTGTGGTTCTAAGTGGAATAAATAGTAAATCCCCAAAGGCAAGTGGGGAAGAACTTATTCCTGCTAGATGAAATTACAGAAGCAGACTTGGTGCAGAGAGGGTGGGTACGGGGCAAAGATGCAGAGTAACCTATCTAACCATTAGCATTAGATTCATGATCTAAATTCCAGGGCCAGACTTCATTTTCCTAGCAGCTACACTAAACTGCTCCAGCTGTGGACTTGTAAAATGAAGCAGATAAAACTAAAAGTAAGAAAAATAGTTTAGATAACTGTAGTAATCAAATTCAGAATGTCAGCCTTCAACTACTGTGTCTGGAAGACGAGCAGTTGTACCTAAGCATCTTGCTTTCTCCACAGCCACACGCTTTAACCTAGAGACAGAATGGAAGAATAACTACCCTCGCCTGCGAGAGCTCGACAGGGTAAGGATCCAAATGCCCACGGGTCTTGTATATGCTTTCATTTACTGTGTTCTTCAGAGTTCTTGTTGACCTGGAGAGCTAAATTGCTGTGATTTTAATGATGATTTCTTAGGAATAGTTGTCTTTTCTATAATAATAATGATTATAACATTTTAAAATAGTTAGGAATTGTAAGATATAAAACAATGTTAAAATGTTTTCTGAGAAAGTCATGAACTTTTTAGTAGTCTTATTGATATATGCCTATGTATCTATGTAATCTAATTTTTGGTTTTAGCTATATATTAGTTTTTTTACTTTCTTGGTATTTACTTTGGAAACATGGGCTAATTAAATTAAATTAAATTCTTTTTCTTTGATTTTAAAGTAGCATTAGTTGTAAGACCCAGCATTAACTTACTATTACTGATTACTGATTTGTGTGTTGCTTCTTTAGTAATTGTTATGTGGAAATGTTTTTAAAAACTGCAATGAGAATTGAAAAGAGTAGACAGTGTGCCTGCCTCTCGGGCCTTACCTGAGGAATGGCATTCCTAAAGGAGATTGGGGGATCATTTGTTAGTCTTGTGTCATCAAACCAAAACTTACTCAACCACCCTATCTGTGCCCTCCTTTTGGGTATCTCTGAAGGGCACGACAGGACAAATCTAATGTCTCACGACAGGGCTAATTTCTGTCTCTGTTGCCTAGAACGAACTATTTGAAAAAGCTAAAAATGAGATCCTCGATGAAGTCATCAGTCTGAGCCAGGTCACGCCAAAGCACTGGTGAGCGCTCACCTTCCTCTCCAGATCTTTTCCTCAACGTGGACGGAAGCAGGGGGTTCCTGCCTGTGTTCAAAGTGAAGTAGGCCAGAGAATAAAGGGTGTCTCCTTAAAATACAGCTGCAGCTGTAGACTATCAACTGAATGTCCGCACGGTAGCTTACTCAAGGCTCCTTTTGAATCTGGCTTTGTCTTCAGCTTATCTTCTCCTTCAGCTTATCTTAACAGATACCGGCTTGAGGTTCTATAGAGTCATTTACACATAATTTCATAAAGTTGCCACAAAATAACTAGTCAGGCCTGGTTATTACTAATGGAGAATAGCATCCTGGGGAACATTGTTCTGTAAAGGAAAAATGGTATATGCTTTTTTAGCTCTCATTCCGGAGCAGAACTGGTGATTTCTGAAATGTTTATGTGCTGAGCTGTGCACAATAACATTTTTTTTATCTTATGTATATGAGCATTTTGCCTGAATGTGTCTATTGCCCACAGAGGCCAGAAGAGGACCCTAAGCTTCTAGAACTGGAGTTGCATACAGTTGTGAGCTGCCCTGTGGATACTGGGACTAGAACTTGTGTCCTTTGATATAGCTACCAGTGCTCTTAATCACAGGCTCTCCAGAAATGTGTTACTTTTTGTTTGTTTGTTTGTTTGTTTGTTTTCTACTTAGATTTCTTTTTTAAGTGGTAAATTGATCCCTTTGAAAATTTGTCATATGAATCCTCTGAGAAGCTATCATTATCAATTTATGTTTATGTAAATATAGGCATTCTTAAACTTATTGCGACAGGGCATTAAAAGCAAACAGACTAAACCAGAGACGGTAGCAGATGCCTGTAATCGCAGCACACAGGAGCCAGAAGCAGGAGGAACACAAATTCTAAGGAGCCTGTGCTCCGTCGGTAACCTGGTAGCAACAGCAAGACAGACTACAGGTTGTTCAAATGAACTATATATAAAAAGTCTGAAATTTTCTAAGTGTATTTTAATTAACAAATTACTCATGCCTCAGTTATCTTCTAATAAACCTGTAGTATTTAAAAACATATCACTCTTAACACAAAATATCCTTCAAGATAGATAGATAGAGACTGTCTCTTGATTTCTCTGATTCACAGATATATACATATCCCAAATTTTCCAACCCTTCAAGTATGTGTAGGTAATTGCTGCTGCTAGTGATGCTTCAGTCGAGCTATTTTTAAAACGTTTAATGCTATATTGGCTTTCTTGACACTTCTTTTCAATTTCAGGGAGGAAATCCTTCAGCAGTCCCTGTGGGAACGAGTGTCAACACATGTGATTGAGAACATCTACCTTCCGGCTGCCCAGACCATGAATTCGGGAACATTTAACACCACAGTGGACATCAAGCTTAAACAGTGGACTGACAAGCAGCTTCCTAATAAAGCAGTCGAGGTTAGGATATAATGTAAATGGGTAAGAAGCATTGTCTGGAGGCCATAGGTGCTGTGGCTTGTGGGTCTGTCTGCCCTCACAGTCACTGTTTGTCTCTGGAGCCATAACCCTTCATGTGTGCTCGGCTCCTGCTTCTCTGTTGGAGCTAACTCGGCATTGTTCTCAGCTGCTGCTAACGTGAAAGTTTACTAATTAGGATGCCTAAAGGCCTTGCTTCTTCGGCCAGAGATACCATTTAATACAACCAGCAAAACTGGCTTGAAGGTGAAATATTTTAAACCTCTGAATTGAGCTTCTATAAGGAGTTTCTTTAAATGGACTAAACATTACGGCTTTTACATTTTCTACAGGACCTGTAATGCTTACATATGCATTAAGTTAGGGTCTTACTAGTGTTGACTAGGAATTGTTTACAAAATAAAAGCACCTTAAAGAATCCATTTATGTCCCGTGGTGTCTTTGCCCAACCTCATGAAAACTGACCACATGAAAACTGATAGTTGCCCTACTTGCTTAACCTTCCTGCAGCTTCATCTGAGAAGCCGGAGTGATAATGAGCCTTCCTGCCAGGGTTGCTATCTGGGTGAGACTAGCCTGGCGTGGTGGCAAACGCCTTTAATCCCAGCACTTAGGAGGCAAAGGCAGGCAGATTTCTGAGTTTGAGGCCAGCCTGGTCTACAGAGTGAGTTCCAGGATAGCCAGGGGTATACAGAGAAACCCTGTCTCGAAAAACCAAAAAAAAAAAAACCAAAAAGGTAACATCTGCCCATTCATAGTAGCCACTCAGGATTATCTACATTATCAGTGTTTGTTCAGCCTCCCATTCCAGCTGAGAGCCAGTTTGTCCTGGACTCAGAGGAGTTGCTCAAAAACTTGTCAATACTAAAAGTGATTTTATCTTTCATACCTGCCTTGGAAATGACATAGGCTGTCCTGCCCAGGCTGGCTTCTCAGCACTGTTATCACCTTCCTGGACCTCTATAATGGCTGTGTGTGTGTGTGTGTGTGTGTGTGTGTGTGTGTGTGTGTGTTTATGTGTTTATCTGCTCCCAGCAGTGAGTGTGTGTGTGTATGTGTGTGTGTATGTATCTGCTCCCAGCAATGTGTGTGTGTGTGTGTGTGTGTGTGTGTGTGTGTATCTGCTCCCAGCAGCCCCTGCAGCCTCTGCCTATGTTGCATGTTCTGAACTCTGCTCATTTCTTGACTTTCCATGAAAATAATTGGAAAGCTGCTGCCTCTTCACAGTGTTCTGGGTGTGTCCTGAGATGGAACATTTGCAAATGTCCCAAACTTGCAATGGTGAAACTAGTCATCATCATCATGGCACTAGTAATTCTGTCTTTCTACTTTCTGCCGTGGGCTTTATGTTGAGGGAAGGAGTGGAGCTGCTGAGGATACGAAGCTATATGTTCATTCCCGTCTCACACAGGGCTTGGTGTTGCGTGCCTATAATCCTAACTCTGGGGAGGCTTTGCCTCAAGTGTACAACAAACAAAACCAAACCCCATTCCCCACCATCTAGATGTACATTCAGTTTGTAATTACTTTTGCCCTGTGGTCTTCCTTCCACAGTTGAGATGAATAAAAGTTAGCCGAACCACAAAGCTTATAAATGCCTTGTAGTGCTAGAAGCCTTGATAGGAATCTTTGCTTACAGGCACAAATGTAAAGATGACTGGCTCAGTGAGTAACTATTTCAACTTGGAATTGTGTGGAAGCAGCAGGCAGGCTCAGATGTGTTATTGGTTAAAATAAGTGAAGTAAATGTGTTGGCAGACTTGGGGTGTAGGGCTCACCTAGAGGAGCCAATCCTGCTCGGCTCAGCAAATGGCGTCCTGTGCAACTATGACTTGATTATTTCCAGGTTGTTCTCAAGCACTTGAGGTACAGATGTGTTTGTGAAATCTGTTTTTAAAATTAGCAGCATTTTTAAACAGAACCTCTATGTGTTACCTCACCTGTCTTGGAACTCATTCTGTAGACCAGGCTGGCCTTGAACTCATAGAGATCACCTGCCTCTGCCGCCTGAGTGACAGGATTAAAGGTGCCACTGCGCCCAGCTGTGCTGCCTTTTTATTAGTGTGCGTGCATTTATCAGTGAACATGCATTTCTGATCATAGCTTCGTGGTTTTATGATAGATTTTCATGTTTCATATTTACTAAGAATAAGCTATATAAATACAGCCTTTTCTTTTATATCTAGGTTGCCTGGGAAACTCTACAAGAGGAATTTTCCCGCTTCATGACAGAACCCAAAGGAAAGGAACACGATGACATATTCGACAAACTTAAGGAGGCTGTGAAGGAGGAGAGTATCAAGCGGCACAAGTGGAACGACTTTGCAGAGGATAGCTTGGTACACAGCTCTGTCTAACTTACATAGTCCAACGTGGTGCTCACGTACCTTTACAGCCCTCGGCGTTTAATTTTAGCCACAAGAGACTCCACTTTATTTGTCTGATGAAAAATTGACAGATGCAGCCAAATAAAAGGAGCTGCTGCCTTTCTGTGGGAGTAACCTACTGTTAGTGGTTATTTGTTATGCTTGATATTTATGAATTACTGACACGT
The DNA here is from genome assembly GCA_902729485.2 of Mus minutoides. NCBI lineage: Eukaryota > Metazoa > Chordata > Mammalia > Rodentia > Muridae > Mus > Mus minutoides. The sequence continues at coordinate 1,447,521 of LR749558.1, read as the reverse complement.
GGAACATAAATTAGTTTCTCTGCCCTACCCATTTCAGAGGGTCATTCAGCACAACGCTTTGGAAGACCGGTCCATATCAGATAAGCAACAGTGGGATGCAGCCATTTACTTCATGGAAGAGGCACTTCAAAGTCGTCTCAAGGATAGTAAGTAGGGATGAGAGCTCTTGAGTTGCAAGCACTGTAAAACACAGTCATTGGGCCAGCAAGGTACTCAGTGGGCAAGCCATTTGCCATGAAATCCCACAGTGGGAACAGAGAACAGACTCCCAAAAGCTGTCCTCTGACCTCCACTCATGCACTGACGTGTGGGCACATCCAAATTCACACATATATATCATATATATACAGATACACAGTTAATTTTTATTATGTAATTAACATTTCAAAGTCTTTTTCCTGAATACAGTTGAATATTTATTTGTGGGATTTTTTTTGTCAGTTAATTAAGTTAGACACCAGATATTTATATGTATTCCTACTCAAAGGAATTCTGTACAAATTGAACTCCTCATAGATTTTTTTAACCACACAGTTATCATACTTTTGCCATACTAATGCCAAAATAATCATATAAATTATTTCCTTTAATTAATTTCATTTTAATGCAGTATTTATTAAAACTTATAAACATTGTTAATTATAATTCATAGCCTTGGTAAGCGATAAAATTCCTACTGAATTAATTTTTATCTTTCTTGTAGCTGAAAATGCTATTGAAAACATGATCGGGCCAGACTGGAAAAAGAGGTGGATGTACTGGAAGAATCGGACCCAAGAGCAGGTAGGAACACAAACGCCTGTGGTCTCATGCTGACTTTTTGCTCATGGTTTATATGGTTTGGTGCTGTGGTTTTCTGTAGACCCAGCTGGCCTTAAACACACAGAAGTTCTGCTTCAGCCTCTTACTGAGATGCAGGCTACCTTAAAAGACTAACACGGCTTCATGAACGCCTATGACCACAAGGCTCTGGGATGGCGACAGGAGACTCTCTGGGGCCACTGGCTGCCAGCCTAGCTCCAGGTTCCCTGGGAAAGCCTGCCTAAGGGAATACAGTGACAAATAACAGCACAGGACACCTAATGTCTTCCTCTGATCTCTGCATGTGCCAGCATGTACATGTACATCACACATACATATACCAGGACCACACGTTACATGTGGACACAATTTTCTCATGGCTCTACACGATTCTTTAGAATTTTAGTTACATTAGCCTTTCTAAAATGCAGTTAATCTGTTTTATTAAAAGATTAAAAAAGAGAAAATGCACTTCCTTTGTGTTGACTGCTTTGTTCATTTCAGTTCCCTAATTGAGGTTCAAAAAAGACTAGTTGGGCTAGAGAGATGGCTCAGTAGTTAAAGCACTTGCTGTCTTATGGACAACATGGGTTAAGTCAGTTCCCAGCACCCAAGGGACAGCTCACACCCAACCTGTAATGCTAGTTCAGGAACCAACTTCCTCTTCTGGCCTCTGAGGGCACCAGACATGCACATGGTACACATATGTACATGCAAACAAAACACATATACACAGGTAGAATAAATAAAACCTTTTGAAATGAAGAGCAGTTGTAAACAAAAACATTAAACAGAGTCAAAGGATATATGACTATTGTGGTTAGAAAGAATATAATTTTTTTCTAATATTATCTGTGGATTTTTCTGTTGCATGCATATTTAAACTATTTTACATTTTTGTAGTACTTTTTGTTAATGTGCATACAAACTAAATATGAAGATTCAGACAGGAAGTATGATAGAACTCTCATCCTTCAGTAAACATTGAGTGAGCACTTCAAAAGAAAAGTGGCAAAGCTAATTATAAACAACTTTAAAAATTGGGAAACTGGAGAAAAATGTGTGTCATTCCTACAACCCTTTTTATTCCCTCTTACAGATGTTTGTTTGTTTGTTTGTTTGAGACAGGGTTTCCCTGTGTAGCCCTGGCTGTCCTGGAACTAGTTCTGTAGACCAGGCTGGCCTCCTAGAGGTGAACCTGCCTCTGCCTTCTGAGAGCTGGGATTAAAGGTGTTCAGCTCCTAAAGGGAAGTGCATAAATAGAATATAGAATCAATATATAGAGATGAATAAATAAAAGTAATAAGAGGTGGCATCCTGTCTACTTGCTGTTTTTCCCTACGTTCACTGAGCCTGCTTAATTAGCAAAAAAAATGCTAAAATGTGGAACAATTAAGAGAATCCAATACTCCCAAAGAGCATTTTTTCTTTGTTTTTATTTGCATTATAAATAAAATTAATGAAATCTATGATTGAAGCCCTACTTCTTTTCCAGTGTCCCACACTTCTTGTTTCATTAGCTCCCTATAGTAAGTGACTTGACCCTGCGTCAGCACTGTCTGTTCTCACTGCTGTACAGGTGGGCTGAGAAAAGGTCTGTCTAAAAGAGCTTGCAGGCCTCTCAGTCTTGGGAGTCTGGCCTGGAGACAGGAAGAAACACTGATTAGAAACACATGGTATATGGCAGATACCATCAGCATTGGGCAGGAACCCTGCAGAACAACCCAGTAACTACTGGTACATAGACTTCTAAGCAAACAGAGAGAGATGAGACAACTCTGGTCATGGCTGGATTTCTCCAGAATCCTGTAGAAGCAATAAATTTATTTCAAGGCCATTGCAAACTATCTGTACACCTAAAAGAGGAATCTGGAAGCCCTACCTAGATAAGCCTTCACTCCTACTCCTATTCTGGGTTTGGGACAGCATATGAAAGATTCAGGCTAGTGGTTTAGATATAGGAGAAAGGACACCAGAATCACCTGGGAGGGGTTTGTGTATCAGTTTTGCTTTTTCCTTTAAACTTTGACTAAATCCAGTTCTGTTTCCCTAATCTTTCTATCCTTCCACTCCCAATTGAAGAGTGCTCCTGTGTCCCTCTTACCTAGGAGATGCAGTGGGAAGCATAGTTCAGAAGAGCTTCAGGGGAGCCTAGGTCAGTTTAGATAGCTGTGTGCAGTTCTTCTGCCATCATGAATGACAAGACTTAGCAAGAAAAGATTTTCCTTTGTTAAAGATGAGAAACCCGGGGGCTGGGAGATAATAGCTCGGTGGTTAGGTGTCCTTTCCACTCTTTTGGAATTTAGATCCCAGAACCCATGTTCCAGAAATTCTGTGCTTCCTTCTGGCCTGTGGGCACCCACACTCAGATGGTAAACACACACACAATATAAAAATAAATGTGTGTTGGGTTTTTGTTTGTTTTATGCTATTTTATGCTTTTATGTAACCTTTCTTTAGTTTTGTAGGAAAATCCCACTGTGTGAAACATTCTCACTGTCTTAATAGAGCAGATAGCCAGGGTAAATGAGAAAGAAGTTTTCTCTGAAAGAGTTGTTGTTTTAACATTGGGTCAATGATGAAAGCAATGTAGGTGTGAAATCTTGGGCCCTGCTTCCCACACATACTGCACAGAATAGAGCCGTGTGACTGGCCTGGGAAACTTGACTTTCGTTCACAGCTGGTCAGTTGCAAAACACAGTTCCAGGCGAGTTCTCTTACAGATTATTGATGTTATTAGTGATAAGAAGTTCATGTCTTTTATCATCCGTGTCAGAATAAAGGATTGAAAAATAAGGAGATAAACTGAGTTGGCTGATGTAAGAGTCTTATTTTGAAACTCGTGTGTATGTTTTCTTCCTTGCTGAGATTAATACATTGCAAAGAAAAGGCTGAAATGAATTAAGAGTACTTCAGGAATAGTTTGAATTATGGGTTCTTTAATGGGAGAGCTTCTTTTGAAAAGCATCAAACTACTCACTTGATATTTCATTGGTTACAGCAGAAACACTTCACAAAGTCTAAGTCCTTACAGGCATTTATAGAATATTGCTTTTTTCCACATGGGCACCTTTTCTTACACAAAAATTATACTCTACAGTCAAGAATAAGTCTGTCGTAAAGAGCCTAGTGCTTTGATTTCACCAATAAAACACTGTGCCACAAGTAAGATTCTATGGCTAAGCATTCATAAGTCCAGTGGCTATGTTCATAGGCCTCCTAGTTTATATCTTATTGTAATTAACAGTAGTAATGCAGTAGTAATACATTTATTAAAACGGGTCTCTTTTCACAAGTACGAAGTTTGAACTGTCTAAACAGCCTTCTTTTACCTTGGTAAGTGTGTTCACAATGAAACCAAGAATGAGCTTGAAAAGATGCTGAAGGTTAATGACGAGCATCCAGCTTACCTCGCAAGTGATGAGATTACCACAGTCCGGAAGAACCTGGAGTCTCGAGGAGTTGAAGTCGATCCGAGCTTGGTAAGAAGTACTATCAAAGACTTGGTGATTTGGCTTAGAGGTAGATTGCTTGCTTGTCTAGCAAACACAAAGCCCTGGGTTTAAACCTCAACTCAAAAAAATTTTTTTTCCAAAAATACCAAAACAAAAAATAAGAAATACCCTGGTCAGCCAGATGTGGTGGCAGGTGCAACACTTGGGATCTGGAGGCAGGAGCTGAAAGGTCATCATCGGCTACAAAGTGACACTGGAGTAGGACTCTCTACAAGCTCTATCTCTGAGAAAGAAGGGATGGAGGTCCTTGCAGTGCAGCATTCCTGCCTCTGATGCGTTACAGAGAAATCTGAGTGCTGAGTTCTGCTGTGTGCAGTGTGTACATTTACTGCCTTAATGATAGTTATTTCGATTCTTTGAAGAAGATCAAGTTTAACTTCTATTTGCTTTTTACAAGGGAACTCCATAAATCCAGATTTAGAAATTTGGGTTCCTACAGAAGGGATGAAAGGCATCCAGACCTTGCCTCAGCTCCGTTTTACAGTTTTAGAATACAGCAATTCACTTTTGTCTAAATGTGACACATTCACATAGACAGATATTTATGTGTGCATGTGTGTGCTGGGGAGATGGGGGAGTTGTTTGTTTGTTTTCAATAAGGTCTCACTATAAAGCCTTGGATGTCCTAGAACTCACTATGTAGGCCAGGCTGCCCGCAAACTCAGAAAGATTCACCTAAGTCCTATGCCAGGATTAAAGGGGCATGCCACCATTCCCAACAGCATAGGTAATTACAATGTTTACAGCCAATGTAGCACAATTAGGTACTAGTAGATTTAGGGGGGAAATATGCATTTTAATATTTTATTGAATTGGATAAGACCTTTGGATCCTATCTCATTTTCCTCATTCCTGATGATAATTATGAGAACAAATTCTACATGTTAGGCCAGCTTTTCTCTTAGCTTCATAATGCTTATTTGCAGAGTTTTTTGGTTTGGGGTTTTTTTGTTTTTTGGTTTTGTTTTTGTTTTTTGTACCCCTGGCTAAATACCCCTAGGTGCCCTGGAACTCACTCTGTAGACCAAGCTGGCATCAAACTCATAAAAACCATTTGCCTCTGCCTCCTGAGTGTGCCCCACCACCACCCAGCAGCAGCAAATAGGACTGAAATGTTTTAAAGGTTAACTTAAGGGCTGGAGAGACGGTTCAGCAGTTAAGAACACTTGCTCTCACAGAAGACCTGGGTCTGGTTCCTGGAATCATCTAACTAATATCCATAATTCCAGTTCCAGAGTTTCTGACAGCCTCTGCAGGCCCAGCAGGCATGTGGTGCACACACATGCATACATAGAAGCAAAACACCCGTGCACATAAATAAAAATAAATAAATCTTTAAAAAAAATTTTATGTGAAACCCAATTAGAAAAATGAATGCAGTGAGGAAAGCAACCTGGAACCTTCTGTGCCACTGTGGTTGCTTTTAAAGACCCCCTGTTTGTATGTCTCTACACTTTACATTCTGCCTCAGGTCAGAACAAGAAACCTGCTAAGAACCTAAGTACTTAAGCTGATGTACCTGTTACATTATCCATAAATTGAACATGAAACTTTTAATTGGATATAGAGCTAATTTGTGTGGTCCCAACTTTCATTATTAAAAGTTCATGCAGCTAGGTATGGTGAGTTTGAGACCAGCCTGATCTACAGATCAAGCTCTAAGACAGCCAGGGCTACACAGAGAAACCTGTGGGGGTGGGGGAAGGCCATGCCAGTTGAGCACCCACCCTTCTTCAACAAAGAAAAGTAGAAATGCCCCAAAACCTGGAACTTTGTCCACTCCAACTGATGTCACAAGAACATTCTTCATGTGACGGTATTCAAAATGCAGGTGCACAGTATTGTAGTACACATCATTACTGTTAGACTATGTGTGTGTTAGGTATATGTAAGTGAATTTTGGGTTTAGACCTTTATCCTACCCCCAAGGTGTATATGTAAATATTACAAGGTCATCCCACCCAAAACTCGCATCTGCAGAACAGTCTGGGACTCATGTGTGTCAGGGCAGGAATGCTCAAGCTCTGTGTGCTTCGACACTTCTAGTTTCATGACACTTGGTTAATGCAGTGGGGGGTTCTCTTGGAAGCAGAGTGGAATAGGTTGCTACTTTCTGCAGACAAAGTCTCAATTTGTTTTTTCTAGTTACATTTTGTTCAGTATAAAAATATGGGCTGTCAGGGGGTGTGGCTTCTCAGCAGTTGGATCGTGTTACTAATACTGCTCCCTTTAGTAATTGATAACTCAATTGTAATAACTCAAGCTTTCATCATCTCCTGGATGGGATTGGTATTTGTTTGGCCTACTAGCATTACTGTTGTTACTAGATATGACATATGTACATGCTCTGACAGGACTGTAGTGCCACAGAGGCAGGGCTACTGTGGTAACCGTGTTATCAGCTGGTGTATAGTCTGAGACCAGCGTCCAGGGCCTAGCTCTGCCCTTAGACAAGGCTTTGTACTCTTCTTGGTGTACAGTCTGAGACCAGCGTCCAGGGCCTAGCTCTGCCCTTAGACAAGGCTCTTATACTCTTCTTGGTGTACAGTCTGAGACCAGCGTCCAGGGCCTAGCTCTGCCCTTAGACAAGGCTTTGTACTCTTCTTGCCGTGGCTCCCCACTGCTAGCGAGGCAAAGATCAGCCCTTACCAACCTACTCTGTACAGTGGGTACAGTTTGAATGTAGCTACATTCTTGCTTAGAACTTTGTAGATTTTGAAGCATATAAACTAATAAATCTAATACCTGACTTTAAAAATTATATAAGTTGATTTAAAGCTATTGCTTTCAATTAACTCTTTTTTAAGACAGCATTTCTCTGTGGACCAGGCTGCCCTCAAACCCACCTGCCTCTGCCTCCTTCATGCTGGGATTAATGGAGTGCACCACCACTGCTGGGCAACAGTCCTTTCCTGTTTGTTTTGTTGTTTGAGACAGGACTTGTCTCTGCCCTGCAACTTGATGTGTAGACCAGGTTGGCCTTGAACTTGGAGATCTGCCCCTCAGTTAACTTTTCAAAGTAAATTTTGTATACAACTAACTTTTAGTGGTCAACAACATCTATTATAACATTGTTTTTTTCTTTTCTCATTTTAGATTAAGGATACTTGGCATCAAGTTTATAGAAGACATTTCTTAAAAACAGCTCTAAATCATTGTAACCTTTGTCGCAGAGGTTTTTATTACTACCAGAGGCATTTTATAGATTCTGAGGTGAGGTTTCACAAAGAAAAAATAAGTAAATTTTAATAATTGATGAAAGATGGTAAAAAGTAAACTTCAGTTTTACTATAAGCCCTTGAGCATCTGGAAGAAAAGAGTATGTAACTTATAAAGAATAACTTTTTATCTTGTTAGAGATTTACCAGTTTAGCAGTAACTGACTTCTGTGCATATCGTATCATCAGGAGCTGTAAGAATGTGGAGAGATGGTCTCTTGTACCCCAGAGTGGCTGGAAACAGTTTTGTGTTTATGAGGAGGATGTGTGTATAGCATAGCCATTAGCATGTGCCCTGGAGACCAAATAGTAATACTACTTTACGGTGCACTTTTTTGTGTCATAATTATTTTCTTACATCACTGAAATCTTGCTTTCTCTAAAAGAACTTCAAGTTCTTGTAATGGACATAGCTCTCATACCTTTTAAAGTAACCCCTAGGTGGCAGCAGACTTATGCCTTTTGACATTTTCTCATAAAGAAAAATGTTTTTAAATAGCCCTTGAAAAGCTCTGCTAATCTATGTTGTTGCTAAACTGAAGCTTCTAAGTGTTTTTCTGGGTATATTTCAGCTCAAAAGAAATAATGTGTATGTGTGTGTGTGTGTGTGTGTGTGTGTGTGTGTGTGTGTATATGTATGTATGTATATGTGTATGTATATGTGTGTGCATAGGTGTATTAGATAAGCACTGATATTTTTACTAAACCTTAGGAAATAAGTTCTATGTAATTAATATAGGCTTTGTTTTTACATTTTCATCTGATCTTCTTAACGGTTTACCACTCCAGCTGGAATGCAATGACGTGGTCCTGTTTTGGCGAATACAGCGTATGCTCGCCATCACTGCCAATACGTTAAGGCAGCAGCTTACAAACACTGAAGGTAAGATAACTCCTAAAAACAGATTGGTTAGAAAAACCTGAGAATCATAACTTGCTTTGAAATATTAATTAAAAAATAAATTACAATTAGAAAATTATAGGGATAAAAGATGCTACAAACCTACTTCCATTAAAGTTAAAATAAAAAGACGGGCGTCCTGAGCATTACTTCGTGGTTTTGAAGTTTGTATGTCTGTCTGTTATGGCTTAAGAATACATCCTCCTCAGACTGTGGATAAGATTGATGCTGATAAATGTACTAGAAAAATGGAAACTGTAAATCCAAGGGAACGACTGGCGCGGGATGCTTGGTTTTCAGTGTTCCGGGAAGTTTTTCTTCAGTTCATAAGCACTGCTTTTCTGGGCTTTTATTTACAGTTAGGCGGCTAGAGAAAAACGTTAAAGAGGTATTAGAAGATTTTGCAGAAGACGGTGAGAAAAAGGTTAAATTGCTCACTGGCAAACGAGTTCAGCTGGCAGAAGATCTCAGTAAGTATTCTCTCCTACCCCGGCTTCCTGGACCCCAGCCACGTTCTCATATCTCCCATTTAATCTCAGGCTTAAAGAAAAGTTACAGCTACCTATGAAGAACTTGTTTTATTCTGAATTGTTAAAATAAGACATTGACCTAAAATCTTACCACTTCCAAATACTTGAATGTGTTTCCTAGGAATAAAGATTTTTTTCTCCTAGCAACTGGCAAAATCAGAGTGTCACTGTAGCTAATCCTCAGACCTCATTCATCTCTTAGTGGTAGGTATTGTCCTGCCACATCGCACACTGCTCCGGCTCATTCCCTAACAAAACTTACTTACCTACTTACTTACTTACTTTTTTGTTTAGGATGGTTTTTAGAAATCAAGGTCTAAGAACTAGATATACTTGTTGTTAGTAAATATGAGTTCTTGGGTCTTCTCAGTAGAAAGTAAGTGTGTGTGTGTGTGTGTGTGTGTGTGTGTGTGTGTGTGTGTGTCTACATGCATACCTACTCCTAATTTTATGTATCTATTGAAGACTTTTAAGTAGATGCTCACTGTTCCAAGTTGTATCCAGTTTTGCTGGTATGTTCTTGACTTTGCTCTTTTCCATACTTGTAATTCTTACAGTGCGGAACTGACTTCCAGAATCCTTAACATAGTTACATATTTTGATCAGTCCTCTTAATGTATAACCAAACTTTTCTGCTGCCCCCACTACACAAATGTTCTTTTCATCCAGCTTGGAATCTTAGCTGTCTTATACCAGACCACCACCACAGTGCCTCACTCTGTGCCATGTCCTCTTCACACGCTGTGGCATCCTGTCAGAGGCCGATCTTTATAAACTCCTTTCCCCGAGTTCATGATCTGACCTTTGTGTCTGGGGTCTCTGCATCTCATCTTTCCCATATTCTCCCCCTTACCCATCTCCTGGGGGTCCTCTCCTCTGAAGCCAGACCAGGCTTTCCTGGAAACTCTTCATCATGCTTGCACTCCAGCATTCTACATCAGCTTATCCCACACAGATGTGCATCGTGGGACCAGGCTGCCATCCCCCTGCTAGCTCTGCTTGGGCTTTGGGCCTATAGCATCCCACCCACAGCCTTGCTTGTTGGAAGCATGTTTGGTTCTTAGATGCTGGTAACTTCCTACAGGGATGCTTGCTTGGACCTTTGAGAGCCCAAGGTGATCAGAGATGCAGTAACATTATTATGTAACTCTTGGTAGGCAGCACTACTCAATCTAGCTAGTTATAAGTGTCCCTTCTTTGAGCTTATGAAACTATTTTTCATTTCAGAGTGTACTTAACTGTGTATGTTTTCTGACATGAAAGAAAACAGGCACTGAGTAGGAAGAAGGGTTTCAAGGTTGGGAGCAGTTTTTAAGTTGAGTTTATAGTTCTGTAGTCAGTCACAAAACTATCCAGAAGAGCCAGGCAGGTTTCCCTGGTGTTGTGCCTGTGCCACCTGCACCGCCTCGTCCTGGCTTTCTCTTCCGGTTATCTGAGCTCCCATTGCTCTCTCTTGGCACTCTTGCCTTATTTTTTCTTTCTTTCTTTTTTTAATGTATATATCTCATCTTACTAATTTCCATTTCTGTCATATTTAACTGTTTCCTGCCTCTTTGTGCTGCTGCAGAAGCCCTGTATGCAAGCCTGGTTCACTCTTCGTCTGTTGTATCTTACATAGGGAATCCTCAAAGCCCTGCGAAGCTTCCGTACTGGCAGGATGCCTGTTGTGGCAATGCATAGGAAGGCCATTCAGCAAGCATTTGGAAGTTCCTGGCTTATAATTCCACACTTAGTGTGGATAATGTCTGTGTCCCTTGGGATATAGCTATCAGACTGAATTAATTCAATGAATTTTACCAGCTTCTATATTTTTAAGTGACTGAAAAATAATGTGCTTATTCGTGTCTTATAATAGAGCCTGCACACTCTCATTTCTCTCCAGTTGTAATTTGATTATTTAAAGAAAGTATATTACGAACTCAGATATGCGCTCTGCCAAGCCAAGTTCCACGTTCTGGAGATTTTCCTAAATAAGCAGTCATAAGACCCCCTTGAAGTGATTTGTGACTTTTGTGCAAATAGAGTTATGGTGTTAATGTTCCAAATAATGCCCTTAAAAGCCGGGGTTCACCCATGACTCAGCGTCATCAGTCACAGTAACGGAGATGAGCCATGACTGCCGTGCTTTAAAGGCCTGAGCGCCCCTCTCCGTACTGCTCCTCTCAGGGCTGAGGATTGGGAATAGAGTCAGGGATGCTTCCAGCCAGACTGCTCTCTAGGTTTATTAGTCACGGCTGTATTGTAGGGAACAAGGTATCTAGTATTACAGACTCATGTGGGATGTAGTACAGGGATTTATACTATGCAGTAGAGAAATTTAAGTATAAGTTCAGAATTGTGAATAATGGTGTCATGTAGAGTTTACTAAAATGTTGGTAACATTCGTGTTTTGCCAATCATTAATTTACCTGGTTTTCAATCATTCATCACTTTGGATATTTACCAACTGATTATTCATTAAAGTGCAGTTATAAGTAGTGTGTCATCTCTACCAAAGAAAAGCAACAAGATACAGTTAGGAAAACCAAAGAAATGGGAATAAAGCCCACATCTTTGTCAGGAAGCTTGTTGACAGAAGTCAGGACTCTTGGACATACATTGGTGTTCATAGCTGGAGCATAGGAAGGACAGGATTAGCCTGGAACTCCTTAGAGTAAGAAATAAGGATGTAGTTGATGTGTGATGTGTTGTTAATCACACAACACAGGCACTGTTTGATACTGCAACTGGGCAGACCTCAGGTAACTGAGACAGTGACATAGTGTAGCTTATTGAATAAAACACAAATCCTCTAATTAGGAATTATATGGAGGGAGGGATGATATTAGTGGTAAAGAATAGAATGTGTATCTTACTACTCATAATACTCTCAACAGAAAAGACCTATTATTAAGATTGTTTTAAAAGAAAATACCTGTTATTTTAAAAGGTAACTGTATCATGGGACAATCTGAGCAGTCACCACCTGATTCATATGGTCAAATCAGAATCCTGTGCAACCTTATAGAATACCATTTTTACTAAAGATATATGACTTTAGATGTGGCAGTATATCAGAAAAACTACAGGTAAATATTGTCTACAGAATAGCTGACCTGAGGGCATCAGATACATCAAAAACAAGGCAAGACTGAAACAGTAGTCCAGATTGAGAGCAACCAGTCAGAAATGCAGTCTGTATCCCTTGGAAGTACTGTATCTGTGCTGGTTTCAAAGGCACGATTGTTTAGTTGTGATTGATTTAAGGAAATACAGGTTGCTTCCAGCTGTATACATCAACATTTAGATGTGATGAAGCCTAATCACAGTAAATGTTTCTAGAGAGATGATGTTTTTGTAGTGTTGTTACAGCTTTTCTGTAGCCAGGTGGTTTTGCTTGTTTTATGATGAAACAGGAAAAGAAGAAAGTTTATGTTTCTAGATAATACAAGATCAGTGTCATAGGAAAACACAGAAAATGGGATTCACAGACATACTCTGTGAAGATGTCTAATGACAGAGTACCTCATGGGATACTTGAGTGAGAAACTTGAGCTCATCCCCCTGCCTCAGTTCTAGTTACAGTTTCTCCCCACAGTGTATAAACAGCCTGTGTGACTTTTATGAGAATCTTGACTCTGTAATAAGAGCGAGCTCAACAGATTCTAGTGTCTAAATGGAGAACCAACTGTGAAGATGGCTATTTGGATTGCATGTGAAATTTTTTTAAGATTTATGTATTTTATGTGTGTTTGTGTTCTGTATGCATGTACATGCCAGAAGAGAGCATTGGATCCTATTATAGATGGTTGTGAGCCACCATGTAGTTTCTGGCATTGGAACTCAGGACCTCTGGAAGAGCATTCAGTGCTCTTAACCACTGAACCAACAACTCTCCAGCCCCTACCTATGACATTTTTAGTAGTGTGCCTATCAAAATAAAGTTCTATTAAAATTACTTTCTTCCAGGTGGCAAAAGTTGTCTTTTCTATAATGTTTGATTTTATTATTGTCACCATGTTAAAAAAGAGTGCTACCATTCTGAGATCTGTTCTGTTTCCCTACCTTGGAAATGTAAGCCCTGCGCACTAGTAACACTGGTTAGGTTTCCTCAGTACATGGTGAGATGCTTTTACTTAACCCCTGTCCACTGAGTCCCAGGTTATACTTTATTGTTGTTTTGGAACAACCCTGGCTGTCCTGTAGTTCAAAGATCCACCTACCTCTACCTTCAGAGTGCTAAGATCAAAGGTGTGTGCCACCACCGCCTGGCTACAAGCTATACTTTTATTTCTTGTTATGTGCACACTCGTTGATAGCCAGGAATTAAAGGGATGATTGCAATCATTTATTTAGACAGCTTGTTCTGAGAAAGAATTCTTTTCCTGCCTATATTACAGGTTTCTAGCTCTGTGCAAAACATGAAGTTGTTTATGGTGTGATCTGATATTTGTGCACTTGTCTAAAGCCTGGAGACTGCTTTCCTTAACATTCTCCTTAGGGTCTCTACCACAACCCTGTGGTGTAACGTTAGTTATTTTCCTCAGAATAAAAAACAGAGACTTAGAAACACAGAGTATCTGATGATTTTCTTTAATTTACTAGAGGAAAAAAGTCAAGGCATTGGAAAGTATGATTGCATACAATGACCCTTTGTGTTGGGATGTGTACATAGTGGTATGTCAGAGAGACAATCCCCTGGTGTCAGCAGTGATTTTCTTATCCTCAGTCCTTCCCGCCACAGAAGGAGCTTTGGAACTGAGGCTTTCAGTCTGTGAAAACATCTAAAGAAACACCTTATGCATGGTGAAGTCATGTATATGAAGTCAATAGATGAACTGAAGGAAGCCTGTCTTTATTTGACCGGTAAACTTTCTCCAGACTGCCAGGTCCCACAATAATCAGAGGTGTCCAAAACCTGGATGTTTCTCCCCTTGCTGGTCTCAAGCTCTCTGCGTATCTAAGACCTTGAACTTCATGCTCAACTTGCTCCCACCTACTAAGTGCTTGGAACAGGGGTTCCAGGCCCAATCCGCCAGGGCTCTGCCTGTGCTCAGCAAACGCTCCCAGCTGAACCACAGCCCCAGGCCCAGAGTAAAGAGCTCTTCAGTGTGTTGTATTCATACCTGAGTCCTAAAGTCCCAGCGATTAGATACACCAACCCTGTCCATTTTAACTGGCTGTTATTCTAACTTTTGGGTCTTTGTTGAGCAGGATTAAGAGTATTGAAATGTTCTCTACCAAGTTTCTGTATATTTCTTCATATTTATAAATATGAACATAATATATGAACTATAAAAACAATAAGCTCTGGCTGTCATTGTACAGACTTATTGTAGTGATGTAGTTCAATAGTGTTCGTGTTAAAAGCAGTGAACTCAAAGTGGCTGTTAATTTAGAATTTTGCAATCTCCCCTTTCCCCACCCCCAGTTAATCTGCTCTGCTGACTGCCTCTACCCTACAGAGGTGGCAACAGCTGGCCTTTTTACTGGAGCTCGGAGGGATTAAAGAGCAGGGGAGCAGCAGCGTGCGAGGCCTCTTGCCTCTGTTGACTGTTCTTTATTGTTTGATGCTTGAGCATCTCCCAGACAGCAAGCAATTGTTGCTGGAAACTTAAGAGTTTGTTTCTCTTGAGCACATACAATGCTGTTCGGGCTCCTCTTTGTGTTTCTTCACGTTCCCAGCCTCCTCTTATCCGCCATCCTGTGCTTTCTCGTGATAATTAGAAAAGGAGCAAAGATACAACCTTTGTATCTTTGGCTGTGTGACACTCACTTGTGACGATAAAACTTGGCTATAGAGACTACAGATATGAAGGGGTTTTTTTTTTTTTCTCTGAATTACCAGATTTTCAGCCACAGAAGTCATGCTTACTATGAGAACTCTGCTCACCGTGGTTAATATTACTCAATGACAGAAAACAGATGCATTTGTTCATTTTAAAATAACGATGACACAAGGGAAGCAACAGATGAGTACTTCATTTGCAAGGCCACGATTAGCAACCTAGCAAAGCCTCCGAAGTCTATAAAAATGCTTTCCGTGACCCAAACACTGTCCTCATTTATGGGATAGTTGTAAGAATTTCTTCATGCCATTTTAAACCTAAATTTAAAAGCAGGTAGGGCATAGCTAACAGAAACATAGTTCGGAGTGTTTTTATTTTACTGTGTTCAGAGAGGGAGAATGTCATTCGAGTCTGAGATTTAATTTCTGTTGATTACTTTGTATTTCTCCTCTTCTCTGATGCATGCTACTGTCACAGATGAGATCAGTGGACCTGGACGATGGGGACTGAAACCACCCCACAACGCTTATTTATTCTCAATGTGGAGGCTAAAGTGCATGAAAATTCCCTGTGATTCTTGCTGCTCACCACCTCCCCACCCCAGCATATCCTGCAACGTTCTTCTATTCCAGCAAGGCAGTTTTCTCTTCATTAATTGGGACAAAATAGCAAATGACTTTTCTCTTCATTAATTGGGACAGAATAGCCAAATGACTTTTCTGAAAGTAGTATGTGATGGTCACAAATTTGTTAAGTCCTTTAAATTCCAAATGTGATAGCAAGTCAATTTTGTTAGATTTAACAAAAGCAATCAGTTTTTAACAAATTTTTTTAAAAAAGGAGTGGCATTGAGTTTTAGTACCTAGGTCCAGTGTGGGGAAAGAAAAGAGGGAACTAGAGAGATGGCTCTTTATTGCTCTCACAAAGGACCTTGGTTTAGTTCCAAGCACCCACATCAGGCAGCTCACAACTGCAGGAACTCGAGCTCTAGCACTCTGTTCTGGCCCCAGGCACACAAATGGTGCACACACAGACTGCAGGCACTTACACATACACATAAATAAGAAGGAAAGCAAGGTACAGAGAGGTAGGGCAGACGGCATGAGCAGTCGGGGCTGCGGTCGCCCTGCTCACTTCCCACAGCCCTCTTGCTGTTTCTTTGGCTCCAATACTGTTTCATCTTTCCTGGCTTCTGGCACAAAAGGCTGTGTCCCTCTTTTTCTTACGCCTTCTAGATCATTACCGTGTCACCTAAACCAATATTTTTCCTCCTACCTGCTTGCTTGCCTTCCCTCCGTGATTAAAAGCATACTTAGCTACTGCCATGGTTGTGTAATTGAGCAGAAAGAATACTGCCTTCCCACTACATAACTGTAAATCAGCCAAAATAATCATTCAGAGAAAATACAATCATGTCTATTATGATTGACCCACCCTAGCAAGATGGTTTGGTTCATTTATGAATTTATTATACCCGGTGTTATATATCACACATGGTCAGTGAATGCTCCATCTCTATTTGAATACTGACTTTCATTAGCCTTTCTCTGGACTTCAAAGGGAGCGACTAGAGATACTGGAGACCTTTCTTCTGTCTCGCCAGAAGCTCTTGTTCCATCCCTTATGAGCAGCTCGCACTTGTGTATTCAGGCTGATACCAGCCACTCCCTTACTGACTTCTGTGGTCTGGCTTTCACAGTATGCAAACCACTGATTTATGGGGCCCCAATGATTCCCTAGTTGCTAGTTCATCCAATCATCACAGGAAAGAAAAAAAAAACTAATAATTTTCAACATTAAGAATTGAAGTTTATCGGAACACATTTTCTTTGGCATTCAAATGTTGTGAAATGGTTATTTTTAGATATATATATGTTTGTAAAAAGGAAAGATTGGTTCTTTTTACTACAGAATAAGCATCTCTGTTTTATGTTACTAGTGACTCTTGAAGGCATCTTTTCTGGATAAAAGTTCTTCTGTGAGTTCTGCCATTGTGAAGGGATCTTTCATACTAAGGAGCACGTGACAGCAACTGAGAAAACATACAGAATTCTTTTGACCTTGAGTCTGCATGTGTGAGGGGAGCCTGCTCTGTGTTATAGGCAGAAAAGGACAAAGCTGACATGAAGAAGAGTAATTCTTAGAGCAAAGCCTCCGGGTGAGAATTACTCAC
The DNA here is from genome assembly GCA_902729485.2 of Mus minutoides. Taxonomy (NCBI): domain Eukaryota; kingdom Metazoa; phylum Chordata; class Mammalia; order Rodentia; family Muridae; genus Mus; species Mus minutoides. The sequence continues at coordinate 1,430,615 of LR749558.1, read as the reverse complement.
TCACAGAGTGCCTGTGGCGAGCGGGCGAGCGAGGCCTCCAGAGCGTGCTCTCCTGATGCTCACAAGGAAATGCAGGTTCAAACTGAGCCGGCAGAGCTGCATGGAGCAAGTCTACCTCTTAAACTCACAGTCGAAGGATAAATTGGTGTAAGGTTAGAGGGATATTTACATTATATTATGTACGTTACTATAGTCAACACTTTATTAGCAATACCTTTTTATTGCTTTAAATGCAGTTTTAGATGATTAAACATTTATAAATGGTAATTTGTAAGTTATTCTTATAAAGGAGATTCTGATTATAAATGAAAGTAAAAACAGTATCATGGTCAATAATCCATGAATTGGATTTGTAGTGGGGATTTTTGTTTGTTTTATTTTCAGGCAGGGTCTGACTGTGTAGCTTTGACTGGCTTGGATCTCAGTTTAGAACAGGCTGGTCTTAAAGTCAAAGAAACCTGCCTGCCTCTGTCTTCTAACCCCGAGAAATAGGATTAAAGGTGTATGTAACCCCAAACAATGTACTTTATCACTTTAAAGCAGTCCTTCTCATCCACCCTGATGTTGTGACCCTTTAATATGGTTGGTTCTTCATGTTGCAGTAACCCCCAATCGTAAATTTAATTTTGTTGCTACTTCATAACTCTAATTTTGCTGCTGTTATGAATTATAATGTAAATATTTTTGGAGATAGAGGTTTGGCAAAGGGGTTGCAACCCACAGGTTGAGAACCACTACTGTAAAATAAGTTCTATTTGTGTGCTAGTATGGAATCCAGGATACATATTTAAAACTAGAATTTTTTTTCTCTTCTAATAATGCTTCTGGATCCCTGCACCTGGCGTTATAGGCCACTGCAAACTGCCCCGAGGATACAAGGAGCTAGCCCAGTCCCTCTGGAAGGACAGCCTGTGCTCTTAACCTCTACTTTTTCAAACTTTATGTTTCTGTGTATGCTCTCCAATTCTAAGATGATTAAAATAGAACCTAGTAGAGGGAATGCAAATCTAATCACAATATGTAATCTGCTGGCTTATGAAAGTATATAGAAAATAAAATCAAGCAAGGCATAAACGTATGAAAAGGAGAACTTTGTGGGTTATAGACCCACTATTGACCCCCTACACCAAGTATGTGGGAAATACACTTCTTTTTCTCTTTTGTTTTTTTAAGACAGGATCTCATTCAGTTTTGGCTGGCCTGGAACTGACTGTGAAGACCAGGCTAGCCTCCAGTTCATAGAAATTCACCTGCCTCTGTCTCCAAGGCCTGGGCCACCATGCTCACTGTGAAGTACATTTCTTAGGGCTAGATAGAGACATAGGTTAAAGCAAAAGGAATTTTGTAATTTTACTATTACATGTTTCTAAACTTTCCCTCCCAATAAATTCAGTACAAATTCCCTTAAAATTTTCATCATTTAAGCCAGCCATCAGTGGTGCACACACACACCTTTGATCTCAGCACTTAGAAAGCAGAGACAGGGGCTGGTAAGATGGCTCAGCGGGTAAGAGCACTCGACTGCTCTTCCGAAGGTGATAAGTTCAAAACCCAGCATCCACATGGTGGCTCACAACCATCTGTAACGAGATCTGGCGCCCTCTTCTGGAGTGTCTGAAGACAGCTACAGTGTACTTACATATAATAAATAAAATAAATTTAAAAAAAAAAAAAAAAAAAGAAAGCAGAGACAGGAACATCTCTGGATTCAAGGCCAGCCTGGTCACAGAGCGAGTTCCAGGAGAGCCTGGGCTACATAGAGAAACCCTGCCTCAAAAGAAAAAAAAAAAAAAATCATCACCTTAATTATTCTATCCACGAGAATGATGAAATCTGTACATGATTACTCAATTTTAAAAGTACATTGTTTTTCCAAATAACATCTTCATGGTGGTAGCACTAGGAGACATAGCCTAGGCCTATCTAACGGCTCTCCGTGGTATCAGCCTCTGCTGTTGGAAGTCGGTGTGTTCTTCTCATTTCCTGTTTCCGTCATGCCTAGTTGTGTGGGAACAAGGACAAGTATTGCTTGAACTGGATAGGTTTTCACGCTTTGCAGTTTCACATTAGGGAGATTTTTTTTTTCTTCCTCTGTTCCCATCCATGTATAAAACAGTCCGTTTTACTTATTCCTTACACATCTCTCTGCTCTGTTCCAGTTTTTATACTTTGAATTGTACAAGGAGGCTTAAGTAAGTGAAGTGAACTCCTATCCCCTTTCTGAGCCGGGAATTAAGGATGCTTTGCTTTGTTTTTAATCTTTTATCTCCTCCTTTTTGCACAACTTCTTACTCTGAGCTGTGTACACAGCTCTGTCTTTAAACAAATTCTGGCGAGTATACTACCAGGAATTTGGTTTTCAGTTTTTGAAGTATTTTATTATTGTGTGGATGGTGTGGGGGAACATGTTAAAAACTGTCCCAACCATAGACTATACCATTCCTCTTGTAGTTCAGTAGGCTATTGAGTGCGGGCTGGGCAGTGTCTAGAGAGCTCTGGGCTGTCTTCTCCTCCCCACGTACTCTGAGTTCACTGACAGTGCACTTCCATCCAGCTTCTCTGCTAGCAGGGTGGGCTACAGTTCACTTCCTTTGCTTTGTACAGACTTGGCTTTAAAATACTCAGAGAACAAGTGACATTAATAAAACTAGAACTTCTGGAAAGGTTACTTTATAGAGTCCTTGTGACCCAGAGGCCATGTTGTAGCATGCTGGAAAGTAACAGTCCCTCTCCTTGAGAGTCGAGCCACCTGTTGAGGACCTGGTCTTGCTGTGTGTGCATGTGCCTTCGTCGTGACTTCCTTCTTCAGAGATGCCTGGACTGTCTCTCTTAGACTCAGTGGATGATCCTTCCATGGGGCTCTAGCCACTGTTTTAATCGTGATTCTCCTATACTCAGGGAAAAGTAGATGCGTGCAGCCCTGCTTCCCAGAATTCACTTGTTTGTTCTGAATATTTTATTTTCATCACTACTGAAATTTTTCCAATGGACTACTAAAGCTGAAGAGAGAGTAATTATATAGGAATAGAATGCATTCTATTCAGAAATAGAGGCTATTTCCATGTAACTGCACCATTCATTCGTTTGGACTCATCTGTCCCTCAGGCCTGTGTAGTTGACAGAGGTCTCTTAGCTCCTGGGAGGAGGCATTCCCCATTGTTCATAGTTAGAAGTTGATGTTCGCTAAGGTTAAAACAGTTAGCCAGATACACGGAGGCTTGTGGCAGAGTGGAGCTAGCTCTGTCAGCCTTTTAGAGTTGCCTGATGATTCTGTTCACCTGGGTCTTTGGTTGGTTTGTGAGTGACCATAGACACAACTTTTGCGGTTTGGCTTCTTACTTTGTATTGTTAATAAGTGTTTTAGAACTTGTTTTCTTAGTGAAACCAAGTATCAAGAATCTAGAGTTTATATGCACATATGTCCCCTTCATATATACATACACACACACACCTGTTATTTTTTTAATAAATCATTTCTTAAAAAAAAAAAAAAAAAAAGAATCTAGAAGCCAGAGAAATAGCATCGTGGTTAAAAGCATGTACTTCTCTTAGGAAGAGTCTGTGTTTGATTCCAGTTCCCATGTCAAGCAGCTGAGAAAAAGAAAGTGTAATTGAAATTTCGAGGATGACTTCTAATTTAAATAATATGTAACATCAGTTCTGGCCTTCTGTATTTTGGGACCTCCTGCTCCTCCTGCACAAGTGCAGGTTGGGCACTTCTAATTCAGAGGGCTGTAACATCTGAAACTTGAATACTCACATGATACTCTCTGACTCTCAGGTTTTCGAGTATTTTAGATTTTAGATTTTCAGATTCTTGGTGTTCAGCCAGAAAAGCAGAAATGTGTATTTCTGATCCCAACCATTTCTGAGTGGAGAGAGACAACTTGTATTAGTAACTAGAGCTCCTTGTGTGTGGTGAGCTTCCAACAGGCTGGGCAGTGCTCTGCCTAATAGAGCATCTGACTAGGCGCTATAATAGAGCGTCTGACTAGGCGCTATGACTTGTCTTTCATTTTTTATTTCATCTCAACTTGAGCTTGACTAAAGCTTTCAATTCCTAAGTCAGAGTTACATTCTCTGAGCTTATATTTTTTTCTTCTTTTAAAACTACATTAATGAGCTGTTTGAGCCTCTTTCCGGTGATTCATTTATCTGCTATAACTTCTTTTTAAAGCTTCGGCGCTGAAGGTCTTTTGACAAACCAATATTTATAACAGTTTGACGGCCGGGTGAGGAGCAGCATGTGTCTTTGTAACAGCTTGAAGGCAGACCCTCTCCAGGACCCAGTCATGCAGTTACCATCTTGGCCTCCTTTCTTGTGCTGGGAACATGCATCCTGCAGCACCTCCCATGTGTTTCCTTGTCCCATTGACTATCCATTCACTTCCCATCTGTTTTGCAGTCTTAAAGGAACAGAAGGGGCCCTCTTCTTATAAATCTGTCTTTGCAAGTGATAAATGATGCCCTATCTCTTTAAGGGCTGCCTGGGTGGTTTTTCTTTTCTTACAGTGGTTCAGCTTTCCTCCTAGCAAATTCAGAGTAAAATATACTTTTAAAAATAAGAGAAATACAGAAAAGGCAAAACACTATGAAGTTTTAAAGCCATAATTAATTCGATGGAACAGAATAATTTCCTGACTTTTTCCATCTTCTCAAGTAATTGCCTGTGTCACTATATCTTTGAAATGTGCTATTTAGATTTTCTATACTAATCATACACTGACAAAAGAAATGATTCCTTTTGACAAAGTATATTTTAGCTATTAGAGGAAAAAGAAAACAATATCACTAATGAATTAGAATACCAAATAACTTTACATTTGTATTATCATAATTGAGTTGATATAATTTGAAATATTTTGTGTGCTGAACACAAAATAAAGTAACTCACAGTACCCATTTGTAACCTCATGATAGATTCTATGGTCTTTACTAGAAAAAGATGATCATGAGGGCCGTAAAAGCTTTTCTTTTTGGTTGCTACTATATCTGGTCCTGAAAGTATAAGTATATACTATAACACTTCTAATTTTGGCTTTTCTAAGAATTGAGCAGAGCAGAGCAAGGCATGGGAGGGCATTACTGTAATCTCACTAGTCACAAGGCTGAGTCAGGAGAGTGGAGTTCAAGTTCAAAACCCAGCTGGACTACATAGTGAGTTCTTGGCCAATGTGGGATATAGCAAAGCCTTTTCTTAAAAAAAAAAAAAAAAAAAAGTCTTTTTAAAAAAGGAAAGAGGCCGGACAGTGGTGTCCTAAAGAAAGGACAACCTTTCTTTAGGAAGCTTTGAGGACATAAAAGAGCACCTTTTTAATAGTATTCGAAATTTTTTTCTTTTTTTTTTTTTTTTGGTTTTTCAAGACAGGGTTTCTCTGTGTAGCCCTGGCTGTCCTGGAACTCGCTCTTTTAGACCAGGCTGGCCTCGAACTCACAAGTCTGCCTGCCTCTGCCTCCCGAGTGCTAGGATTAAAGATGTGCGCCACCACACCCGGCTAGTATTTGAAATATTTGAGTTAAGTTTTGCTTGAGGCAGAACAATGAATAAATAATCATGAATATCAATTTTGACTATAGTCTTGACCATTTTGGTTCTTGTTTCCTGTTTCTCCATATCCTACATTTCCCTAGATCCTGAGTTTCTAAAGGGCGTTTGTGTAGTACAATTGTGCAATCGATAGCCATTTTTTTCAACAGCAGTGTGTGTGTTCCATAAGAAGAAAGGCTTCATAAACTCCCAGCCCTTCCATAAACAGTCCCTTTTCTGAAGAACTTCATCCATGCATCCACGCGGTATCCTAAAGGTGGCGTGGGGTGCTGGGGCACCATGGTGTAAGACAGAGCTGTAAGGTGGCTGCAATCTCTGGGTGTGTGCTTTTCCTCGGTGCATTTTCTTAGCTCTTCAGCGAGTTTCTTCATGCTTTCTTTAAAAACATCAAAAGTTGTCTAAGGTTTATTTCAGCATATGTGGCAGTGCTTTGTGTGTGGCTCTTTGAACTGATATTAACCACTAAGGTGACCCCTCTCCCAGGTCAGACCTTCTGTCAGTCAGTGTAGTCAAAGCCTAATTACAGATTAGTCTGAACTTGGGACATGAAGCATCCGAGGACTCAAAACCCACTGAGAAGCTGTGCTGCTTCATATGAGGATAAAGAGACCTGAAATGTATCATCTGGAGGGAAGGAAAAGAGGCGGTCTGTCCGTCCGTTATTCACTGAGGATTATAGGAATATTCATGATCCAATCAAGATGCACAATGAATTGATGTTTGAGATGGCTCATCTCTTAAGTAAACATTGAGTAAATGGAAATGAGACTCCTTATTCACTACATTCAGAACTGTGTAACAGAATAGTCTAAGCCCTTCCTAAGGTGGTTAATCAAAAAGACCACAGATTTTAGAATTCTCTAGCTGTCATTATTTAATCCAGATATTTAAGAGAAACGGTAGTTTGCTTTACAGCTAGGCATGCTTTTTACCAGAATATATCCTATTTCACATAAAAGGTGACTTCAATAGACTTGCTCTTTTCATTTGGCATGTGTCAGCAGTACGTGTTTCTAAATCAGAGGAGGGTGAGCAGGGCTCATCCTTAGCATTGATGCCTACAGGACTGAAAGTCAAGCTTGAAATCACTTCATAAAAGTAGACATTTCCTCAGTCAGAAGTGAGACTCAGCAAGGAATAGTGCCTTTTTTTTTTTTTCCTATTCTGTGTAACAGGCCTGGTTGTCCTAGAACTTGATTTGTAGACCAGGCTGACCTCAAACTCACAGAAATCCACCTGCTTCTGGCTCCCCAATGCTGGTATTAAAGGTTTGCACCACCGTGCCTGGTTAAAGAATGCTTCTTAAAGGTAGACTCTCTTGGGGCTGGAGAAAAAAGGCTCAGCAGTTAAGAGCAGAGAAGCCACAGAGCAGCTCACAAGTGCACTTAGCTGCACAGAACCACACAACACATATATGCATAGTTAAGATGAGTCTTTTCTAAAAGGGGGAGGGGTAGAATGTCTTCCATGTCCCGAAGATTCCATGTAGTTCATTGTCCAGGTGAGAAAGACAAATGACTTTCTTGAGGTTGTAAATGGTGATGTTGACGATTCTTTTGACTTTGTGTAATGGCCCGTTCTCCTGTCACTTCACACTAGCCCTCATCACTGCTCATAACTTAAGCCCTCTGTGGCAACGCAGTACCATAGTACAACTGTAAACGTTTTTCATAAAATCATAACTTTTTAAGAGAAACTTACAATTTTCTGTATCTTTGGGTTAAATGTTTATTTAACGTTCATTTAGGGAAAAACATATTGTTTACCTCTTGATTTTGTGAAAATTGGATTTTCCTTTAGAACTTGCAGAATTAGATACCTGTCCCGGTGCGGTTTTGGTATCTTTTCACACAAATAGCTTTTCCTCTGAGCTGTCTCTGTGAGTGACACTACTGTGCCATACACCTGCAGTCTGCCCTTCTGAGGCCGTTACTGATAGAGCAAAAGTTGGCAAACTGACCCTGTGGCTGCCCAGTTGCAATCAGATCATGTATGAAATAAAATTGAATTTTCTTTCTGTGTATGGTATGACATTCCCAAATCGACTCCACCAGGGAGTGGTCAGGTGTTGCTGAGGCTGGAAACACCTTTGTGGGATTTCTCTCCTGTGTGCTAGTCAAGTTATATGGGGGGTTGATGAGGTTTTGTTTTTTTACGTTTGTATGAAAACCATGGTCATCTCCTCCAGAATTACTATGAGATAATTTGAAAACCTCTTTTCTTTTACCCTTTTAAAGAATAGTTTAGATAATGAAGTGCATGTATATGAAACTGAAAAATACTTTTTAGAAAAAAATTCACCTGTTTTTAAACCATTGAATGGATTTGTTTTTAAAACTAAGACTGGATCATTTGGGAAAGCCAAAAATGTCTACTGGTTTGACTGCTAATTAAGAAATGGAAGCTAGGCTCGGTGGTGATTGTGCATGCCTTTAATTCCAGCACTTAGGCAGAGGCAGGCAGATCTCTGTGAGTTCAAGGCCAGCCTCATCTACAGAGCAAGTTCCAGGATAACCAGGGCTACACAGAGAGACCTTGTCTCTCTCCCAAAAGAAAAAAAAAGAAAAACTAAAAAAATGAGGAGGAGGGATAGTAGGAAAGTAAACCAAAGGAAAAAAAGAAATGATGGAAGCTAGCCCACCAGAAAAATGTACATTATGTAGATTGAAGTCTAAGGGCCTGCAAGAGGGAAGATGGCTCAGTGGGTCTTGTCGTTTGCTTCTGTGTAGTAGTGCTAAAACACTGAGTGAAAACAACTTCGAGAGGAAAAGTTTATTTTGTTATACTTCCAGGTCACAGTCATCACTGAGACTCAAGGCAGGAGCTTGAAGTAGAAACCACAGAGGAGTGGAGTGTTGCTCACTGGTTTACTGCCTCACTGGCTCGAGCTCAGCTCCCTTTCCTTATACAGCCCAGGCCAGCCTACCTACCTGCCTAAGGATGGTGCTGCCCACAGTAGGCTGGACCCTCCCACATCAGTCAGCAATCAAGAAATCTCCCACAAGCCTGTCTGATCAAGGCAGTTCTTCAGTTGAGGTTGCCTATTCTTAAGCGACCCTAGGATGTATCAAGTTGACAACCAAAATTAACCATCACAAGTCAGCTTGGTACTCAGTCACATCCCTTTATAGGGTAGTTTTGCCTGATGTTCCCGGATAACCTCACCTATTACTTTATATTTTAAAGCATCATTTTCCAGATTTAGGATGGTTAAATATTCTCCTGGCTTTGATCTGTCGCTGTTGTCGTTGAGACAGAAGGGTCTGGCAGTGCAGCCCAGGATCGCATTCACCTCATAGTCAGCCTCCCAGATAGGAGCCGCCACTTCTAGTTACTCTTTTAATTCCTAAAAATAGCCTTAGCATTCCTTTGGTAGAGCTTCAAGGAGTCTGTGAATACACCTTATGTGTAGGTGCCCACAGCTTTATTTAATAACTTCCTAAAGGGGTCTGTCAAGTGCTTCTACCTTCCCCTCCCCTCCCTCCCCTCCCCTTCCACAAAGTGGCTGCTTGCTGCTCTTCTGATCCACCTGGACATGGACCACCAGAGGTGAAATTATTTCCTCCCTTTTCCTCAGCAGTTAATGTTTTATAGACCATTTAATAATAAGGAATTGTCTCTAAGAATTTCTGATGCCTTTGAAAAGTAAATGTGTTTATATTTATCTCTTTTTATCTCCATAGAGAAAGTTAGAGAAATTCAAGAAAAACTTGATGCTTTCATTGAAGCTCTTCACCAGGAGAAGTAGACTGTGTCAAGTGAGTGATTCTGAGACTGGGCACACTACATGCAAAGCATGTTTCTGAAACTTTTCCTAATAGTTTATGGTCAGTGACTACACTGCGTTTGCTTATCTACTGTGTGGTCCTTGTGACTCTGCACCAGCCTCCTGAGTGGTGGGCCAGCCACACAGTAAACTTTTGATTGCCTTCTAGCTAAACTAAAATCATCCTCCAGAACTCATGTCAGACAGAACCAGGGTTAGTAAAGATACTTTATAGTGATGATTTTCTAATATGCAGATGACTTGTTTTCTGCATTGAAACATGGATCTGGATTTGTCTTTAGCTTAACCTCATGCTCACAGTGGGTAATTGTGTTTGTTAAATATTCAGCTTACAAAGCTTCTTTATTTAATAATTAACAATTAGTAATTGTTCTTAATCTACTTCTTTTGTTTACAAAATTTAGATAGGCCTTTTTCCTATTTATAGGCATTTAAATAGCATTAGAATTTGTTACTCTAATATAGCTAATTTTTAATTATCACTAAGGAAGTTCTATCAGTAAGTCACTGGCTTTGATTAAACTGAGATAAGAATTGTGTCTAAGCTATTATCTCTTATTTAAATCTTTTATCACTGAAGAACTTTGGTGAGTGGATAGTTCCCTGCCTCATGTCCAGTTCTTCCCAAGATAGAAAGCCTTTAGAACCAGGGACATTGTGCTTCTCCACCACAGAGGAAGTTGGGAGAATTACCTGGCCAGGAAGGCACTACTTGGATTATGCATTATTCAGAGCAGTATACCAGCAATGAGTAGAGGAGGAAGGAGTTAGAAAGCCTTAGAGGAGATGCCAAGGAGCTCACTAAACTGGCAAAGTGCTTGGCGTGCAAGCGGGAGCATGGGAGTTCAGACCCCAGTGCTGACCCAAAAGGCCTGGCTTGTAATTCCAGTGCTGGAGAGATAGAGGCAGGATCCCTGGGCTCTCTGGTCTAGCCTAAGGTGCTCTTGGGGAGTACCAGGTCTCATGGCATTTTGTTTACAGAAATGACATTAAATGAAGAAATCTATGAAACCCTGTTAAAAATAAAAGCTATAGTCCAGGCAGTGGTGGCACAGGCCTTTAATCCCAGCACTTGGGAGGCAGAGGCAGGCAGTTTTCTGAGTTCGAGGGCAGCCTGGTCTACAGAGTGAGTTCCAGGACAGCCAGGGCTACACAGAGAAACCCTGTCTTGAAAAACCAAAAATAGATAGATAGATAGATAGATAGATAGATAGATAGATAGATAGATAGATTAATTAATTCTATAGACTAGAGGGGATAGCTCAGTGGTTAGAACTGCATGTCGCTCTTGTAGAGGACCCATCAGGCAGGATACTCCTTCCTACAACTCCAGCTCCAAGAGATACAGCAGCCTCTTCTGCAGGCACTACACTCATATACATACACATAATTTTTAAAAAATAAGTCACAGAGAGAGATACAAATATACTTAAGCTAAATGAGGGAGTCTAAAGCCAATAGTAGATGGAAGTAATGTAACCTAGTTAGTATAGTGTCTAGAGTTGTTAGTAATGTAACCTAGTCAGTACAGCGTCTAGAGTTGTTAGTAATGTAACTAGTCAGTACAGCGTCTAGAGTTGTTAGTAATGTAACCTAGTCAGTACAGCGGCTAGAGTTGTTAGTAATGTAACCTAGTCAGTACAGCGTCTAGAGTTGTTAGTAATGTAACTAGTCAGTACAGTGTCTAGAGTTGTTAGTAATGTAACTAGTCAGTACAGCGTCTAGAGTTGTTAGTAATGTAACCTAGTCAGTACAGCGGCTAGAGTTGTTAGTAATGTAACCTAGTCAGTACAGCGTCTAGAGTTGTTAGTAATGTAACTAGTCAGTACAGTGTCTAGAGTTGTTAGTAATGTAACCTAGTCAGTACAGTGTCTAGAGTTGTTAGTAATGTAACCTAGTCAGTACAGCGTCTAGAGGTGTTTCCCTGCCTGTCCATACCTTTGTTTGTTGGTTTCTTTGTTTGTTTGTTTGTTTGTTTTCCAGGGGAAGTCCCGAGATGGAGGCTGTGGTGATATTTGTATATAGGAAAGCCCTGAGCAAGGGAAGCCATCCTAATTACCCTGATCTACCTGTCTGAGGCCCCTAAGGCCTTTCTCTCCCCCTCTGCTTCTATGCCTCTAGAGACTTTCACAACGTAGCTAATTTGGACAGTTGGCCTATTTCCTACCTCAAGTATCCATTAGTGGAGTGAATCTGGAGAGGGCCGCCTTGCTTTAGTTTGACCATTTTGTTAAAGTTACCCAGTATCTGAAAGAATAGCTCCCCCTTTGTAATTCCAGCACTTGTAGAGTGCCTCTAACTAGCAGAATGACTTTATTATGCAGTCATTCTAATGCTTTAAGAAAGAGGTCTAGGGCTGGAGAGATGGCTCAGTGGTTAAGAGCACTGACTTCTCTTCCAAAGGTCTTGAGTTCAATTCCCAGCAACCACATGGTGGCTCACAACCATCTGTAATGGGATCTAATGCCCTCTTCTGGTGCGTCTGAAGACAGCTACAGTGTACTCATATAAATAAAATAAATCTTTTTTAAAAAATGTGAATAAAAGAAAGCAGTCTAGAATTTGTGTGGTGGTACACTCCAGAGCAGAAACAGGCACACCTCTGTGAGTTCTAGGACAGCCAGGGCTACATAGAGAAATCCTGTCTCAAAGAAAGAAAGAAGAAAAAGAAAGAAATGGATTCTGGGACTGGCAAGATGGGTCTGCAGTAAAGGAGCTTCCTACCAAACCTGACAGCTTGAGTTCAACCCCCAAGACCCACAAAATGGAAGCAAAGAACTGACTCCTGCTAGCTGTCCTTTGGCCTCCACACCCACACTGTGACACAGCTGTACACACAAACATACACACACATAAACGATAGGAAAACATTGAGGGGAAAAAAGAAATTCCAGTATATGTTTATTTACATAATATATTGATAAAATTGTGCTACTATTTTATGGCTGATATAGATAATTTTAATCTAGCAGATTTGAACAGTTAAGCTTTAATTTTGCAATCATGCTGTGATAAAGTTGCTTATATCTGTCCATTTGTCTTGCCAAATCTAAGTTTATCAAATGGGTTTGTTCCTACAGAATCCTGCTCACAATGTAATCACCTCTGCATTCATTTGAAGAATGAAAACTTCAGTCTTTTGTCCTGCCTCCTTTTCTCCTGTTCTACCCTTTTCAGTGCAAAATAAAGTCACAGGGTAAAAGTGATGTACGTGTGTTCCAGGCACTTAACCTGCAGCTGCTGTTTGAGCAGAAGAATCCTGGAGATGGCATCCACAATCTATGTGCTTGTGCTGATGGCAGACATTGGGAAAATATAATTGGTGTAGCCGGGAGGCTTCGTCCTCAAAGATAAGGAAGTTGCTCTCTCAAGTCTTATTTGTGGTGGCACTGATGTCATTCATTATGGGTGTTATCAGACATACAGTGGTAGCTGCTCTGGAATAAAACTTACGATAATTTTTTAAAAGGCATCAATTGTATATGACAAGACGACAGTTACTGCTAAGCCGTCATGTCTACAGTGTTCTGTGTCCAGGAACGCTTTGACTGTAAACATTCAGTTTATGTTCACCACATGAAAGACAGCTGGTTTATAATGAAAGAAAGCTGGTTTATAAACAGGTGCTTCAGCTAGGTTAATCTGTGTTGGAGAGTTCAGTGTATATTCAGTGGAAGAAACATCTACCCTCCATTGCCAGCTTAGAAACTCGCCTTGGAAGCCAGCCGCAGCAGCGTGCAGTCCATCACTGCTTTTGTGCTCTGTATCCATGTGCACTAAGTTCAGTTTGAACATTGTGTGCTCTCGGTCAGGCTTTCTGGAACAGTAGGTCTCTCCTGTTGACACAGCCATTGAATTATGACCCACGCTGGAGAAGACTAAAGATCACCAGTTGACGAATTTCATTTAGAGTGCTATCAAATGTCTGAACTAGGCATCAGGGAAAGCCTTCACAATAGCCCTCAAACACTATTTTAAATAAAAATTATTCTAACAAGAGAAGAATGTTGACCCACTCCCTCTTAAAGCTGAAAATTCTGTTTAATTCATTGCAGTTATAATAATAACCTTCATAATATTTTCATGTGCTTTATATAAAATTACATTGGTTAAAAAACCTTAAGGCAAACAATATTCATATTTACTTCCAATGTCTTTTTCATCTGCCACCTTTTTTATGAAGACTTTACTGTTCTGGTAAAAACACCAAGGGTGCCGGGCGTGGTGGCGCACGCCTTTAATCCCAGCACTCGGGAGGCAGAGGCAGGCGGATTTCTGAGTTCGAGGCCAGCCTGGTCTACAAAGTGAGTTCCAGGACAGCCAGGGCTACACAGAGAAACCCTGTCTCGAAAAACCAAAAAAAAAAAAAAAAAAAAAAAAAAACACCAAGGGTTACAGTTCTTATTTACAGTTAATTTTATAACCAGTTTCCTTGGAATCGTTTTTTGTTTATGATTCTCTAGAATCTGACGGTATGGGAGGGACAGTGTTTCAGAAACCATGAATTCAATACGTACTCGATTTAAATTATCAATAAGAAGCCTGGGTGCAATTCTCAGAGCTACAAACAGCGCCCATCCTTCCCTAGGAGGAGTATACAGGTTGTAGGTGTGGGACAGTGGTGAACAGAAGCTCTGGAGAGTCCTGCGCTGATTCCCACAACCATGAGGATATGCTCGCCCTAAGCCAGTGGTTCTCAGCCTGTGGGCCGAGAGCACTTTGGGGGCTGTATATCAGATATTTACATTATGATTCGTAACAGAAGCAGAATTATAGTTATGAAGTAGCAACAAAATAATGTCATGGATGGGGTCACCACAGCACGAGGACTATGCCAAAGGGTCCCAGCATAAGAAAGGTTAAGAACTGCTGCCCTAAGCCCTGCTAGCCTGACTGGGGGGGAAGGGGTGAGGCCAGCAAGAGAATCTGCAACTTTCTCCCAAGCAAAGTCTTAGTTAGATTGGGCTCATATCTCTTTATACTTTTTTTTTTTTTAAGTAGAAGCGAACTTTTATTTCTTTGAGGGGGTCAAAATTTGTAACTTCACCGTAAAAGTATCTTACCAAACCCCTGTCACTCACTCTTCACCCCTGTGGGTTATTTGTAACCTGGTTTCCTGCTAACTGCCCCCTACCCCTGAAAGCTACGTGTATATGAAACACAGAAGCTATTGGAAGGGTAAAGTTGAGTCCCAGCAGTAGACCCTGTGTATCATGTCTGTAGTTCAGGCACTCAATATACACAAGCCAAACTCGGACTGGACAAGAAGCCATTTGCAAAAATGGAGTGGATATTTTTTTTTCTTTTGAGACAAACTTTTATTTGGAGAACTAAGGGATTTTAAGTAGATCATAAGAAAAATGACTTGGTCAGAATGTCAGTTATACATCCCTAGTCTGTGTGCAGCATGAACCACAGGAATCAAGCTTGCTGCTTTAGCCACACACCAAGCAGTCTGCAGTTAGTTACAAGTGCGTCAGTCTGGGCCTTCCTCTTTGTCTCTCCTCTTCATCGGGCCCCATTTTCCAGGCTATAGTCAGTGGACTCCCACAGATGACTCAGTGACAAATGGAAAGGGATGGTGTGGAAGCAAGTGAGACTTTCTAACTGTACAGCGTGGGATGTCACATGCAGGATTCAGGTGGCAGAAGCAGGACAGTCACAAGTTAAAGGCAAGCCTGAGCTACACAGGGTCTCCAAAACAAAAATAATAAAATTAAGAGTGTAGGCTCAGAAAGCAAATTTCTCATGTAGTTAATTTTGTATTTATTTATTTCAGATGTATTTATCTGATAAAAGAAACTTTTTTTTTCCTTTCTAATAAATGAGATCACGGTACTGGTGTGTCTCCATCCTCTACGCTGGTGTATGGTAGATTGTCTTACACTGTAGCAACTCAAAATGTGCTTGAAAATATGCTTACCTTCTAAACGATCATGGCTATTTGATATCTAAATATTTAAAACTTAACCATGTCGTCATGTGCACTGTGAATGGACTTTGTATTATTTTTAAACCTTACACTCGATGTAAATGTTACTACAACTTATATTTGCCTGTGCTTGACCTAAGGTCATTTGTGTAGATGGGTAATTAAAGGATACTGAAGTGATATTATAATTCTATTATTGGAGAGTATCTTTTACATTTTATTTGTTTTAATGAGGGAGAAAGAAGCCTTTGTACCTAAGGTCATGATTTGGCCCCATAATATAGCCAAACCCAAGATCTAATAAGCTTTCACAGTGGCTTCTGTGAGAAGGCTTGGATTTCACAGTTGTAATCTGTGCCCAGCTGGTGCTTTTTCTCCTTTGATGGTGTTTCTCAAAGCACGTTGGTATTTTCTTCTGCAAAATATAAAAAAAGAACACGTTTTTCTCGCTACACTGTGCTACCATGGCCATTGTTTCTGTTCATGATGCCAAGGTGTTCAGTCCCACACGACACCTGCTAAGGGACTCTAACTAGCAGGCCGGGTAGGAACTGTAAAGGTCACTTCTGTCCATCCTGATTAAAAGCTCCCATTCCCACTTTTTATTGCTGAAGCACTTTGCTTCTAAGTGATACTTCTAAAGTAACTTGCTGGTGGCTAGCTGTGTAGACTGCAGTGTGTCAAGCACCCTTACAGCCTTCACTTGCCTGGCTGAAGTCAACACCGGCAGAAGATTCAGAACCCTGACTGCTGTGGGAAGTCCTCGGAGTAGCTGCAGATAGACTTCTGGTCAGTGAGTGTAAGATGCTTTGTTTCATCTCAAGCTTTCGTCCTTCTGTGGTTCCAGTTTCAATCTTTATCCAAGATGAAAAGTGTAGATACCAAAGATTCACTAGAACAGTTTTCTTTTAGCATATTCAGTTAGAGAACCAATATAGTTACAGTGCGCTAAGGGTAGCACACGTGGGTTTAAATAGGTTTTAAAACAGTTGCACACTCAGCTTGTGATAAGCATGTTGATCACAGGTTCTCCACTAATTAGACTACACTGGGTAGACATTTACAGAAAACTGGAAGATTAAGACAAGAACTAAAAAATTGTGGGGGCTAAAAAGTAACATTGTAAAGACTGTTTAATTAGATGATCTTTAGCCTGAGGAAAATACTTCCCAAACTTACTGGAAAGAGAACCCTTCCTCCTAAGTCATTATATTAAATGGCTGTCCTAATGGCAGAATTGAGTTACTGCCTTGAAAATTGGAGATGTGACCAGGCATGTTGGTACTTGCTGTAATCCCAGCACTCGGTAGGCAGAGATCAGTAGATCTCTGGTTTTGAGGCCAGCCTGGTCTACATGAGTTCCAGGATAGCCAAAAGCTATATAGACAGACCCTGTCCTCTCTCAAGAGTCCAAAGCCAATCAGAGCTACATGGCAGCCTGTCTAAAGAGAAGCCAAAGGAGTAGTGCGAGTGTACACGACTCCCCCGAGAAGCCCGATGAGGGAGTATTGCTCTGGAATCAAGTTGCTGACGAGGAGTTAACTATTTAGTATGTTTAAATCAGCTCTTTCAGACCTTGTGGTAAAGAAGTGCTGCTGGTCTTTTTATTAGTAGTATAAGCTAAGAGATGTAAACAGATTCCTGTGCAAGTATTTGAGATTGAAAATTGGAAGGAGAAGCTAGAGACACCACCGAAGACCCAGTCACCACATCATCTTGCTGGCAGCAGCCTCCCAGGGGCAGGTCCTCTGCTCACCACTCTGGGAGACAGCGCTGTTGCTCACTCCTGGTGATGGGCCTGCTGTTCACTCCTGCGTGCACTGAGTCAGAGAGCAGCAGCCTCAAGTCATGATTTTATCCTATAGCACTTACTAAAGGCTCATGAGACCTTCAAGGTTTTGTGAAGGGATTTGTTAGGGATAAGTTAACTCCATCTTCCTGCTGTACATCTGGGCTTCTCACCTTCCTCTCCAGTGTTATGCTCTGGCTTTCATGGGCAGGTACATGGTACATCTGCTAACCATTTTAACGCTTCTTTCCTGGGCCCTCCGTACCCTATCCCACTTCCACCTCTCCCTCCCCACCCCACCCCACCCTCTCTCTCCCTTTTTTTCTCTCTTTCTTTCCTCCTCTTCCTTCTCCATGGTGCTGGAGATGGAAGAACTGAACACTCTAAGTCCCACCCAGCCCAAAGTACAGGGTTAAATTGGTTAAGAACATGTTTGTCTTGCAGGTGTAAATTGACAGTGTCCACACAGACAGTAAAGAACTTGCCACCGGACCACTGGAATGTCAAATACATATGATTTTTCTCTGTTATTTATAGATAGCAAAAGTCAGAAGTCACCATATTAATGCTTCAGTGACATGCACACACCCAGGGACAATGGTGGCCTCACCACCTCACTGAACAACACAAGAGTAGAAGGTGCCAGAAGTGTGTTAGGAAAAAGGCCTGTCAAAGGTCAAACTAGGCTCAGCACTGCAAAGGGTAGTACTACAAACTAGCCGTGAGCAATGTGAGAGCCATCTAGAACTCCTCTGAAGCATCTCATGGTCGGCATCGGATCAAAGGATTGTGCCTGTGACACTTGGTAGAGAATACTCAAAGCCCGAGCAACGGGTCCAATAGGCGTTGGCTCTTGTAACTTTATCGCTAGCAGAACTGTTCCCACTTTATGGATGTGCAACAATTTGTGACATTGACAAAATAAGGCTTAGGAAGCCAGTCTGATTATAAACCACTTTCCAGAGTAGCTCCTCTACACTGTGCTCAGAGGAAAGTGATGGCGTGTGAGGTATTGGGAGCTCATTGGTACACAATACACAGGAATGGCAAGACGAGCTCATCCTTTGAACAGATGGCTCAGAGAATCCATGGAGAAGCTGGCTGTGCTTCGGAAATTGTTCTCAGCAGAGCTGTGCTGTGTGGCTGCAGTGAGCAGGACTCGGGTTCGGAGTTCCTGTCAGCCCTGGGCTGCCTGTGCCGTGTGGTTCCCCTTCACCGTGTGAATTTCCATGTCTGTCTTCTACAGATCTTCATCTTTCTGAGTTAACATCCTAAGATGCAGACTTATTTTTATCTCAGTTTTTAAGACTTCCCTCTCTCTCTCTCTCTCTCTCTCTCTCTCTCTCTCTCTCTCTCTCTCCCCCCCCCTCTCTCTCTCTGTACCAAATTTAGTTTTCCTAAGTTACTCGTTTTGGCTGTCTTTTTGTTACTTAAAAATCTTAGCGTTTTTGAAAGGAAAGGTGTTAACTGAAGCCTGAACAATTTCAACTAAATGGATTTCCAAAAATCTCTTATACAGCCCTTAGTTCTCTTGCTTTGAGAACTGTCAGGTTTCTCAAGCCCTAATATGGAAATGACAATTTTTCCTGCCAAGACTCGTTTGTCTTTCAGATACTTTCAGCGGCTCTCGGCATAAACACAAAGCCACTCCCACTTTTATGCCTTCAGAGTCCTCTTTCCAAACATCTTGACACATTTGCATTCTTGCTAATTATACTAATTACTATGGTCATAGCTGAATCAAGATCATAGAGTGTAATTTTTATTCATGTGGTGTGAAGCTTTGGGACTGGGATGTTCTCCCCGTGGGCGCCCCCTTTGGTGCGGTTCACCAGCTGTGTACTCCGATTGGCCTGGCTTTTGATGCGCAGATAGTACAAGTTGGTCACCAACTTGTGTACAATGCCGCTGTTCTGGTTCATGTGAAAATCAACATCCTTTTGTTGTGTGAGCGGGTGACAGGATGCTACAATACTATTAGCATTTGCAAAGAGGGTGCTCCGAGCTAGGGCAGCCGCACAGATCATGGCTGCTCAGTTTGTGTTGCTCCATTATGTAAAAGATACAAAGAAGCTGAAGGCTGGCAAAGGCCTGTCAAATCTTGTAATGTAGTGCGACCCCCAAACTCTCCTTGGCCTCCGAGCAGCTCTTGTTCCCTGTCCCACCCCTTTCTCTGAATGGGCACTGAGGTAGGTAAATGAATTCAGCGCCTGGTGGGCGGGGGTTCCTGGCTGACCTCACTCCTGTACTGTTTGTTTGCCGGCTTGTAGGGGGAGAGGAGGACATTTTGGAATCCTTTGTGTCAAATCATTTTCTTGCAGGTTGGGGAGTTAATGGTAACTTTGTCTGAGGCCAGCCAAGCAGAAAGCCTGTGCAGATGAGGCGTGGCATGTTCAACCTCCAAAAAAAAAAAAAAAAAAAAAAAAAAAGCAGGATGAGAATATGGAAATGGGCAACTTTCTAGAGCAGATGGATATGCCACAAGTCAGCATGTTCAGCATCTGCTGCTGGGAGGCTTAAGGCTTGCCTTGTGTTTCTGCATAGGGGAGTTCTTTACCCCTGAGTCACCAGGCTTTTGTACTGATGCCTATGGGTGTGTGTGTGTGTGTGTGTGTGTGTCTTTGTGAGTGACTGTGTGTGTCTGTCTGTCTGTCTGTCTGACTGTCTGTGTGTGTCTGTGTATGTGTGAGTAACTGAGTGTGTGATTCTGTATGTGTGTGAGTGTGTGTGTGTGTGTGTGTGTGGCTGTGTGAGTGACTCTGTGTCTGTGTGTGTGTGTGTGTGTGTGTGGCTGTGTGAGTGACTCTGTGTCTGTGTATGTCTGTGTGTGTCTGTGTCTGTGTGTGTCCTAGTACCTTACTAAGTGGATAGGGTGTGGTATGATAGAACTCCTTTTTAAAAAAAAAAAACCCTCCGATTTTCTTTTAATGCCTTAAAGACACATTATAGCTTTAGAGCCCCGCTGGTTTATATTTTGCAGCAGTGATGCCCAAGGAAGCTGTTTGCACAGCTAGTGCTAGCATTGAACTGGCTCCTGATTCCAGGGAATTCCATTCAGTTGCTTGAAGACTCAGGCCCAAGGGCTCAGGCCATTGCCTCTGTGAGCAGACAACTTGTAAGGGAAGCCGGGGGTTGGAAGAGTCATGTGAAGTCCCCTTATTTTTAAATGCTCGAAGCTGTTTTGAGATCAAGACGCACGTGTGTCCCAAGTGTCTACACACAGCATGTGGACTTGGGTGCCTCTACAGCTCTGACAGCAGGACTTCTAGCCACCTTGAAGATGCTGCTTTATTAGGTCTGGAGGGAGATTATTCATTAAATAACTGCTGCATTCCAGATACTTCAAACATACCGCCCTGCTAACTTTTACAACCCCTTAATGTAAGCATTATCAGCATCTTACCAGCAGGCTACTGACTGGGGTTGTACAACGTGCACAGCTAGCTAGCTGGCAAGGTCTCTGTGGGAGCCCATGTGAGTGTGGCTGCAAAAACCTGAAAGAGCAAGAATAGAAATGGCTAGGCATGTGCTCAGAGCTTCCTTGTCTGTTCTGCCCTGAGGCATTAGTGCCTTTCCGTGGCATAGACTTAGATTTTAAAACAAAAAAGGGCATAGATTCTGAGGGTCAGTGTGCAAAGTGAGTTTGGATTCCCCCTTCCCCTAGAAAAAGCTAGACACAGCCACTCTCGTTTCTAATCCTGGTACTTCAGGAAAGGCAGAAACAGATGGGGCCTAGGGACTCAGCTGAGGGCAGGGTCAAAAATCTAAGGCGGTATGTACTGAGGAGACAGCTGAGTTACCAAGTGCTTGTCACCAAGAGCAGCAGAAGAGAGCCTGCATCCATCCACCATCAGCCTTTGGGCTCCACACACGCTCGGGTGATCGCACATGCGTTTTGTTTAATTGCTTGTACTTGTAAAGCTGCCGGTGCTGCCTCCCGCGCATACATCAGTGGGTGTTAAGGGGAAACCCTGATTGGATAAGATGCACATGTATGTATAAAAGCCGTTTGCTCTCCGTGTCAAGTGAGTCCATGTTCCAAAAGGCAAACTGGTGAGCTTCAGTGGAACAGTCGGCAGTTGTCCTGCCAGTTTATTCATTTTTTTAAACAAACTCTGAATGTCAACAGGATAGTACATTTTAAAACGTTACTATGAGATGGGGCAGTCAAAAATCTTAGTAATTGTTTTTATATTAGATGCATTGTTTACATAGCTCATCAATAGAATCAGTTGTCTGTGAAGTGTGGGTGTGTTGGGTCCCAGGTAATCCTGGACTCATGCCCCATCTGCAGCTGGAATAATAAATTCTGCACACAGATCCCAGGCTAACAAACTCTCAATTATCGAGAATTACCTGTGGTACACCGATATAATGGATACATATTAATGAAATAGGCTCCTCCTATATATACATACACACACCCTCAAGGCCACATTACTGCAAATGCAAGACACCCATACCCACTACTCCATTCCCTGGAATGGGAGACAACCACCTATCGATCATGTGGCGTAGAACCTTCTAACCTCTAAGAAGTGACCCCCACCCCAGTCTGCCACATGGGCCTGACACTTCCTCGGAGTCCCATCCATGCTGCCTGTCCATTTGTCTAGTGTTAATAGCTCTACTAATAAATCTCTTACCCCAAAGGACAGCCCTCTTCGGTATCCCCCTTAAGCCCAAAGGCTGTAGCTATGGAATCAGGACTCACACTAGCCTTCATCCTTGTTCTAAAAGCACAAGCTTGCCTGAAGGTAGGCTAGCTGAGCAGGGAGAGGGCAATGCCATGCGCACATACAGAGTTCTGCCTTGCGTGTCCAAAAAAGAACAAGACCAGATCGCAGGAGATGGAGCGAGGGGCACCTGTTCTGGGACACTTAGGAGAGCCTTCCTCCTCCATAACTGGAGATGAGAAAGAGCAGGAACTGATGGCTGTGACCAAACATCTGACAAGAAGCCACTCCAGAGAGGAAGCATTTCTTCTGCCTCGGGTTTGAGCGGATTCAGTCCATCGAGGCAAGGAAGGGCTGGCAGCAGGAGCGGGAAGTGGCTGGTCACAGGACATCTTGGGTCAGGAAGTAGAGAAATAGAGAAGCTGGTCTGCTGTGAGATGTCGAGAGATCTCAGACTTGATGACTCCCTTCCTCCATGGGGCTCCAGCTCTGAAAGATTCAGTGACCTCCTCCAAAACCGCACCAGCCACAGCAGTTCAAGCTCATGGGCCTTGGGAGAGCATTTTACATCTGTTTGTGAGGGCGGCTAGTGCTCTGATGAAACTCCACTACCAAAGACAGCTTGGGAAAGGAAAGGCTTTATTTGGCTTATACCTTCACATCGCTCGCCATCATCCACAGAAATCAAGATGGGAACTCAAACAGAGTAGGAACCTGAGGGCAGTTAATCAACAAGACTTCTTTGCCCAGTATAAGGCCAAAGGAAGAAGCCACCATTGGCAGTTTTCTTCTCCAGAAGACTGAGAGGTCAGGAATTCAGAAGGCAGTAGAGTGGGATCGTGGCTAAGCTGCCTCCTGGGGCCACTGGAGCAGAAGAGGCTTCCTCTGCTCATTGGCACACCTGTTCTGAGCCCAGTGCTAAGAACTGAGCTCCCAGTCTTTCATGAACATCTCCCCTCCACCCCCCACCCCACCCAGGAGCTAGCTTGGAGGTGCCCAAGTCCTGCCCTCAAGGAGAAATCGTGAGAGCCCCCAGCTCAGCTGTCTACTTTAGAAAAGGGTGAAAGAGCCTGAAACCAAGGGAGATTTCTAAGGAGGCATGGATTAGCAGCCCAAAGGTACCCTCAACCCTGAGAGCAAACACCATGGGATGTGTGGGCGTTCTTAGTTCGTGGCCAAGAAGCAGGAGGTTGCCCTCTATACAAACAGCCTTGGTACTGAGCTAGGCCTTTACTTTGGAGAGCACTTGAGTATTCAGTGTAGTTGTTGCATTAGCGACTCCTACTACCCACTCCTCCCATGCGGATGGGCTCTTTACCAAACGTGAACTTTCTCTCTCCTGGATACTCTGAACCCAGTTACCCAGAAATAAGACAAATGAACCCTTGAAGTGTCCTTGAATCCTCACACCTAAAAAAAATGAAGTGGCCACTTCTGTAAACCCTGGAGTAGTTATGCTACCACCTTTTCCTTGATTTCTTTCTAAAGGGCAAAGTGGCTGCTGGCATGTAGTGTTGTCTGCAAGTGCTCCTGGGACAGCAGAACATCTCCAGGACATCCCAGCCACATCTCCTCCCCAGCTGTCCACCCTCCTGTGTGTCTGCTCCAGATTCTCAATTCTATCTATCCCCTTCTCCTTATACTCCTAACCCTTATCTCCATCTCTCTGCTTGCACATCCCACCAATGGTTTATACTTAACCTAGCCAAAGAGCAACCAGTCCTCCTCCATTAAACTGTGCCTTCTCTGACTCTTAACTGTTTAGAGACAGGCATTGTGCTATGCGCCAGATAGAAACTTGATAACGTCTCTCTCTCGGTACAATCAACAACCCAGTCACCTGTTTCTACATTTTTTTGGTCTCATTATCTTTTGAATCCATACAATCCTGCCCAGCCTTCTGTCTCAACACACACTGGCTCATTTGTATGCAGCATCTTTGTTCTTACCATTAGCCTTCATTTTTATCACCCACCCCAGCCTGGTGCGCCATTAAAATCTGATTCTTAATAGCTTTATTTCTCTGTTGATAAAAGTCAGAGTCTTAAGCGGTCTCACAGAAGCCCTGATTGGTCTCCCTTGAAACTGCCCTTTTATAAATGAAATCACCTTTAACTGGCAGGTGGCCTTCACGGTTATTATCTCAGGTAATCTTCAAGATGTGCCAGCCAGGTGGATAAGGTAGCCATTGTGTGAAGTGGGAAGATACTCTTCTTAAGTAAGCATCAAATGAAATGGTTAAACCTTAATCAAACAGCTCCTAAAGTGGTTATAACTCTAGCGTAGCATGAATTTCTGGTCCTGTGCTCTGTCGACTATCCACAACATAGGAAACATTTCAAGGTGAAATTGTGCCTTTGTTTCTTACTTTAGTTCATTTTGCATAGGAGAGTCTCTGTAGGAGTCACTGCCCCCTTGGATACCAAGTCTCTTGTGCCCTAGCAGTGGACACCGGATCTTCCAGATCCTTTCAGTGCTCCAAGGTCAACATGAATCTGTGACGTCCGTGTTTGCTTTCTTCTTCCTGTCAAAGCATCAGCAGTGGTGGGACCCTGGAGCCTCAGAGGGGAGCCAGTCAGTGGCACGGTCACAGCAGCCACCACCACAAGAACAGCTTTAACAAAGGAGAAAAGTGGCTGTGGGGACAAATCGGGAAAGTCACACGAAACATTTTGCATACAAAAATATGAAGGAAATCTTGAGGGCCTTTACCTATTCAGTTGTTTGGTAAGGAACACCATTTTGCTTAAATGAATGCCCAACGTACTCTGGTAAGTTACACTTGGTCACTAAGTAAAGTTCAAGGGTTGGCAAGGTGACCCCCACTCGCAAAAGGCACCTCACCTGCAGCGAAGCCTGACATCCTGAGTTCAGTCCCCAGGACTCACGTGGCAGAGACAGGGCGAACTGACTTCCAGAGAAGATTGTCCTTGGACCTCCACACATACACTGTGGTACACTTGTGCCCACATTAAGTCAGTAAATAAGCAAATGTAATTTATAATTTAAAAACAAAACAAAACCTAACCCTTCAGGTGCGAGGCAGATGGCTCAGCAGCTAAGAACACTTGCTGCTCCTTCAGAGGACCTGGATTTCCAGCACCTGTCAGGCAGCCCTGTCAGGCAGCTCAAAACCAAACCTGTGAATCTAGCTCCAGGGGATCTCAGTCTTCTTCCAACTGTAGAGGACACTCCTACACTACTTATGACATATAAACACACAGATTTACACAGGCACATAAATAAAAAGTATACATTTTTTTTAATGTGGGACAGTGTTAGCATACACCTTTAATCTCAACAGTAGGGAGACAGAAGTAGGCAGATCTCTCTGAGTTTGAGGCCAGCCTGGTCTATAGAGGGAGTTACAGGACAACCAGGGCTAGATATAAAACCTCTGTCTCGGGGCTGGTGAGATGGCTCAGCGGGTAAGAGCACCCGACTGCTCTTCTGAAGGTGATAAGTTCAAATCCCAGCATCCACATGGTGGCTCACAACCATCCGTAACGAGATCTGGCGCCCTCTTCTGGAATGTCTGAGGACAACTACAGTGTACTTACATATAATAATTAAAATAAGTCTTTAAAAAAAAGAAACTCAGAGACTTAAATAAAAAAAGAAGCTGTAATTTTAATGCCGAGCGTGGTGGCGCACGCCTTTAATCCCAGCACTCGGGAGGCAGAGGCAGTCGGATTTCTGAGTTCGAGGCCAGCCTGGTCTACAAAGTGAGTTCCAGGACAGCCAGGGCTATACAGAGAAACCCTGTCTCGAAAAAACAAAAAAAAAAAAAAAAAAAAAAAAAAAAAAAACAACAAAAAAAAAAAAAACAAAAAACCTCTGTCTCAAAAAAAATAAGACAAGGGGTGGGGAAGGCAGACATGGTGGCTCACACCTTTAATGCCAACACCTGGGAGGCAGAGACGGGCAGGGCAGATCTCTGAGTTCCAGTCCAGCCTGGTCCACAGAACAAGTTCCAGGTGAGCCAGAGCTACACAGAGAAACCCTGTCTGAAACTCCACCCCACCCCCCGCCCAAAAAATGCCATTCCTAAGAAAAGGACCTTTTTGTACTTGTTGCCAGTGGTAATCCTATGAGCCCAATAGCTTCTCGTTGTATTTCTGATGATGTGGTTGGTGGCAGGAACGCTGTGATTTGTGGACATTGTAGGAGGAATTGTGTCCACAGAAGACAAGCTTGAGCCACCTTCCTAACAGCTCCTGTGATGGGACCAGTCAGCTCTGGGTAAAGATCTCCACCAGGGAGGCAAGCACTGGGATCCAAGGTGAGGAACAGGGGGAGCTCAGCACCTGTGGTGCCCTGAGTCCACAGGAAACCCAGAGGAGCCCAAGAATTGCAAAGTCCACTGAAACTCAAAAAGAGTCTTTTATTTTCAACTTCCAACTCGGTTCGCCCACCTAACACTTACTCCGTGAATGCTGGCAAGCGATCCTGAGTCCAGAAAACATTGGATTTATATACATAGGAATAGTGTGAATATTCACAGAAAAGGGGAGAAGAGGGTGGAATAGTACTGAAGCGGGAGTGGGGGGTTAATGGGTGTCTGTTCAAGGACTAATTTTATGGCCAGTCGTAACTGTCTGAGATCTGACCTCTGTTTACCTTTTTGTTTCCCAAGGTCCCCCTTGAGCTTGTTATTTCTGTGAGGTCTCAAGGACAGGCGCCTGGAGTTTTGCTGCTTATCAGCAGGAGTGTTGAGTGCCATTCTAAAGCTAGGAGAGGGAGGGAGGATGGGAGCCTCTGGTGGGGAACGCAGAGACAAACTGTCTGTACAACACTGAAGTTGCTCTAGTAGCAGTAATTCAGGGGTTACATCACACTCATGGCAGGTTCTGCACCACAACTAACTTTTCAAGTACTATAGAATATTCTAGAAGGTTCTCTTTTCTCGTTGCATCACAGTTGAGGGCCAGATTCTCTTCATGTACTTACCCAGATTATCATCATATGTTTCACCAAAGCAACACATTTCCACAGGGTGCAAAAGCAGAGAGTCTGCTTCCCTGTTACCAAGCCACACACTAAAGAGCATTGCAAAACTGGAAACACAATCACTTCTTACTACTTTGTTTTGACAAAAAAAAAAAAGGCATTTTACATAAAAATTTGTAAGCTAACATGTAAGCTTTTCTCAGTTTGAATCTCTAATATGATAAATATCAGTAGACAACCAACTCTTAGAGTGTTCAATAATTATAATAAGTTTCTTGATACAGGGGGATTGTCTACCTAGGAGGCCCTCCTTTGTCCCCCCTGTCCATGTTATATGCGGCATTTTAAGACAGTCAGGGACTCCTGGTTTTCCTAAACCCAATACCTGCTACAGTAAGTAAACGAATGTTCATTCTGAATGTGTGTGTATACCAGACTGCAGAAACTCTAGAAAATTCAGCATCTCCCAGCAAGTGAATTCCTGCAGCACACGGCAATGCAGTTTTGTTGCAGCAGTGGTATCTGGTGTGGTGCCATTTTCCCCCAGAAGGGAGTAGTGGGGAACTGTGGTCCTGCAAGAAAGCCCAACTGGGTTAGACGTCTGAAGCTACTGCATCTCCACGTAATGCCAAATGCTTCTCTAAGGTTGATTATTCTCATTTCATTAAAAAAAGAAAAATAGAATTCTGGAGTATGTGTGTGTTGTTGTTTGTTTGTTTTTGTTTAATAAAAGTAAGGTTATATATAGCTTTCCAAGTGTCGAGCATGAGTGTTCAAAAGTACTCGCTAGGATTATGATACTATGTAGTTCTCAATCACTAGAAGTTTTCAAACCAAACAAGAATGGCTCCAGAAACATCAGTGGAACCTTGCCCACCTCCTGTATTGTCCCTTCAGTCACAGTAAATGCAATTACTTCCCAAAGATGATGCTTCTGCTGCGCCAAGCCATGGACCTGCCTGACCTTTGAGCACCTAGCTTCCTGGAGCCAGCCCAAGTCTCGCTGTACTGATGATGTAACCCCGCCCCGCCCCGCCCCTTCCCGGGCTTCGGGCTCCCCTCTAGTTGCTCCTGTACTGTGCTAGACCCTGTGGGGCTTGGCTCAAGAGTGAACAATACAGCTCTCGAACCCCTGTGGGTACCATATGGCCACTGAGGGTGTGTGACCTGTGTCCAGAGGCTGCAGTTGCAGATTCTGAAGAAAACTTGGTCTGCCACATAATGTTTACCAAGAATCTAACTTCAAGCTTTTTAAGCATAATTCAAAAAGGACATTTTTGGTGCAGAGATGTTCGGGTAACACGTTGAATGCAGAACATAGTGGGTTTAGTTCTGTGATGTTTTTGTTGGGGAAGTCCTCAGGATGAATAAAGGTGCCTCAGACCCGGGTCCTTCCCTTCAAGTGACTGTCATTCTCTTTTCCTGAAACCTAGTTTTCAGCTTAGCATTCATATAGGACTTTATAGTTATATGTTGCATGTACGGTATTGGTATTACATCGTTCCCTGGCGTGATTTCACATTGCTATTTCAAAGTCTCCGTTCACCACACTGAAGGTAGCATGTGAGTGTAACTGGGGAAGAAACTCATCAAGTCTGTTCTCGGTCTCAAAGCCACCCTGTAAGAAACAGTTTCTAAGTCAGTGACTTTTTTCCCCTTTCCTTTAATTTTGCTTATAAAATAGAAACATGGACTAGTGACCAGAAGAACATAGCAAGGCCTAGTGAAGACTCGATTCTCCAGCCAGCCACATCGGGGCCGGAAGGCAGCATCCATCCGTGGGCTGCGGAAGTAGGAAGCAAAGAAGCTGTTGGCGGAGATGTCCGTGTTCAAGGCCTCCTGGACAGACTCCTCTAATGAAAGACCCTTCTTCCTCGGGGATTATAAGAATATTCATGACCCTTGAGATCAGCAGGTGAGGCTCAGCCCTCCCTACTCATCCTTTGGGCAAACAGTCCAGAAAGCCGAGGTTGCCAAGACGCGAAAGGAACAGTGGGGGGTGGAGCACGTTCCTTGCTTCTCTTGCTCCCGGTTTCCTTTTATTTTCAGGGGTGGAGGGGAGGGCACTTGTCTCGAGGTGAATCAAGGACTGTGTCTTTCATTTCTAAAGAGCAGGCAGCGAGGCCGAGGCAGAAGTCCCGTGACATGACTTGAGACACAAAATGGTATCTTAGCATCGAAGATCCCCTTTGACGACAAGAAGAAAAGCCCTTTTCTTCCCGGCCCGGATTAGGCAAGGAGGGAATTCTCCGGAACATGTGTGCATTGTTTGGTGGAGGGCAGCCAGGCCCGCTGGGGGCTTGCCTCCCAAAGTCAGCCCAAGGAAGCTTGTCGCAGTGTAATTAAAAGGGAATGGAAACAGCAGGGCGTCTTGTTCCAGTGCTGCCCACCAAAGTGGGGTCCCTGGGGGATGGTGTGGCCCAGGAAATTGGCTAAATTAATGGTTATGGAGGGCTTACTGACTGTGTGGGCCCCCGGAGGCAGAGAGAGGGCAGGGCAAGGAGTGTCCTCAGAGGTCTTTTGATGAAAGAGGGCGAAGAGAAACATGCTCATGGCGGTTTCCTTGCCACCTGACTGGGCCTCCAAGATACCCTGAGGACACAGCACCTGCAGCTGGGGCCCTTCACCAAAGCTCAGTGTCCCAAGGCAGTGAGTGTGTCAGGGCCCTCATTGGTCCAGCTGATGCGGGCTGGCCTCTCACTTTCTCCAGCTGATGTTGAGAGGGGGTCAGAGGTCGTGGCTGAGCCTGGGGACCCTGGAGCTGACAAAAGGGCACAGCCACTTCCCTTGACAACAGACTGTGGAACGCAATCTCTTGTACTTGTCAATGGTTGAGTGTCTCACTGGGAAACAAAGGAACAACATAGAGGAAAAAAAAAACAAAAAACCGGAGGCTAACATGCCTCTCCAGTTATGAAAAAAAAAACCAACATATTTCTCTTATTTTAAAAAAGCAAAACAAAAAACAACAACAAAACAAAAGACAAAAAATGTCTTAGGAAGGCTTTGATGGGGATTTCCTGGGAACTTCAAGAATGGAGACATATTCCCCTCCAACCCCACCCCTCCCACCCTCCACCCCCCACCCCCGCCCGTCTTTTGCAGGGTGTACTACTGAGGACTCCAGGCAACCTTCACCGTTAATAAGAGAACTCCCTGAGCCCCAGGCAGCCATAGGCAAGAATGACAATAGTTATAAAATCATGTAGTTGGGACTGGAGTTTCCAAGGGACCGAGCGCTGGCTTTCTCAGGAGAGTAATGAATCTAAGTCAATATTGCGAAGTAGACATGCCTTCTCTGGCTGCGCAAATATTGGGTCAAAGACTCGAGTGCGGCTGCCATGCTGTTGACAGCTAAGAGATGGCAGCACTGCTGTCTTTGTTACCGTGAAGTGCGGCGCCCAGAGGCTGGCCTAACACCCTGTGTACATAAAAGGGATGGTGTGTGAGGAAGCCCGGGTATTTGCTCTGCCAATACATGCCAGCAGCCAGCCCTCAAACATTGTCCCCTCCATGGTTACAGCTGGGGCTGTTGGAAGTAAGTGTAGGTCCCCATGGGGCTGCTAAGTAGTGGCTAAGCCACGTGCATCTTTTCCTCTCTCTGGTTCATTTCTTTAATACTTTTTTAAGTGTAGTATACGCAAGCCATTAGTAAAATTCTTCACAAACTATCCTATGCTGTGACGACTGAGCCCCCAGACCCAGGACATGAGCATTCCCAGCATCTCACAGTCTCACTTGTCCACCCGTTTTCTCTCCAGCAAGGATGGCTTCTTCCAGAAATAATGTTGTTAGACAAGTTGTTTCTGTTTTGAGCCCCAAAATTTGGATATTTCTCCCCTTGATGTTGGAAGTAAATACAGTATGCATTTGTCCAGCAGAACATGGTTAGAGCACAGGATCCAAACTCAGCTCAACCTCTAATGCCCCCTCTGAACTCTGGCAACAGGGGCCCACTCTGATAAAGGGCGGAAGGTGTCTTCCGAGACACACCTTGCGGCCACCGTTGCTCGCCATTTTCCACCATGTGGCCCGCCGCTGCTGGGACCCACAACTAAGTGAGCTGTGTCACTTCCGCAAGCCTTGTAGGCTGGGCTTCCACGCTCCCATTCACCAGTTCACTAAAAATTCCCACGCAGACGCCGGCATACAGTCAATAGGGCTTGTCAGCAAGAACGAACCCCCCAGTTCCCGGAGCAGAGCCTGGCCAGTTCAGTCTGAGAACTAAGGGGCAGCTGTTCCAGCCAACATAGTAGCTGAGGAGATTGCCCATTTAGATTTTTCTCTTCTCTTCCGAAAGTTGGCCTCTCTCCTCAGGGCCCTAGCGGCTGGCTGAAATCCCTGGCCAGGGTGGAGCACTTTCCACAGTTGGTCCAGGACCTACTGAGTTGCCACTAGAGGTCCTCGTGATGACCTGGGCACTCTAGCCTGGCCGATTTCCTTTTTGGTTTCTGAGCTGTTCTCAGGACACCAGTACGAACACCAGGAACTTCCAGATCATGGGCAAAACATACTCCCAGATACACCGCTGGGACATCTCTTAGAAAATCTCGAGTCTTTGAAGCTGATGCTCCCTTTGAGGGCATCGAAATTGATATTTCTTTGCAATAAGGTTTGGACTCAATATTTACTAGGTAATGATTCCCAATGGCCACTTAATGGCACTTTAGACCCAGTTGTTTTAAGGGATCTTAATACATCCTGCCAGTAAACCAATAAATGGGAAGAGGTTATCTATGTAAGGCCTTTCATTCATCTCCGTTCCAATCGTGCTATGTGTTCTTCCTGCTCTCCAGTTCAACTTCTGTTAGCCATAAATCCTGCACAACTTCCACTAGACAATATCATGATACTGGACGCAGCATATGAACCACCTCCTTTCGCAGTAGGCCTGCTTCTGCGCCATGTAGAATCCAAACTGCTGCCTCAGTTTTCTCCCACTGAAACTCCCCAGGGCCTGCCACCCCCAGTTCTCCTCCTCCTTCTGCGCCAACTGCAGGCCCCTGCAGACGCTCTACCTTAGCACCTACTTTCATACCACCTATCACTCGCTCTAAGGCCACGACCAAAACCCCAAGTTCTCCACCCCTAGAAGAGTCCGACCCAGGAACTGTCCTTCCCTTAAGAGAAGTTGCGGGGGTGGATGGTCTGGTCAGAGTACAAGTTCCCTTCTCACTGAGCGAACTTTCTCAGATAGAGAAGAGATAGGGCTCCTATACTTTTAATTCTTCTGCCTTTATCAAGGAGTTTCAGTATATCACTCAGTCGTACAGCTTGACTTTTCATGATATACACATGATACTTACTAATGCTTCCTGAGGAACGCGGGTGAGTTTGGGAACAAGAGAGAGCACATGCAGATGAGATTCATCAAACAGATAGAGCACATCCAATCGGAGCAGAAACTGTACCTGACCTGGATCCTCAATGGAATTATAATTCCGCAGGTGGTATTCTAGCCAGGGACAGGTTTGCTACATGTCTTTTGGCAGGTCTGAGAAAAGCAGCTTTAAAGCCGGTAAATTTTGAAACCCACCTGTTTTTAGAACGTCTTAAAGGGGCTATATTACAATATACTAATCTGGACCCTGAGAACCCAGAGGGTAAACAACTTTTTTTTTTTTTTTTTTTTTTTTTTTGGTTTTTCGAGACAGGGTTTCTCGAGACAGGGTTTCTCTAGACAGGGTTTCTCTGTATAGCCCTGGCTGTCCTGGAACTCACTTTGTAGACCAGGCTGGCCTCAAATTCAGAAATCTGCCTGCTTCTGCCTCCCAAGTGCTGGGATCAAAGGCGTGTGCCACCACGGCCAGCTGGTAAACAACTCTTAATGATTTACTTCTTTTCCCAGAGCTACCCCGACATTAAAGCTAAACTTAAGAAATTGGAGAGAGAACCCCTTACTCCACAGGCAGAAGTCTTGGTGCTGGCCTTCAAGGTGTACCATGGGAGAGATGAGAGGGTTCACAAGCAGAAGTACAATATGCTGGCAAAGGCTGTCCGACCAGCCCCAGCTGTTACCCCGAGCTCATGGTCTCCTAAGACTCAGGGACCACCAAGCACCTGCTACAGGTGCGGTCAACAAGGTCATTGGGCCAAAGCCTGCCCCTGCCCCTGCAAGCAAAAGGGGGCCATGCCCTAGGTGCGATCAAGAGGGACATTGGGCCGTTGAATGCCCCCGTGTTATGCAGAACGGGGGACATCACCCTCAGATAGCCCTCCAACCGATCTCCTAGGCTTGGCTATGGCCAACTGACAAGGCCCAGGCTCACTGCCATCACAAACAGAGAGCTTAGGGTAGACATCGTGGTCTGTGGGCGACCCATCTCTTTCCTCTTGGACACCAGAGCCACTTACTCCATCCTAACGGAGTTTTGGGGGCCCACATCTCCCTCTTATTTTCCTATGTCGGGGTAGGAGGACAACCTTACTTCCCATATCAAACCCCACCACTCAAGGGTGTACCTCTCACCCATTCCTTTTTAGTAGTGCCCACATGTCCTGTCCCTTTATTGGGAAGAGACCTCCTATCTAGGCTAGGAGCCTCTATTTCTTTTGCTCCCCATATTCGCCTGAACTCAAGCTCACCAGCAGTTCCTCTGCTCCTCCTTTTAGCCAACCAACCTACTAACAATACCATGTCCTTCCCTTTACCAGCTTCGCAGGTAGATTCCCAAGTCTGGTACATCCAAAACCCCTCTGTCGCTAAACACCATTCACCTGTTGTTGTCCAATTGTTGGACCCTACCAGGTATATCACCCAGGCTCAATACCCTCTCTTTCTCCAGATCCTCAGGGGACTCAAGCCAATTATCTCTGACCTGTTGAGAAAGAAACTCCTTCGCCCTACCTCTTCTCCCTTAATACCCCTATACTGGCAGTAAAGAAACCCAATGGTGCCTATCATTTAGTCCAGGATCTCAGACGTATCAACTCTGCAGTGGTGCCTCTCCACCCGGTTGTGGCTAACCCCTACACACTTCTTTCTACTATCCCCTCAGGTACTTCCCATTTCTCAGTCCTAGATCTTAAGGATGCATTTTTCTCTATTCCTCTGGATGTCCAGTCAAAAAATATATTTGCTTTTGCCTGGACAGATCCTGATACTTTTCTACCCAACTGACCTGGACTGTTTTACCTCAGGGATTCCGGGACAGCCCACACCTGTTTGTGCAAGCCTTAGCTTCTGACCTACTATCTCTATCTCTTCCCAAATCTAAGATCATACATAGATGATGTCCTTCTCTGTAGCCCTTCTCTAGAAATCAGCCAGACTGACACCTCGGCTCTTCTGAATTTTCTCTCTAGTCGTGGCTACAGGATCTCACCCTCTAAAGTCCAATTGTCCACTCCTCAGGTAA
This sequence comes from Mus minutoides, assembly GCA_902729485.2. Taxonomy (NCBI): domain Eukaryota; kingdom Metazoa; phylum Chordata; class Mammalia; order Rodentia; family Muridae; genus Mus; species Mus minutoides. Next base: position 1,396,575 of record LR749558.1, on the reverse strand, counting down.
CCTATTTGGGACTAACAATCACCCTGACCCATAAGGCTATAACATTAGACAGAAAGAATCTGATTCAATCTCTAACTGTTCCATCTACAAAGGAAGAAATTTTGTCATTCTTGGGAATAGCCAGTTGTTTTTTGTTGTTGTTGTTGTTGTTGTTGTTGTTGTTGTTTTAATGTTCGTGGGTCCCTTCCTTTTCTCTTCCTTCTTGCCCTCTATACACAGCTGCGTCAGGCCCCACCCACAAACCTCTTTTAAAACCTATTACCAAGCCCTTTCAAAGGCTCCAACAGGCCCTCCTTAGGGCCCTGGCCTTACATCTTCCTGACCTGACTCGTCCTTTTTCCCTCTATGTAACAGAAAAGGAGGGATTTGCCCTTGGAGCCTTGGGCCACCAAATAGTACCTTCTTTTGCATCTGTGGCATACCTCCTGGTCTTGGTGGACACCTTCTCAGAATGAGTAGAAGTATTCCCCACAACTAATAAAAGGGCTCAGACAGTCTCCGATCTTCTCCTCCGAGAGATCATCCCTGATTTGGTGTTCTGGTCTCTCTCCAATCAGACAAAGGATCCTATCTAAGGCCCTAGACATCCCCTGGCACTTTCACATCTCTTACTACCCTCAATCTTTAGGCAAGGTAGAAAGAACTAACTGCTCCTTAAAAACTAATCTTGTTAAACTGTCACAGGAACTTCACCTTGACTAGGTAAAGCTCCTGCCCCTGGCTCTTTTCAGTCTGCGAGCTCTCACCAAGTGACCTTTCCTCATCTCATCTTTTGAACTCATGTACGGAAGTCCAGTCCTAACTCCTGGCTTCTCGCCCAAAAACTCTCCCCTTCCAGATCATTTGCTTACCCCATTACTTTCTCATCTCCATTCTCTCCTATAGAACTTTGCAGACCATCATATACCTCGACTACACTCTGTCTCTTGTTCATTACCTGTTAATGTTGGAGACCAAGTCCTTTTATCCCCTCCAGGTCATCAGCTGTCACTTCTCTCTCCAAAATGGCAGGGTCCTTTTAGCTCGAGGGACTCTCTCATTGGGTCCACCTATCTCACTTGAAACCCTTCATTCCCCCACCTAAAGATAATTCCTCATCATACACATCAACCCTAACAGGATTGTGCTCCGTTAAACTTCAGAAGACATCAAGACCATCCATCTTGTCTCCCATCCTAGAAAATGAGGCTTCACTCCAGTAGCCAAACCTGACCTCGCTGGACGAGACACTGGATTAGTTATGGCCTTTTCATCTTTTCCCTGCTGTTCATTTAAACTGTGCTTACTATCCAAAAGCAGATCGATTCCTTGGCAGCCGTGGTGCTTCAAAACTGGCAAGGACTAGACTTCTTGACAGCTAAAGAAGGTGGCCTCTGCCTATTCCTACGGGAAGAATTTTGTTTCTATGTCAATCAATCCGGAATAGTGAAAAATAAGATCCAGGAACTACAGGCAGACATAAGAGACTTCAGTAACCGTGAGACATCTAGTTCTGGTATCTTTGAGAGCCCCATATGGAAGTGGATCCTTCCACTCGTAACACCTTTCCTGGTCATTTTCCTGGCATTATCATTCGCTCCTTGTCTTATTAATCTTGTCTCTACATTCCCTCAACAACAAGTACAAAAAATTTCTAACCAAACTGTTAATCAGCTCCTATTACAGAATTACCAGCCATTGCCCATAGATGACCACCAAACGGATTCCATGGTGAAGACCAGATAATCCCTGATGACGCCCCTAAACAGCAGAAAGTAGCCTAAGAGACACAACGCCCCCATTCCCTCTTCACCATTGGTCTCCCCCCTCTTTTTCTCCCCTTCTTTTTATAATAATAACAAGAGAGGATTGTTAGCACCAGGACACTCCAAGCCCCGCCTAAGTATGTGACCCTTGACCTGTGTTGCCAGGACAATGACCTTCAATCCCACAATCCACCTGGCTCAGCCCCCACCCTCAATGGTGTGACTTCATTTTCCATATAAATTAGGAAGTCACCTCCTCCTCACTCTTTTTTTTCTCTCTCTTCTCTCCCCCTCTTTCTCTCTTTTTCCTCTTCTCTGCCCCCCTACCTGCTCAATAAACCTCTCACACGTGGAACCACCTTGGCCTGGTCTGCTGTTTGGTTAATCTGCTCAAAACATACATATATATATATATATATATATATATATATATATATATATGGTATTTTTCATATCAACTCCTCTGTCCCATTTTCAACTTGGGGGATGCAGAGGGGCCTGATCACATATGTTGTGATAGAATGGAAGCTCGAGTCTGGACAGACCACACCAGGCCAATGCAGTTCCACATGAGAGAGGTTTATTGTGGGGGAAGGGGACAAAAGGGGGGATTGGAGATGAAGAGAGAAAAGAAAGAAAATAGAGGGGGGAGTCAAGAGAATCTGCCTTCTATTTAGGCTGTGATATAACTGCTGACAGGTAAACAAACATGTGAGGTAAACCAGATAGACACTGGGAATATATGGAGATTGCCATGGCAACAGATGCAGGGGTCCCTGTCACCTATGAGTGACATCACCATCATCACTGGATTCGGAAGCGACCTGCAACCATAAAGCCAATTCCTGATAACCAACAACATAGGGCTGTGTCTGAGCCCGTGTTGACACCGCTCAGGAGCCATGCTGACAAGGTGACTGCCTGCCAGCTTTTCCATTCTGTCCTGCCTGCCTCTCCCCAACCCCCTCATACTTCATTCCATCCCTAGAATATCTGAGACATCACAGCCATGGGAGGAAATCTGATAGGTTCCGTCCTGAGTCTGTGTTGGCAGAATTAGAGAAGGAAGTCCCTCTGAAGACCATTGCCTACTCCTGACTCTTTAGTCAACAGCCTTTCCTATGCTGGAGTAGGGATAGGGGTGTGGGACAAGCTGCCACACCAGGGGTTCAGCCTCCTGCAGTATATGTGTTAGAGAAGCGGGGCTGCAATGGAAGGAAGTTGCTCATTGTTTTGAGAGTATCTGAAGCAAGCCCACCTCATCATCACACCCAACCCAGAAGACGTTTTCAAAGACTGACCGGCTCAGTGATACAGGACTTTTCTAACACATATAAGGCCCAAGTTCCATCCTCAGCACCATAACAATAAATCAAGGACTTTATGGTTCTTGTCAAAGGAAAAAAAAATCTTTCCCTACCAAGGATATTCTATCATCTATCTATCTATCTATCTATCTATCTATCTATCTATCTATCTATCATTTATCATCTATCTATCATTTATCATCTATTTATCATCTATCATCTATTTATCATCTATCATCTATCTATTATCTATCATCTCTCTATCCATCCATCTATCTATCTGTCAATCTATATCTCTCATCAGAATCTTCTATCTCATCTAATTTTTCTCTTGTATCCTCTTAATACTCCAGGCTACTGGAGAATTCATCTCATCCCGTGATAACATTCACCCCCATGTCTATGATCATGGTCTTCATGGTGCATCCTTCAGGTCTGCACTTGAACTGTGCATCCAATGCTACATATAGCTTAGCCAAGCCACTGGCTCAGAGATGTTGAGGCTCTGGAGCCATGTCTGCTCTGCACTCGGAGATCCTGGGCAATCTTCTCAGGTTTTCTGCACACCAGACCCAGGGCCTAGGTTCCAGCAAGAGCTACCCCTTTCCCTGAGCATGCATGCTGCTGTGGTTCTCAAATAGCAGAAAACCAAGACACTCCGCTGACTAGAGATGGAGCACCAAGCCTTCCCCGACTGCAGGCCTCCACATGAGGTCCTTGCTTCACTTCCTTCTAAAACTTGGAGCCAGCAACACCATAGGCCTTCTCAGTGCAGCAGCGGTTCTAAACTTGTGGGTTGCAACTCTGTTGGGGGTTAGAATGACCCTTTCAGGGGGAATCACAAATCAGATATCTTGCATATCAGATATTTACATTATGATTCATAACAGTAGCAAAATTAGTTATGAAATAGCAGCGAAATACTGAAAACAGATATTCACACTGTCATTCATAAGAGTAGCAAAAATTACAGTTAGCAAGGAACCACTGAAAAAAACACAGATACTTAATTTTGATTCCTAACAGTAGCAAAATGATAGTTATAGAGTAGCAATGAAAACAATTTTATGGTTGGGGAATCACCACAACACGAGGAGCTGTGTTAAAGGGTTGCCATATTAGAACAGTTGAGACCTACTGTACCAGAGGTTCTGAAGGGTTGCAGCTGGGGTCCCACTGTGGCCTAGGAAGATCTCAGCAAAGACAATAGGAAGATGACACATTGCCATATAAAATGGTGCGCAACACCATGTGCTACGAGAGAACCCTGGAGGTGTCCAGGCGAAGGAAAAGAGACAAGGGAATGAGCAACATGCTGTTGGCACAGGCCTTTCTTTGGGGGGGGGTTCAACTTGCTGAAGGGGGTCTCTGTAATATCTGGAGTCTGCCATCCTCTTACCAGCCAAGGTGGCTATAGGACAGAAAGGAAAGGATGGGGAAAGAAGCTAAAATCTTATGTTTCCTTTTGTGGCCCACAGTTGGCCATTGCCAGGGGTAACTAAAGTGTCAGTTTAAGAATGTTGGGTGATCTGTAAACATCTCTCCTGGAGGCCATCACTGGGGCCACCCAGAGAAGAGCAGTCCAGAATCTAAAGAGACACGTTACTCTACTTCTAAAAACTGTATGATTGTAGTTTCTGTAACTGTGACAGTTCAGCCAAGGGAGGAGTTTTGCAAAACAATTTGGCCCTTGGTAACAATCTCAAGTTAAAAACAAGGAGATGCTGAGAGTTGCAGTGGCGTGTGGGTGATCCTCCCAAGGTGCTGTGTCCGACGGCCACTAAAAATGAAGGGCAGCAACAGCAGCCAGGCAGCTGTGACATACCCTGCAAGAGGTGGGAGAGGAGAAGGAGACGGGGATCTCACAGGATGCTCCCAAGGGTGGTCACAACGGTGACTTCAGGATGGAGTTAGAAGAGAGAAGGAGAACAGCTGCAAGGGAAGAAATAGAGATCACCCAACTCAAGCACGTACAACTTCCTCTCCAGTGTCAAAGAACCCTCGTTTGGATCAGATTCTGGGGCTGACGATCCTCTCACAGAGGAGGAAGATGGGAATTCTGATGATGATACTGGGGCTCTTTCTGCAGAGTCAAAAGAAATCAAGATAGACAGAGTCCAAGAGCAGGCCAGGAAGGAAGAACAAAAAGGAGGATGAAAAAGAAAAGCTCTTAATCTCACTGGCTCATCCCAGCCTCAGGCCAACTTCAAGATTAAAAACTGGGAAGATGATGTCATTTTGGGTTGTTTTTTGTTTTTGTTTTTGTTTTTTGTAAGAACTGTGTGGCCAGAAAGAAAGATTTGTAAATGATGCGTTATGATCTGAATTTCACAAGATCGTGGAGAAGCTATACTAAGTAGTATTTGTTTGTGTTTAAGAGTAAAATGTAAAAACAAAACAAAACAAAACAAAACAATGAGCTATGCTGAGAAACAAACAATGAGAAATGCTGATAAACAATGAAAAATGCTAGCAGAGTCAAATGCCCTTAAGGCTGTGGAGCAGCGGGAGTTCTAACTCAGCATTGTTTCTTAGACAAACTAACACCGCCATTCTGGAGTGCTGGTGAAAGGAAAGACACACATCGCATGATCGGCCAATGCTCGCTTTTTTTCCTGAATGACTTGAAAACATATGTCCACATGAAAACCTCGATACGAATATTTATAGAGGCTTCATTCATAATTGCCCAAACCTGTTGTCAACCAAGATGCTTGTTAGAGGGTTAGTAGATGAGCTGTAAGAGACAAGAGACATGGAGTCTGAAATGCATATTAACAAGGGAAAGGAATCAATCTTTTTGTTTTGTTTTGTTTTTTGTTTTTTGTTTTTTGTGTTTTGTTTTGTTTTGTTTTGTTTTGTTTTGAGACAGGGTTTCTTTGTATAGCCCTGGCTATCCTGGAGCTCACTTTGTAGACCAGGCTGGCCTTGAACTCAGAAATCTGCCTGCCTCTGTCTCTCTTAAAAGAAGAAAAAATAACAGCCACATACTATCCAGTTCTAACTATATGGCATTCAGAAAAATCCATTACGTTTACCTCAGAGGCGGTAAAAGGATCATAGAGTTAGGGAAGGGACAGTAGTGGATGGGAGAGCATGAAGAGTTTTGAGGGCCACAAAGCCACTATGTGTGAATACAGGTCATTGTGCTCTTGCCCAGTACAGTGTTTAACACAAAGGGGGAGCCCAAAAGATAACCCAGCTTGAGTTACTAATGGTGTGCCCGTGTAGACTATAACACACATCACTCCTCTGGGTGTTGCAGAGGAGGCTATACACGCACAGGGATAGAAGACATATTGAAATCTATGACGTTAATTTTGCTGTGAAATTGTTCTTAAAATCTGTACTGAAAACCATTATAGCATTGTTTTGTTTTGTTTTTGTTTTGCTATAGGATAAAGATAAGAATAGTTTGGAGGGCTGGAGAGATGGCTCAGCGGGTAAGAGCACCCGACTGCTCTTCTGAAGGTGATGAGTTCAAATCCCAGCAACCACATGATGGCTTACAACCACCCATAATGAGATCTGACGCCCTCCTCTGGTGCGTCTGAAGTCAGCTACAGCGTACTTATGAATAATAATAATAAAAACTAATCCTTGGACCGGAGCAAGCACAAGTGGGACCAACCGGAGCAAGCAGGGCTGGCCGGAGTGAGCGGGCCGAAGAGCAGCCAGTGTTCTTACCGCTGAGCCATCTCTCCAGCCTAAACATACAACTTCATCTGTTTCTCCTTTTTGTGGTATTATTTCCATCCATTGTACTTCTGTATGTACTATGAATTCCTTAGTGCCTCATTATTTTTTCCTTAAATGGGCAGGATTTTTTTTTCTTAACAGCTGCCATCATTCAATTATTTAACAAATACTAAACAAGTGCCTGTTCCAGAGAGGAACAACTAACGCCAAGACGCTCAGACACACAGACATGCAGAGATGGGCTTGCAGGACGGGATACAGTTTGGGGCAAGCTTTCTGCCTATGCAGGAATCATGCATTTTGCATCTAGAGCCACATCATGGAGACAGAAGGGATAGGGACTGTAAGACCCATCACTGGAGCTGGGCGTGGTGGTGGACGCCTTTAATCCCAGCACTCGGAGGCAGAGGCAGGCAGATTTCTGAGTTCGAGACTAGCCTGGTCTACAAAGTGAGTTCCAGGACAGCTAGAGTTATACAGAGAAACACTGTCTCGAAAAACCAAAAAAAAAAAAAAAAAATCCATCACTGGGAGGACTACCAGTATAAGCAGTTATCATATTAGAGTAATTTGCAAATGACCTACGTAGTAAGAAAAGGCATATGGTGCCATAGAGTTCCCAGCCCCATGGCTCACTCACTTTGGAGACCCAGATACCATTGCCCTCCCAACCATGGGAGCTGCTCCTGTTAATATTTTCTGTGATGGATTCTGCTGGAGCTGAGCTCTCTCAAGCTTTATGTATCTTTAATCTTTACTTTTAAATGCCATTTTCTTAAAGCATAGAATTTTAGATAAGTTTTACCTTTTAGAACTTGAAAAACATTGTTCCACTGCTTTCTGGCTTGCAGTGTTCTCCATATGAAGTCTTCTGTAAGTCTACATTCTGATGCACTGGTCTTTGGGGGGAGGGACAGAGGATGGAGTGGTGGTGAAGGGGAGAAGATCGTGATAGGGTTTCTCTGAGTTATAGCCCTGGCTGTCCTGGATCTCACTCTGTAGACCAGGCTAGCCTGAACTCACAGAGATCAGCCTGCCTCTGCCTTCTGAAAACTTAAGTGAGGATGAATTTAAAAGAAAAGGATATGGGCTGGAGAGATGGCTCAGAGGTTAAGAGCAGTGGCTGCTCTTTCAGAAGACACAGGTTCAAGTCTCAGCACCCACATGATGGTTCATAGCCACCAGATCACTCCAGTGATCTGATGTCATCTTCTGGCCTCCACTGGGACCACACACCCATAGTACACAGACACACATACATCTATAAACACAAAATAAAGGCAAATTTTTTAAGTATAGTCTTTTAAAAAAAAGATTTATTTATTTATGTCATGCATGTGAGCATACTGTCGCTGTCTTCAGACACACCAGAAAAGGACAATGGGTCCCATTACAGATGGTTATTAGCCACCATGTGGTTGCTGGAACTCATGACTTCTGGGAGAACAGTCAGTGCTTTTAACCGCTGAGCAATCTCTCTAGCTCTATAAAGGTAAATTTAAGAAATAGGATTGGACAAAGTTGTTTGGAAGATGAAATCTCAAGACAGTATCTGGAGTATCAGACAATACTTGCTAAAAATATGTTTATGCAAAATCAGATGATCCCGTTAAAACCACGAGTAATGGATCTGAATAAACATTTCATGAAGGAAGAAGGCGCACAGTAGCCCATAAGCACCTGGAAAGGTGAGCTGCTCTCCAATACACCTTCAGGGATGTAGAGAAATGGGATTCCTCATGCACTGCTGATAGAAAGGAAAATGACACATCTATTTTATACAACAATGGACACTTTCTTAAAATATTAAATGGATAGCTCTCTAAGATCCAGCCATTCCCTTCCTAAGTGTCTCCCAAAGAGCAGCAAAGGCTGGCATCTGTACAGAGATTTACACTCAGTGCTCAGAGCAAAATCACTTGGAGCATCCACAAATGATGCTGAACCCCAATGTATACTAAGAGAAGAAGCAAGATACACATGGTGGCTCCTATCCTCGCCCTGGAGTACCAGCAGACAGTCTCTAGCCCTGGACCAGTGATACCCACAACAGTGTGGGTGAGTCTCAGAATAAGCTAGGCATTGGTCAATTTTATTTGTTTAATTTGTTTGTTTATTTATTTATTTATTTATTTTCAGAGAATATCTCTCTGTAATTCTGGCTATTCTCAAAGTTTCTAAAGTGGACCAGGCTGGCCATGAACCTACAAAGATCTGACTACCTCTACCCACTGAGTACTGAGATTAAAGGTATGTACCACCTTGCCCACCAAGAAGCCATATTTTGATAGACACTTGAAAACTATACATTTTAAGTATGTTATCATCACTGGTTGTTTTTGTCCTGAACCAGAATCACTAACATGTTAGTGATTTGAACCTTTATAAGCGAAAGATTGTTTTTAAACCTAGATCTTTTGTTTTCTGAAATGAAAGTTGTTCCAAGGAAAGCAAGTAACCCCTAAGTGTCGTAACTTGGTCCCCACCTCTCTCTGTCCTGTGGAAAGCTCTACCTTCCTGGTCAATCCATGTCACCTTCATTATTGTCCAGGGTCAGTGTCACCTCTTAGACATATGCAAACTGTATCTTGGTCCAGGAGATTAGAATGCATCTGCCCTCCAGCTGGTTTTACCTGTCTCTTCCTGCCAGGCTGGGGACAGTGTATATAGAGTCTTGAGTTTCAGGGAACATTAATCTCCTGCAAGAACATCATTTTTTCTTACAAAGACATTTTGTCTTTTGTGGCAAAGACAAAAATGACAGTGGCTAAGGAATTCTAAGAGCGGGGAAGGACTGTCACATGGGGACTAGAACGCCAGGCGCCTCATGCTTTCTAAAAACAAAATCTAAAAGACAAGATTCATGTATGTATGAAAAAAACAATAATAGCAATAATGTAAATACAAATAAAGAACTAGGATTTTAAAAAAAGATTTGTTTATTTTTATTTTATGTATATGGATGTTTTCCCTGGATGTGTTTATGTGGATCAGGTTGTGTAGTACCCATGGAGGCCAGAATAAAGCTTCAGATTCCCCGGGACTGAAGTTACAGATGGTTGTGAGCTGCCATGCAGGTTCTGGGAACCAAACCCAGGTCCTCTGTAGGAAGGAGCAGCCAGTGCTCTTAACCACGGAGCCATCTCTCCAACCCTAAGATCAAATTTTGACAATAACAAGGAATACATATTATATGGTCCTAGGAGCCATAAATATTAGGAATTGCAAGCTAATACATCTTGATAACAGATCTCTGGGTGCCTAAAGGTTGAAATCAGATATTACATAGTGTACAAAGGAACACTGGGGTTGAAGTGTATGTTCATTATATTTCCCACATATTGAAACATATCAACACTTTAAACATGTGTTATATGTTATATGTCATTTATATTTCAATTAAAAGGATGGGATTCTATGTTACCCAGACATGAATTTAAATTCTACATTGAAGTTTCCCTTACACACTGTGTAAACTTAGCCACGTCGTCACTTACCTTTCTGGAACTCTGCAATCCCGTAATTTTAATACTTCTGAGACTGTTATAAATGTAGGGCAATCTAATGCATGCAACACAACACACACGATGCTTGTGACACAATACTTGCTTCACCAATGGTGAATTTCTTAAAATGCTAAATGTATATCTCTCTATGATCCTGGCATTCCATTTCCAAATGTCTACCCTTCCTCCACTGAATCCCATGTTTGGTAGAGGAGCCAGAACTCTAGAGAAAACAATCATTTACTGTCTCAAGTAGAAAACTTTGGCTTCCACATGTAGAAGGCAGCTCAGCGGTGGCTAGGCTTCATCTTGTCCAGCCTATTTATGGCTGACGTTGACCCCACCAGGGAAGGGCTGGGTCAGTCCCTTCTGAGTCGTTACTGCCTAAGCACTGACTGGAGCCTCTCTTCCTCCTACTCTTGTAAAGAACTTTCCACATCCACAAATGCAGAACAGCTGGGGGGTTGGAGCCTGCTTTCCCTCCAGTCTGGAGCAAGCACTTTGACAGGAGGGGGTGTGTGGTGCAGCCCTATTGTCCAGGAAGTTTCTTTGGCTACAAAGGCTCTGCTGATGTCCTGGCAGACCTGAAACAAAACTAGACTAGAATGTTCATAACAGAACAAGGCCTGCTCTGTGAGGCTTGGAGGAGCTGAAACTTTAGTAGTGTGTTGTAGGACCATGAAAGGCAGCCTGGTTCCTGGTTGAGCTAAGGTTAGAAACCCCAGTGACCCTAAAAGGACGGCAGGCATTTTGCCTGATGCCCAAACACTAGGCTCCTGACAAGAGGCGACAGCCTCGAATGGATTTGTGCCCTTCAGTCACATAAGGGCATCGCTCCAAGCCCCTCCACAGGTAGAGGCCATGTGGTCTCAAGACATATCTCCATTTTAATGAGGTACCTAAAGGCCTGGAGGCTTAGTCAATAAACTCCCCTTCCCAGACACTCTTTCCTACAAAAGGTATTTAACTTCACGCCTGCCCTAAGCAGTGGGGTACAGTTTCACTCATCTACTTTCCGCCATGCCAATAAATGCCTTAAAACGATGGACTGTCTCTTTTCACCGGGATTGGCCATGGGGAGCCATAGAGAAGGCCTTCGCCTAGAGAGCCACGTCTAGTCTCCCATAGAAGGCCTCTCTGTGCTCCCAGCCACAACCACCAAACCAAGCCAGCCACCGGCTAACAAGACAAGGATTCCTCCCTGCGAGACCCAGCCAGAGCTCCCCTCTTTCCCCCTCAGCCCCGGGCTAGATTCAGCCTGCCAGCCCGCGCCCCCCCCCCGCCCCCATTCTCAGCTCTTCTGTGGCATCCAGCAACGCCTGGGTGCCCGGGAGCCTGAGAACCAGACAGCCCTGGCCACCCTGCAGGCCCGGGGACCCCCAGCCAGCTCCAGCTGTCCCTGGACCTCAGACTGTGCTTCCCCAGCCCCAGAACAGTGTCCTGCGGCTTCCCATAGCCCAACATCCGCTCAGCACCAGACAGGGGTAAGCGCAGTCAAAACTCCCACATCCTGCCTCCCCAAGCGGCCAAAGCCCACGTGGGACCCCATTAACCCTACAGTGTGTCCGAGTGACCACTAGTCTTCCCAGTCCTTCAGAGAGATAATCAAGAACCAGAGGTGTGGTGGCTGGGAAGGAGACGGGGAGGCTTCCGGTTCAATGTGAAGGCAGCTTGCGTCTGGTATACATTTTCTGGTGGCAGGAGACAGAGCTGTTTCCAGGGGTCGGTAGGTCTGACTCACAAGTGAGCTATCCTGGGCTGTGGGCTGAGTTCTGCTAGTGTCCATAAGTGCAGCAGGCTAGAGGGAAACGAGTTTCTCAAACGTACAAAGATTAGAGAGAGGTCTGGGTTGTCTTCAGGTTTTGGAGGCAGCAGCGCAGGTTCCACGCCTTCAATAAATAACATCAGGTTGCGTGGAGGCTGCGTGGGATGAGAGGAGAGTCTACGTGGTTGGGTTTGTGTGGAGCTCAAAGTGTCAAGAAGGATCTGGAAAGTCACTGAGGTCCCACCCCTGACCCATTGCAACCCATTGGTCCAATGGTCCAAGGTCTGCCATAGCACGATATGCAAAATAAAAATAATAATAATAATTAGCTAGCACGTCGTGCCACACCACCAGGGTCTCACACAGCATACATCTTGGGGTTCTTACTGGATCCACAGTAGCTAAGAGATGGGGGTCCAGGCTGCCTCAGCCTTAAAAATGTGCATTTTACATCCCCCCCCAGCCTCTCCATGCAAGGAACCATTCTAGTATCATATACTCAGCAGAGTGCAACAGAAGGCTTAGCACCCTGTTTCTTTCTCCAAAATGTCAAAGGCTCCATCTACTCACACAGATGGTCATTGAGGTCTGCCTTGACTTTCCCATCCAAACTGATGGTACACGCTTCCTCTAGCACAGCTGCCCATTTCACATGCCAGTGTGCTCAGTTCTCTTTTACAATTTTTCTTCCCATAGAACTGTGCCCCAACCATGACACCAGAAAGACCATAGTTTTGTATATATGCGTATATGGGTCATCCGTTTGTGTGTGTGTGTGTGTGTGTGTGTGTGTGTGTGTACATTATCTTACTATGTGAATTGTCAAATCAGTTCCCACCTATTGGCAGGAATGCCTTAGGAAGTAACACTTCCCGGCATTATATTTATATGTACATACTAGTCTAGAACTTACCATGCAGACCTAGAACTCACAGATCTGCCTCTGCCTCCCAGAGTGCTGCATTCAAGATCTGTGTCATCACATCCCGCTCGGTGTCTATTTTTGAGACAAAAGCCTTCCTCTGCAGCCCACTCTGGCCTCAAATTCATCATTCTCCTGCCTCAGCTTCCCAAAAGCTGAGGTTGCTTGTGTGTGCCGCCATGCCTAGCTCTTCTATTTGTAATTGTAGACAGTGTTTTTCCCCCAGAGAAGCCTCTCACTCACCCAGGGAAGGCAGTGTTCATGGAGGTAAAGCAGACAGACAAGCGCAGGTTCAGGGTCCCAAGTCACCTGGCCGGGACAGGCCATACACACAACTGGAAGCAAAAGCTGGGCAGATTCATGTTGCTAATGCAGGCTGCAGAAGAAGCATTTGAGGAAACTTCCCAGGTATCCTAGCTAGCCATGGTCCTAGCAAATATAAAGTGGCAGCTAATGACAAGCTCACATCCTGTCCCGGGGACTTACTAAGTTAGGCTCTGGAACACAAGAACCCTGAGGCATCTCAGACACCACTCTGGAGGGATACTCAGCCTACGGATGGAGACCCCTTTGGGAGCCCCATTTCATGGGGGTTGCCTAAGACCATTGGAAAACACGAATATTTATATTACAATCTGTAATAGTAGCAAATTTACAGCTATAAAGTAACAACAAAAATACCATTTTTGGTTGGGGTTAACACAACATGAACAACTGTGTTAAAGGGACGAAGCATTAGGAAGGCTGACACCCACAGACTTAGGGTGGTGGGCAGGGAAACAGAATCGGCAAAACACCACATGAGAGAAAACAGCAAAACTTGACAGAGACCGGGAGATAGGGGTGCAAAATCACCGGAAGTAGCGGTTCTGGTCAGGTTACTCTCAGAGAGGTGGGGATAGAGAAATATGGTAGAGGAAGAAGGAGTGGACAAGGTCTCCAGGAAGAGAGTTGTTGATGAGTGGTAGGGGGTCAAAGGGCAAAGGCTAGCAAGCGCTCTGCAAGTGGCCCAGGGAACAAGGAGAACAGGGAAAGGGAAGGGGAAACCCGAGCCTAGGGCTCCACCTCTCCTCTGGTTCTGATTTCACTAAGGCCTGCTCCATATGACGCTTCAAATTTAAGATGTTCACCTGTTCCCGAGCTCCACGCTCGCAATTTTATTAAGAGGGAATTTGAAAATTTAGGATTTCTTCAATGGAAAATACAGGGCTTTTAGACTCTGCACAATTTCTCTTGGGTTGAAGAGGAAGTCCCAGCTCTTGCTACAAACCAACCTAGCGCTTGCGATGAACTCATTGTAACCACAGAAAAAGAAGCAAGGGAGGCTGGCATGTCAGTTTCCTCTGCATTCTTTATGGCCAGACAGGTTTTTCCATGGCTGGAGCCCACGTCGCTTCCTGCCAGGCTCCCCTGCTGCTGGGAACCACTCAGACCTGGAAGGACTCTGTGTGGTTAGGTGCTGCCAGAAGGAGATGCAGAGATAGCGTGACCCTCTAGATTGCTATGGAGAGCCAAGTCCCCCTGCATGCCGCTGGGACCCTCCTTATGGGGCAATCACAGCCCTCACAAAGCCCAGGAAGGAGCTATTGAGATTTAATTGTGCAAACCACGTGGCTGGTGGGAAGAACTGGGGAGGGGGCTCAAGGGGCTTCTTTCTCCTTGCTTTCATTTTTTTCTCTCTCTTTCTCTTTTTTTTTTTTTACTCTTTCCCCCCTGACTGATAGAATAAAGAGAAGTGATGTGCCTGTCTGTTTCAGCTTGGGGACTTTCTTAGGGTTCTCTGTGTAGCATTATTTGAAAAAAGACAAAACCCCCAAACAAAACACAGTTGTATGAACACAAAAGTCTAACTCCACGGTTGAAATCTCCCTTTCCATTCCCAGAGACGGTTTCCCAAATGAACCCTCCTGGCTTGTCCCTGCAGACAATGGAGTCCCCTGGGAGCTGCACGTGATCAGACCAGTGAGTGAGAGGCCGGCAGGTCAGTGGCTGGGTCTCTGTGACCTCTCCTCTCTGTGAATGGGGGAGGCTGGCTTTCTGTTTTGAGGCAGTGTCTCCTGTGATCAGCTGCGATGCCAAATGCTCTCTGCTCGGGACGGGGGCATGATGGTGTTTCCAAAGCCAGGCATCATTTTTTTTTCTGTGTATCCGTTCTTCTCTGTATGCCCATGAGAGGCCTCCCTGGCACCCAGTACAAACACGGGAGGGGTGGGGGGGGGTGGGAGGAGGGGAGTGAGAAAAAGAGGGTAGACACATTTGCTGAACAGACACGAACAGGTGTGTGCACCTGCTTTTGTGTGTGTGTGTGTGTGTGTGTGTGTGTGTGTGTGTGTCTGCTCCTGTATCTTTAGATCCACCTCTAAAATAATTTCCAATCTCTCAGCTCAGAAAACAGAGCTTGGCTCCCTAGGATCTCTGAGGCACTCCACAATTACAGGGACATTTTGGGAGCTCTTGCCCAGTAGTAAATGAACCAGGGGACCAATTCTTAAGTATGGGGAAGCGGGAAGGGGGGAGGGGGAAGGGGGATGGCAGTACCCACCAGAGACCTTCTTTGATTCTGTGAAGTTCTATATGAAGGCAAGTCACCCTCTCAAGTCAAATCTCTTATCTGTCCCCCTGGAGCTGCTGCTCACGGTTATAGTTGGCCTGACAGGCTGCAGAGGAACCAAGAACACACTGGGAAGGACAAGTCCTTTGTTTTAGAGCTGTTGAGAGGAGCAAAGCTTGGACCAAACCAGGTTTGGAAGGATAGAGTGGGACGTGCCACCACCAGAGCTGCACTGGGAAGTGCTTGCTGCCTCTTGCCTACTTGGCAGGTTCCCAGGGGCAAGGAAAGCCATGCTAATGTAAGGGTCCAAGATTCCCAGAAGAAGGATCCCCCCAGACTCAAATAGTATATAAACGAAAAGAGTGTTTTATTCTGCAGAAGTCCAGCATGCTGGGATCTCTCTTTACCAAGACAGAGAAACACCCAGAGGGAATTCCAGGGTAGGTGACATCTATGTTAATCTGTTGGGTCCATCTCTAAGGACATTCTATTACTGGAGTGTGGGGGTTGGAAACTTGCTGGGGAGGTCTGGAAACTGTTGCTGAGGAAGTGGCTGAGGAAGTCTGGAAACTGCTGCTGACCCATTGGCCTTGCCTCAGGCCAGGTGGTAGGGCAGCTTCTGAGGCCAGGACTTGTTTGGAATTGCCCAGTTCTTGGAAACAGAGATTTAGACCTAGTCTCCTTAACTGCCAGTTTGAAGCCTGTCATGGAGTCAGCCTAGCCTTCTCACTATCAGATGACATTCGCCTTCTCCTAAGATTAATAAAGTGGGTGCAGAATGCTAGCCCAACCCTCCCTCATGTTAGTGGTTGCTGACAAAAATCCAAGTTCCCCAGTGACTGAGGACTTGGTCTAGCCCAACCCCCAGGATGATAAGATATACTACATCAGCCTCCTGGGATGGCCTAAAGGAGATTACTACATACACATAAAATGCACACAAACGTGCACACACACACACACACACACACACACACACATATGTTTGTGCGCAGGCATGCACGTGTGTAATAATTGCGTGTGTGTGTGTGTGTGTGTGTGTGTGTGTGTTTTAGGTGAGATGCTTGGCTGGCTCTTATGGGTTTAGGAAAACTTTAAAGTGACAGATTTGAGAATCCCCATCAATTGTAGATCTTGAATTCCATTCCAAAATGAACTCAGTGTGTTTCCTTTGACAATCTCTGATACCTGAACTTATGTAGGAATGAATCAGCAGTCAGCTGGGACTCAGGCATCAGGATCTGCCTTACATAAGCCCTCCCCCATTCCCACAGCCTACTTAGCTGCCTTAAATGCCACCATGAGAGGGCAATGCCTCTGGCCCCCTTGGAAGCCAATGAGCCCAAGATTGAAGCCAGTATCTGTGACTGTCACTAGACATCTGGAACTGAGCAGGACAATCCATATTTAAAGCTATTCTGAAGCCTGAAAATGTTTACTTTGTACATATTGGATAGCCTTCACCTTACAGGCGTCCCATATGTACTCCTTAGTTACTGCACAGAGAAGCGCCACCTAGTAATCAATGTCATCAGTATACTGCTTATAGTGTCAAGAATAGGCAGGGGACACTAACCATTCACATTTCTTAGTACCTTTCAAATACTCAACGCACTTTGTCTCTATGGCATTGAGGAAGTCTACAAAGTAGGTATCATTGTTCCCATTATTACAGAGAAAAGAGAAAAGGCCTGATTCCAATCTCAGGAAGAAGGCCCTGGATGCTTTCCATCAAAAACCACCCAAGGGGCTCATTGGTTAAGAATACTTGCCATTCTTGCAGAGACCCACCTTCTCTTCCCAGTACACATGGTGGCTCACAATCATCTTTAACTCTAGAACCAGGGGGATCTGACATCCTCTTCTGGATTTCACGGAAACCAGGCACACTTATAGTACAGATATATACATGCAAGCAAATACTTATACACATAAAAGTAAATAAATCTTACATACATACATACATACACACATACATACACACACACACACATACTACACACACTCCATACACATATGTATACTCACACATACATAATACACACACACCACCCATACCCACAATTCACACACACACATAAACACATACATATCACACACACACACACACTACCACACATGGACACTCATATAACACACAGATACACAGATACACACTACACACACATGGATACCCATACCCACAAAACCCACAACCCACACATACACATACATACTACACACACATGGACACTCATACACACACAATTCATACACACACACACACACACGGGCAGTCATACAAACACAACACAACACACACACAGACACACAGACAGACATACACACACACACATACACGAATAGAGCATCTCCAAACAGCTACCTATCCAGATTAATGGGGCCTCTACTTTGTAGTACAAGTCAGACATTATGACTTCACTTCCTCACACAACAAAAAGATGCATGACTTTGAGAGATGACAGCTCTCTCTTGATGGAAGGAGACAAAGGTAATGTCCTCTCTGGGCATGGCTAGCACAGGAGGGGCAGAAAGCAACTATCACAGCATTGTCCCCAGCTGACATACAGAGACCCCCTCCCCTCTTCAGGGTCTTTCCTACTCCGCCAGGGCCAGCACCAGCTACCCCATCTGTATTTTTGCCTCGTTGTCTGTTCATAGTCTCAGGGCTGAAGAAAAGACCAACTGGAGCTGGCCTGGTACATCTGTTCTCGGCAGGAGAAAGCTAGCCCTCCAAGGCCAAAAGTACCTTCAGTAGCTCAGGAGAATCAATGCCTACTGATTAAACTTCCAGAAGATCCGCTTCTACCCAAAAGCTTTGAAATGAAATTCTCCCTTTTCAGGGTAGCACAGTGCTACAGGCTACCGTTTACTGGGGGCTACCATTTATTGGGTATGTGTTAGAAGGGAGGACCTTGAAACCACGAGACCACTCTTGACACAAGGGCTGCAGGTGGCCCTCAGAGAATGCCGCAGAGGTGGGGTTCCTTTGGAACACTAGGTTTCACTGGATATAGGCAGTGGCGTGGGTACCAGAGACCCAGAGGGTCTGTCCTACACAGTTCTCCACCTTCCTGTTGTGCCCATGGGCACTTTGCTTCAGCCGGGCCCAAAGATTTTAATTATTATTATATGTAAGGACACTGTAGCTGTCTTCAGACACACCAGAAGAGGGCATCAGATCCCATTACAGATGGTTGTGAGCCACCATGTGGCTGCTGGGATTTGAACTCAGGATCTTCAGAAGAGCAGTCAGTGCTCTTAACTGCTGATCCATCTCTCCAGCCCCCCTTCCTTTTTTTTTTTTCTAATGTGTAACATAAGGATAAGAAGAGGATGCTTCCAGAGATTAAATGAGAGGAAATCTATAACACATGGTACCTGATACTTAAATATTATCCTATCTTTGTATTTTCTTCCTTTTTTTTTGTTTGTTGTTGTTTGTTTTTGTCTTGTTTTGTTTTTCAAGACAATGTTTCTCTGGGTAGTCCTGGCTGTCCTGGACTCACTCTATAGACCAGGCTGGCCTTAAACTCAGAGATCTGCGTGTCTGGAGTGCAGAGATTAATAACAAAAGGTGTGTACTACCAATGCTAGGCTAATCCCATGTTTTCTTAGCATCTCCATCTCATAGATTGGGAAAAAAAAAAAAAAAAAAACGCAAGAAGGTCCACTAGATTCCACCCCACCACCACCCTCAAAAGTGATTCAGCTAAGCAATTGCAGTAGAAGGATTCACCCCAGGTTTCTCTTGTCTCCAAACTGGCCCTCTAACCCACTAACAACCCCCCTCCAGGGACCCTTCAGGCCCAACCAGGCCATTCATGAGTCCCTGAGTTATTGGCAGTCACTAGTGTGATTCTGGAATGTCAGAGGTTTCTACTGCTGGGGACAAGTTGTTCAGCTGGTGGCAATACTTCAACTGGTCACAAGGCCCAGCCCCTTCCACGAGGGATTTCAATAATAAGAGAAAGTAGCAGATGAGAGTCCAAATACAGCAGAGTTTGCAGGGAAGAACTCTAGTCTGAGGCAGGAGTCTAGCACACCCTTCCCGGACAGTCCATGGCTGTGACCTCCAGCTTGGCCACCTCAGAGACCCTGGCGAAGTCTCTGAACATACATGTTCCTGGATAGCCTCAGTTTATACTGTCGTTGCACCCTTTCTGTAGTCAGAGGATAGGCCCTTACCTTTTGCTTAGTCCAGGGCTTTGCATGTGTACACCCAGTCACCAAGTTGTCATCTTGCCCTGGCCATCTGAATGATATCACCATCCTAGCGTGTTTAGCGCGGATACCATTTGACTCGCCCAGCCCACCAGCCTCACCTGCCTAGGACTCCCTTCTCTGTCAACAGTACCACTCTCCCACTAATCTGCTGTCACACACCTGCTACCCACTCCCACAGGAGTGGGGGGCGGGAGCAGGATGTACCCCACTGCGACATCAGAGCACATCCCCCCCACCCCACCCCCCCAGACTTTGGGTTTGGCTTAGCTGGCTGTGGCAAGGAAAAGGAGACAGCAATTATGGCCTTTAGGACTCTGCCTGCGCTGTTGGCAGTCATGTTTTTTCCCTGGGTGTCAATACAGGCCCAGGGTCATTTTTCAGTGCTTGCCAATGGCTGTAATTGCATAGGCCTGAGAGGCTCTCTAGAGAATCCCTGCGGTTCTCCATTCTCTCCTTGCGGACAGTGCTCTATAGACGAACCCCAGGCTATGGATCATGTTTTTCACATAACCCGTTAATTACTAAATAAAACAACCCAGCTTTCAACCTGATTAGCCCAGATTAATAGCCGGCAGCGGGTTTCATGCGCCTGCACAATTTATCACTGAAAAGACCTGTGTCTTTAATGATTTAGCTACCTGGCCTAGCAGGGCCTGCTCCGGGCCATGGGCCTCTGAGAGGAGTTAATTGCTGTTCTTCGTTTCTGACCTGGAAAGGCCCAGGTGACAGTTCCTATTAGCTAGGCTTGGCCTGCCCGGTGACAAAGGACGGCAGGAAGCCTTTCCCTCCCACTTTGTTCCGGAGATATATGGAGGTCAAGTGTCCCCAGCCCCAACACCCCAGCTGCCTGCCGAAACAGGTTGAATCAACCTGTAAATTTATATACCTTTCCCCTCCCCCTTTCCTTTTTTCCCTCAATACACTGAAAGAGTAAATCAATTTTTTTTTTGTCTTAAACTGTCAAATTTCAAGACTCCTAAGACCTTTTTGTAAAGATGAGACGAGGGGAGTCTTGTTCAGGATGGTATGGCTGTAGACGGTAAAAATGAGAGAGCAGGTTTGGGGCTTTTGCTTGTTTGCTTGCTTGTTAGGTTGGTTGGTTTCAGTTTTTATGGTGGTAGTTGTTTTTTTTTTTCTGTTGCCCTTTCTGCTGCATTTCAGCACAATTTGCTTTTCTAGCATAGAGGCAGAATGACCACATCTACTCATCATTTAAAAAAAAAAATGTTTTGGGCTGGTGAGATGGCTCAGCAGGTAAGAGCACCCGACTGCTCTTCCGAAGGTGATAAGTTCAAATCCCAGCATCCACATGGTGGCTCACAACCATCCGTAACAAGATCTGACCCCCTCTTCTGGAGTGTCTGAAGACAGCTACAGTGTACTTACATATAATAAATAAAATAAATCTTTAAAAAAAATGTTTGCACATGTACAGTTTTCTTTCAACTGTTTTGCTGTCATGATTTTTTTCTTCTTCTTCAGTTAATAAGGTTCATTTTTTGAAGTAGTTTCAGGTCTGTAGAAAACTTGGGCAGAAAACACAATTGCCCCTGTGAACCTGTGGGCTCTGCATCTTCAGATTCAAACAGGAAAAGATGAAAACACGGTTGAAAGAAAACTGTACACATGCAAACCTTTTTAAAAAAAATGATTCAATAAAACAAGGTTGTGCACAGCACTCACGTTGTGTGGGTGCTACAAGGAATCCAGAGATGACTTAAAGCATCCTAGAGGATATAACTCCATCATATTTAAATACTACATCATGTAATAGACGGGCTCAGGTGTCCACAGGTGTTTGTGTTAGTCTCACTACGTGGCCTACAACCCGTCTGTACTGGCTAGGTTTGTGTCAACTTGACACAGCTGGACTTACCACAGAGAAAGGAGCTTCAGTTGGGGAAATACCTCCATGAGATCTAGCTGTGAGGCATTTTCTCAATTAGTGATCAAGGGCCCCTTGTGGGTGGGACCATCTCTGGGCTGGCAGTCTTGGGTTCTATAAGAGAGCAGGCTGAGCAAGCCAGGAGAAGCAAGCCAGTAAAGAACATCCCTCCATGGCTTCTGTATCAGCTCCTGCTTTCTGATCTGCTTGAGTTCCAGTCCTGACTTCCTTTGGTGGTGAACAGCAGTGTGGAAGTGTAAGCCGAATAAACCCTTTCCTCCCCAACTTGCTTCTTGGTCATGATGTTTGTGGAGGAATAGAAACCCTGACTAAGACACCGTCTATGACTATCAAGAGACAGCTGCACAGAAGCTTCCCCCATCCCTTCATCCCAGCTTGCACCCAGGCTCCCTTAGCGTATTACCTTGGTACAGTCTGTTTGCTACACTGGATGGACTATATTAATTCATCACTAGTAGCTGAACTCATAGTTTAGAAGCAAGTGTTTTGAGAGTGTCTATGGAAATCCCATAACCCTCTGAGCTACCACAGAAGTACAGAGTAGTTTTCTTACCCTCAAAATTCCAGTTTCCCGGGCTGGAGAGATAGCTCAGTGGTTAAAGAGCACTGACTATTAATATCTGTATATGTTTTAGGCGGGAATAACCAGGCAGCAGACCAGGCCAAGGGGGTTTGTTGAGCCAGGGGAGAGGTTTATTGAGCGGGTGGGGGAGGGGGCAGAGAAGAGGAGAAAGAGACAGAGGGGGGAGAGAAGAAAAAGAGAGTGAGGAGGGGGTGTCTTCCTAATTTATACGGAGAATGATGTCACACCATTGAGGGTGGAGACTGAGCCAGGTGGGCTGTGGGATTGAAGGTGGTTATCCTGGCAACGCAAGTCGAGGGTCACACAGTTAAGTGCGGCTTGATGCTAACACTGACTGCTCTTCCAGAGGTCCCGAGTTCAATTCCCAGCAACCACATGGTGTCTCACAACCATCTGTAAAGGGATTCAATGCCCTCTTCTGGTGTGCATGAAAACAACATACTCATAGGCATCAAATAAATAAATAAATCTTAAAAATATTAAAAAAAAAAAAATCCTGGTTTCCCATTGTCTTTGTAGCTTTGCCCCTTCCAGAATGCTATATAAGACATGTCATGTGGTGCCTTTGCTGGTGTGACATAATTATCTTCTGTAAATATTTTCTTCCAGTGTGTATGTAGATTCTTTCCTGGTTTTCTTGACAGGGAAGAGATTTGATTTCCTGATAATCACCCCCTGTTCAGCTCTGGGTAAAAGCACAAGCCAGAGTTTGGATCTCACCTTTCCCCCAAAGGCCCGTGTGTTGAGGACTTGTTTTCCAGAGTGGCACTCCTGGGAGCCTGTAGTCAGGTAGAGTGAGACAAGGGAGAGGTCTTGAAGTCAGGAAGGGCAGGGCCTGAGCCGGAAGAGGATCCTCTCTCGTGGGCTGTTACACAGGCCCAAATCAACGAGGCCAAGAGTTATGACCAAAATCTCCAAAGCTGCCAGCCCAAACAAACCTTTGTCTTTTATAAATTGTTATAATGTATCTTATTCATTTGCATACTGCAATGAGGTGTGAGCTAGCACAACATGTTATGTTTTCTTTATCTTATCTGCATTTTTTTTCTTTTCTTGAGACGGGGCTCACCATGTAGCCCTGTAGGTTGTTCTGGAACTCATCATGTAGATCAGGATGGCCTCTAACTCACAGAGATCCACCTGCCTCTGCTGCCCAAGGGCTGGGATCAAAGGCAGACGCTACCACACCTGGCTTCCCCCAACTCCTACCCCAAGATGAATTTTTAGGCTTTTACTGTTTGTCATAAATACCATAGCACAAATTTCCTTCTAAAAGTAGTCACTTTTTACCCACTATTAAATATCACCATTACTCTGAAAAGGTAGACTGTGTTTATATTGAGTATATATTAAAAGTATCTTGGCTGAGTATATTTTCTATTCCAAGACTTGGGAGGTAGACACAGGAGGATCCCTGTGAATTTGAGGACAGCTTGGTCTGCATAGTGAGTTCCAGGACAGTCAGGGCTACATGGTGAAATCCTGTCTCAAGAAAGAAGGAAGCACGGAAGAAAGGAAGGATGGATCAGTCTTACTAAAGGAATCTACCTATTAGATATAGAAAAGGACAGAAAATTTCAAATAATTTGCTTTTCTTTCTTTCTTTCTTTCTTTCTTTCTTTCTTTCTTTCTTTCCTTTTGTAAGAGAAAAACACACACCACATTTAAAAGTATTTGGCATGCTATAATTCATGGACTCCTTGTGCTTTTCACTGCCTGACATTTAAAACAATTCTAAATTCACCTCTCTGGACACATGAACTCTGCGACTAGTTGGGAGAGAGCAAGCAAAGGTTCTCTCTCTGGCTGCCTGAGGTATAGCTGTTATTCAGACTTTACCACCATGTTAATAAAACTTAAATTATACACTTTATAATATGATTTTGAAGAAGAAAAAGAAGAAGAAAAAGAAAGAAAGAAAGAAAGAAAGAAAGAAAGAAAGAAAGAAAGAAATCCTAATCCTTTCTTCCTAAGAGACAAAGCTCATATTTCCTCTATGAAGCACATGTTTGCCTCCCTCTGGAAATACTTTTAAACAGCTCACATAACAGAGTACTCTGGGCCTCTAGCAGTCAGAAAGCAGGCTATACACTCTGTCCTGCACAGGGCAGCCCCCTCAACAAAGACAGTTGCAAACATCACAAAGTCTCTGGCAGAGAAACTCTGGATTAAGAGAAATTCCTCCCGGGGCAATCTCAGCATCTCATTTTCCTTCAGAGGCTCCCTCTGGGATCCTCCTGATTCTTCTTCATGAGCCTGTGCCGTCATCACCATGTAATCCACCTCTTGTTCATTTGTGAGCTTCCTGGGATCAGCACACTACAGGAGCTTGGCATGCAAATTCTTTTCCAGCTGCTGCGTTTGCTGATTTAATCTCTGCCTCTGTTCTGTGGCTTGGGAGAAAGGCACTTCCCCAAACTGACTTAGGCAGCTATTCACATTCTGCTATTATTCCTCTAAACCAAAGAACCCAGCGCCCACAGTAGTGGTGGTTACCTTCCCTGAGTTCGAGGCCAGCCTGGTCTACAAAGTGAGTTCCAGGACAGCCAGGGCTATACAGAGAAACCCTGTCTCGAAAAATAAATAAATAAATAATAAAAAAAATTAAAAAAAAAAAAAGAAAGAAAAACAAACGTGGGTAGCCACCTTGCAAGTCTCCTGTGGTCTGGGAGCACAGAGACACATGGCAGGGGATGATGCCAAGGGAGAGTTTCCGAAGTTCTTTCTTTGGATTGCAGAAATCTAGGTTAGTTAGTTTGGGGGAGCTGCTCAGCCATTCAGGCAAGCCACTTATTAAAGGAGTTTTGAGGGGCTGGTGAGATGGCTCAGCGGGTTAGAGCACCCGACTGCTCTTCCGAAGGTGATGAGTTCAAATCCCAGCAACCACATGGTGGCTTACAACCACCCGTAACAAGATCTGACGCCCTCCTCTGGTGCGTCTGAAGTCAGCTACAGCGTACTTATGAAGAATAATAAGAAATGAATCCTTGGACTGGAGAGACCAACCGGAGCAAGCCAGGCTGTCCGGAGCGAGCGGAGCCGAACGGGGACGGCAGAAGCAAGCGGGGACGCCGGAGCTAGCAGGGCCAGAGCGAGTGGGGCCGAACGAGGACGGCCGGAACGAGCGGGGCCAAACCGGAGCAAGCGGAGCCGATCGGAGCGAGCGGGGCTGGCTGGAACAAGCCGGGGCCGTACGGGGGCGGCCGGGAGCAAGTGGGGCTGGCCGGAGCGAGCGGGGTCGAGCAGAGCGAGCGAGGTTGACCGGAACAAGGGAATAAATAAATAAATAAATAAATAAATAAATAAATAGGAGTTTTGAGGGTTGTGTTCTAGCTATTTGGGGGGGGGTTGTTTTTTGCTTTGTTTCAAGTCTTTAGTTCAGTCATGGCACTGTGGTTCGGTCATGATGCCAACCCACACTTGGTCACAGAGTGAGGGGTATCAGTGGATGTGCTACAGTAAGCCTCCATTGCAGCTGGGCATGCCCCGGGTGCTACACACCTGGGACTCAGTGGCTGTCTCCTTGGTCTCCTCACCCAGTGTTAACTTAGCCACCATCCAGATGCAATCTGGCCTGTCACTGCCCTCCGTTCCTCTGCCTGGCTTGGAAACCTCCCACAACTCGTTCCTGCATCCTAATTAACTGCATCCAAGCTGTTGCAAATGAGGAAACCCAGAGACGTGGCCCTTTCCTTGGTTGAGGGTCTGAAAACAGGCACTTACAGGTCAGAAGTAAGCCTAGGGCTCTGTTGGCTCTGTGATCAATCCAGCTGTGCCCAGAGGAACAGTGCTCAGTCCTCAGCCTATAGACACAGATGCGAAGGGGCTTCCTCGACCTGGATCAATACCTTTTCCCCACCACCACAGGTGAGAAAAATCAGATCCTCCACGAATCCTCTCTCTCTCTCACCCTGCTAATCAAAAGCAAGTAGGGCTGGGAGATAGAGAGGATCAGCTAGGGAGCGCGAGGGAGGCTTTCGGAGGCATTCGCCAATGAGCTTTTCCTGCTCCTGTAATAGATCTTCATTATCTACACTGTCTTGTGGCTCCGCTGGTCCTCAGGGAGATGCTTCATGATATAACTGCTTAATAAGTGATGGCTAGGGCTCCCAAAGAGCTGATGATGGAAGAGGGAGGGAGGAACTCTCCTGTCTTCCCCGGTCAGTGTTTCCTCCCTCTCCGCTGATCTCCAAGATGCTGGCCAGGCAGAAGGGAAAGGCGCCGGCTTGCGCATGCTCTGTTGGAAGGCAGTCAGCACGAACCACTGTCACGTGCCCACGTGGAGGGGAACAAGACCTCGGGTTGGCACACTCTTCAGCACAGATGTCCTGTTGGGCACCCCTGTGTTACATCCCACCCTGTAGTCACACTGCAGTGTGTCGTCACACACCAAATGTGTACCCTGTGCTCACTCTGTGAAAGGTGGGAAGAGCCCTCACAAGCCTGTTCCATCATAGCTGCTACCCAGTGCACTCACTGCCTGTCTTGCTCAGTCTGGAGTTCAATCTCTGCACGCTACTCTCCCAAGCACACATTTCCAACTTCTTCACTGTCCAAGATCTTCCTCTGAAATAAAAACAAACAAAAACAAACAAACAAACAAACCACTACCACCAATAACAACAAAACTAAAGAAGGAACATTGATGGCTCTCGTGGAGAAATAACTTTGGAAACCCTGAGAATTACTCATGGAAATGTGATCCAGATGTTGTTTCTAAGTCTGGAAAAAATAATGAGCCGTCTTAGTCCAACGGTTGTGGATCCGTCAACAAAATATGAAGGAAAATCGTGCAGAGGTTAAAAATTCCCATTTCCAGAAGCTTCTTGTGAGTGGCTGTGTTAAAGGGTATGTGTGGCGAGACTCACATTAGATATGGTGGCAGGAAGAAATAACTATTATCAGTGGCGAGTTGGGGAGGGAAGGTTCTGTGGGGAGAGTATTTTATTACTAAGACCGTTTAGAATCACTGCCATGATAATTGTAAAACACAGACAGCCCCTTGCTGATTTTATGTGCATCTTAAAGTCTGCCATAGACAATTAACCTTAATGCCTGAACGTGGGTCCCCACCAGCCTTTCCTTCAGCACTCATTGTTCCCTGCTGCCCGTTAAATGACACTTTCCCTGACCTTTCATGCCTGTCTTGCTCACTGGACTTACTGTGGGAACATTTCTCTGAGATTCGGTTGCTTCACATGCTTTCCATGTGCTTAAGGGGCACTGACGCATCTTCTGTGGTTAAAGAGTTGGGGTTTTTAAAAGACTGGAGTTTCATTCATTATGTTCTACACAGAAGGTCTCAGCAGACATCCTACTAGGCATGCCTTATTTTGAACTATGTTGTTTTTTGTGTTTGTTTTCAAGACAGGGCTTCTCTGTGTAGCTCTGGCTGTCCTGAAACTTGCTCTGTAGACCTGGCTGGTCTCTGACTCACAGAGATCTGCCTGCCTCTGCTTCCCGAGTGCTAGGATTAAAGGCATGCGCCACCACCGCCCAGCTTGTTTCATGTTTTTAAAGATCCTAATGACTCTACTAATAAAAAAAAAAAATCTCTGAATGTTCAAAGATGTCAAAAATAGTTTGCCTTTTTTCTCCCTTAAAGCAGAAAAAACATTTGATATAAGTCACCATCCCTTCATGATCAAAGCTTTGATTAAGTTACACACAGAAGGAGTAACTTCAGCACCATAGAGGGCAAGATGACTAACTAAAGCCCACATCACACTGAGTAAGGTACGAATGAAAGCATTTTCTGTAAGACCCCAGACGAGGTCAAAACAGTCTTACCATGCTGTTCAAAATAATAGAAAAAAATTTCAACGGAGCACAATTAGACAAGAGAAAAGTTGCCTATGCTACTGTAAGTAACCCTTCATGCATTCTCCCATAAATAATGCTTGTTAAACTCATTGGTTCACCAAGCAAAACCTGGGGGAGAATTGCTTCTTTGGTCTGCCATGTTCCCTGTTGAAGTAAATAAACACTAGTTTGTCGTCCCAAGAAAAGTTCACACAGTACAGGTAAATACAAAAAGGTAGCAAGATAATAAAATCCACGCACAAAAATAAGTAGCTTTTTCTGACCTAGTGATCTTCCTAAGAAAGAAATGAGTAATCTTATTTGCAACACACATGCATACACAACAACAAACATACATATACAACACAGGTGCATACACAGCACATCCACATATAACACACACACACACACACACACATATATATATATATATATATATACACACATGTATACACAACACACATACATACTGAACACTTATGTATATACAGCACACATGCATACACAGCACACATATATATATAACACATACATACACACATATATACAAAACACACATACATGCACACATATATATATACAATACACATTCATACAGAACATACATGTGTACATAGCACTCATACACATTTAACACACATATATAAATAACATACACACATGCACATATAACACAACACATATACAACAAACATGCATACACAACACACACATATATAAACATGCACACACAATACACTTGAATACATAACACACATACATACACACATGCACAGCCTAACAACAAACCTAACTAAAGACATAAATGAAAAAAAATGTTATTATTTAAATTTTAAGATAACACATAAAGGAAAAAAGATCACCCCTGTTAATGGTTTGGGAGGATAAGCATTGTACAAATAGTCATATATACCAACATGATATATGGGTTCAAAGTACTCCCTGTAATCTACCAGTGGTATTTTTTACAGAACTTCAAAACAATCCTAAAATTTATATTGAACTACAAACGGCCCCAGATAACCAAAGCAATTCTGAGCAGTATGGGAATGATGGAGGCTCATAAAAGAAGAGGTGAGCATTCCTGGTCTTGTTTGATTTTTTTTGTTGTTTGTTTGTTTGTTTGTTTGTTGTTGTTGTTTCCCCAAATATTTGAATTGGAAAGCATTTTTTAAAAAGATTTCTTTTATCTTATGTTTATGAGTGCTTGCCTGCATGTTTGTATGTGCATCGTGTCCACTCAGTGTCCACAGGAGCCAGAGAAGAGCATCTTCCTCTGGAACTGGATTTTAGACGGTTCTGAACCATGGTGTCGGTTCTGGGAACTGAACCCCAGTCCTTTACGAGAATAGCAAGTGCCCTTATAAACTGAGCCATCTCTCCAGCTTTAAAAAGCATTTTTAAAAACCATTGCTTAGGATAAATCGAACCATGCAGGTTTTATGTAGATACTTAATATTGGGGTGGGAGTTCCTTAATGGCTTAAGGTCTTATTTTCCTGCTGTAAGTGTGTGCTCAGCTTGTTAGATGCTTTCTCTGTGTCTACTAAGATGGTAATGTGATTTTATTTTTGCTAACATGATAGTATATGTTGACTGATTGTCAATGTTAAGTTGACCTTACATTTGGTGATTCTATCTTATATGATTGTCTTGCCTACCCTTCCCATTGCTGTGGTGTCGGACCCTTACGAAAGGGCATATTGGCTCATGGTTCAAACATACAGTCTATTCCATCATGGCAGAGAAAACATGGCTACAGGAGCTTGAGGCAGCTTCCTATCTGTATCCACAGTCAGGAAACAGAGAGTAATGAATGCTGTGGTCAGCTCACTCGGGTTCCATCAACAGAGAGTGGATCCTTCCACCTCAATGAACTTAATCAAGGCAGTTCCCCACCAACGTGCCCAGAGGTCCATCTCCCAGGTAACTCTACATCTGTCAGGCTGACAACTGAGATTAATGACCACAGCTATATATCTTTGGATCTCAGTGCTGGACTTAATTTTCTCTTATTTTATTAGATATTTTATATTTAGCCTCCTGGGGTAATTGATATACAATTTTCCCCCCTGTAATGTCTGTCCTTACTTTTTGGTATCAGGAATTGCTGACCACATAAAATGCTTCAGGAACCAGATATTCTTCTGTCACTCTCTGACACTCGACATCTAATGTATGTCTATGCTTTTTCCTCATTTCCCTCCAAGAAATTGTCTTCATGTATTTCACTTCCTATAGTGTTTACTGCAGTGACGTCATGCTCACCAGGTTTATCTTATATGCTGCCTAAACTATCATTAGTCTTATCCGTTGAGTTTTTCATCTTAAGCTACTTTGAGTCTTGCTTTTATGTGTTTCTTTTCTCTGTTTGACGTTACATTTCTCCTCCAGTTTCTTATATTTTTGGTTGTGAGCCTAGCCTCTAATGGCTGAACCATCTCTCCAGCCCTCTCCTCCAGTTTTGTAAAAGCACAGAACGTGTTTCTATCTCCTTGAATGTTTATTAGGACTACATCATCTCTGGATGAGTTTTTGATTCATCCTCCTTTTCATCACAGGTGATGTTGTTTGGCCCACGTGGCTGCTCATGATGCAGCCACCTACCTGTGACTCACCTCCACTTCAAACAGCTACAAGATGGATGAAAGAGAGAAGGCGGATGTTTTTAGACACGGAGCGGTAGGCAACGGGAGATTTGATTTCCAAGAAAAAAGCTGTATGTGGTGAGTTCCATGGTTATCCCACCGGTCAAGAAGACTCACAGTTCCAACATACATCCAGAGCATCAGCTTAGCCTTGCTCTCTCTAAGCTGAGTGACACTTTGGTTCTATATAGGGGCTAGAAATTGTGAGAGGTAGAGGTTCATAGAAAGAGGGGTGGCATAGAGGGACAAGAGCCTGCAATGTTCTTGGTGCCAGGGTTGGGTCTGTGGCTGAGAGCTGAGCACCTCACACATAGGACAAGACTCCCCAAGAATTGGCAAAAGTCCCTTGCCTCAGGGCTGAAAGGTGTAGAGACACCAGCACTTGGCCTCAGCAGAATGGAGAGACCTGAAGGATTCCCAGCCGAATCCCTTGGGAAGCTTTTGGCTTAAGATGAAGAACCCAGTGCTAGGGCTGAGCCAGCTCTGAAACTATGCTCAAAACAAAAATAGACCGCATCTCACAGAACAACTGCTATGAAATATAATGCGACAAAGTGGGTACCNAGACAGACAGACAGACAGACAGACAGACAGGAGCAGAATCATGAGGACAGAGAGAGAGAGAGAGCAAAGAGAGGGAGAGAGGGAGGGAGGGAGGAAGGGAGGGAGGGAGGGGCACCACCAAGGAGCAGATAGAGCAAAGAGAGGGAGGGAGGGAGGGAGGGGCACCACCAAGGAGCAGATAGAGCAAAGAGAGGGAGGGAGGGAGGGAGGGAGGGAGGAAGGGAGGGGCACCACCAAGGAGCAGATAGAGCAGACACTGGGAACAGAGAAAACTGGAGTGGCTAATAGGTCCTTTTTTTTTTTTGGTTTTTTGAGACAGGGTTTCTCTGTATAGCCCTGGCTGTCCTGGAGCTCACTTTGTAGACCAGGCTGGCCTCGAACTCAGAAATCTGCCTGCCTCTGCCTCCCATTAAAGGCATGCACCACCACGTCCTTTTTATCCATAGCACACACCTGTTGTACCTGGTGGTAGCAGCAGGTCATGACGTAAGCAATTGCTAGGTTCCTGAGGGCAGGCCAGCAGAATCATCTATACTCTAACCCAACTACTACTATAGTTTTGAAGTACCATCCATTGGCCAAAATGAAGCAAAAATTAGTTCTTTCTGTTAGACTTACTGCTAAATATTGTGTAAAGTCTGTGTTCCTCAGCATGAAACCCTTAACCAAAGTTCACCATTCACGTGGTTTAACACTGGAGAACCTTTTGAAATGGCAAGCTCCCGACTCAGTGAGCTAAGCTTCTGACTGCTTTGTATTCTGCAATGGAAGGCATGTTTTGAAGGCATGCATGATCCTTCAAGGAGGCGGAAGCAGTACAACGTGACTGAGGAATTTGACAAATACAATGTAGCAAATAAAATGTAGCAACCCCTTCCCCAGAATCTAGCTTTCAATCTTTCATATAATCTTTTTTAGTGGATGGAAGGGAAGTGAGGGAGAAGTATAATTGGGTTTAGGTATTTATTTATTTATTTATCTATCTATCTTGGGCTTCACTGGATATAGGCAGTGGCGTGGGTACCAGAGACCCAGAGGGTCTGTCCTACACAGTTCTCCACCTTCTTGTTGTGCCCTTGGGCACTTTGCTTCACCTGTGCCCAAAGATTTAAATTATTATTATATGTAAAGACACTGTAGCTGTCTTCAGACACACCAGAAGAGGGCATCAGATCTCATTAAGGATGGCTGTGAGCCACCATGTGGTTACTGAGAATTGAACTCAGAACTTCTAAAAGAGCAGTCAGTGCCTCTTAACCACTGAACCATCTCTCCAGCCCTGACATTCAGGATTTTTGACCTTTATAGATGTTGATGCTTTAGTATGTCAAGATTATGGCTTTCATGATTTCAAGGACATGACTAGCACTGAGAATATGCTTAATTTTCTGCAACATCAGCCCTCCTGACCTGGGAGAAGGGAAAGGAATTAACTCTATCTACTTCAGCAGTTCTCCTTCCTCAAAACACGGAAGTCCCGTCTCTCCACTGGATGCCTAAACCATCTCTCTGAGGGAATTTACTAGAAACTGGTCAGGATGAGAAATGGCTGCTTTGTTACTTAACATGATCTCCTCAGCCTGCAAACTCTACAAAAGGAGAGATTCAGATTGACCGATGTAGCCGGGTGTGGTGGCGCACACTCGGGAGGCAGAGGCAGGCGGATTTCTGAGTTTGAGACCAGCCTGGTCTACAAAGTGAGTTCCAGGGCAGCCAGGGTTATACAGAGAAACCCTGTCTCAAAAAAAAAAAAAAAAAAAAAAACAAATTGACCAATGTATTCTTCTAACTTTCTCGCCTATACCTAAAGAAAAAAAGTGTGACATAGAGTATGCAGAAGGCATTGCTTGCTCCCTGATAGTCAGCTTTTGTTTGCCAGACGTCCCTGTTTAGGTGAGCAGAACATTGTGCTGTCTGTGAAACCAATATCCCCAACAGTCATCCACACAAAGTGTTGTAGCAGTCACCCGCTCACAGCTCAGCTGTGGGTGTCATGTGATCTTCTTGCTTCTACCTTCCTCTTCTCTCACCACCCTGGTGGAGATTGGTTCTGGTGCGTTGATTCAATCAGGAATCTTCATGTCCAAACGCTAAAGGTCCTTGCCCGCAGTTGGTTTTTGATCAATCAATTAAGATGCCATTGGCCAATGGCTGGGCAAAAGAGGAGATGGGGAAGGACCCTTAGAGTTGCATGGGCTAGGATGCCGAAGAGAAAAAAAAAGAGAGATCACCATGTGTCAGGGAAGAAGGATGGGACAAAGAAGCTACAGGAGAGAAAGCCAATCAGCCATGTGAGAATTCCGGTGGGTGGCCACTGGCCATTTCCCCCACTGGGCCTGGGGTAACAGGGGCAGGTTTAGGAGTGTCCAACCCTTGAGCTAGCCAAAGAATTTTTTTAATAAAAATCTAATGTGTGTGCTTCTTTCATTCACAAACCCAGAGCGTTCCAGGATGGAAGCACAAAGCACGCCATGGTTTTGGTTATCCATGGTTTCAGTTACCCATGTTCAGCCACAGTTGAAAAATATTAAATAGGGAAAAAAATCCTCTAACTTAGCAATTCATACATTGTAAACATGAGCTGTTCTGAGTAACACGATAAAACCTCACCGCACAGAGCATGCCTGGTGTGTGTGACCTGCCCTCTGGTCAGCTCATTTAAAGATTTTAATATTTTTCCTCCCATCATCCCTCAGCTCAAGTTAGTCACTGCATGGCTGTCTCCAATATCAGGGCCAGTGTGCAGGTAACCCCTGTTTTACCTAATTATGGCCTGTAAGAATGGTGGCGCCGGCAAATTGTATTATAGAATATTGTTAGAGCTGCTCTACTTTATTACTAGACATTGCTAATAACTTCCCATGCCTAGCTAAAAAGCCAACCTTCATGAAAGGCATGAGACGAGCGATAAAAGACTGGTGTATATAAAGCTTGGTGCTGTCTGTGGCTTCAGCAGCCCACTGGGACTGCTGCAGCAAATCCCCAGATGAGACAGATTCTGTATAAAGGATCTGTGGAGAACTTGTTGAATCAATCAATGAATGAATGAATCCATGTGTTGATTCCTTTTGAATGGGACTCAACATGGAAGGGTTCATCCTGGGACTTCTGCAGGAATGAATGCATCGTTGACCAGAGTTCCTTATTCTCCTGGAAACCGTTCTGGACAAGCAATTAAAAGATTACACCAATAATCTGACAGAAGAGGATCTGCAGGAATGGATATGACCAAACTAGATTTAGAGACAAACTATGGCTCACCACCCCATGTGGGGTGGTCAGATAACTGATTGTGGGACCTGAGAAAGTTTAGTGACAGTAAGAAGTTTCTGAATACACAATGATTAAAAGTTCAAAATCAAATCCATGATGGTATGTGTGGCAGTATTCACCCATGTGCATACTTGGGTATTGCATTGTGTAGCTTTCCTGCAACTTTGGTTCTGGGCAAATACCACACAGAACCATACTTCTGGTTTTGAATGAGTGAGTTTATCAAGTATGTATAGAGAAAAACTGAAAGAATAAATAGAAAGTGGCAGATAGACAACATAATCAACTCAGAAACTTAAACATCTGCCAGAAATCAACTCGGGAAGCATTGAAAAGCCAGCTGGAGGTCTCAGTTAAGTGTCTCAGAGTGTCCCCCACATTCAAGAACAGACTGCAGCAGCAGAGAGAGCAGAGCATTGTCAGACAGGCCCTTATAACATCCAACAGAGGTGACCTAAGTAACCTGATTGAGAAAGCAATGTCACCGAACTGGGTGCTTACATCTGGCTTAAGTAGACAGGGGAAGCTTTGTTGAATCTGTCACACCAGAGTTCCTATTTAGGAGATCTTCAAGCAGAGTAGAGCAGAACAGTGTTTCTAAAAATGAGCTTCCAGCTGCTCTTTCCCACAGCATAAGACACAAAATAACTACAGCAGGGAGCAGTTTCCTTTAGATGGTCTCAAGAGGTGGGGTTTTCAGCACCTCTGTCTATCTGCTGTTCCCTTTCCTCTTTGTACGGTGTTAGAGCCCCAGAATGCACTGGGACAGGTATCTCAGAGGACACATGAAATAAAGATGCTTGAATCTGAGTTGTAGGGAGGGGAACAAAGCTCTCAGAATCCACTCTCAGCACACAGAGACACTACCAGATGGTTTGCCAACAGAATCTATATTACAATGTTGGAGAAGCTCTGTGTCCCATTGTAACAAATAGCTCAGACTAAAGCTTCTTACAGAAAAGCCAACAAGCAAATCTATGCCATTCATATGCAAATTTTGTTCTTTAATAAACAATATTATCCATATACCAAAGAATTGCTTTTAAAGTAATTTTTTTTTATGATTTAGTATCAGTAGTGTTTGATTAGAATACCTGCTTTATATACTTAAATACCTAGGGCCAGGAAAACATTTCTTGGGTGGAAAGAGAAGAAAAAAAAAAAAATCTAAGCAGCTCTACTCGGAGCTGCCGGCCGATAGCTGCACTGTCTGCCATGTGTATCAAAGAAGGACTTCTTGCTACCTACACTAGGGCTTAGCCTACATGGGTATTCTTGAACCCTGGGACACTGACAGGGCATGTGTCCCTAGAGAACACAACACATGGCTCAGGGAACATTGTGTATTCTCTTGGATACAATGACAAAGAACAAAGACATCCCGAGCTTTCTCCAATTGAAGAACCTCTGGGCACAGAACACTATGGACTGTGGGATTAACACTTCTCATCACTGATTGAGGAATAGCCAATGGACCAAGATGGGATGAAATGAGCCCAAGACATATTTTAAGCAAAGACGATGGTCTCCAGGACACCGACCTTCTAATACAGCTTGTTGGTAACCATTTGCCACTCCTGCCCATGGGGTATTTGGCTGTATTTCTGTTGGGTCACCTGCAGTACCAAGTAAAAGCCTGCTACTTTCTAGTCCAGTGGGGTAGGCGCAGGCAACTCCCCGAGTCCTAACTCACCAAGCAGCTGAGCCCCATGGCGGATTGGCGGATCGGATCGGATCGGATCGGATCGGAAGCGGGACCCACGATTCTACAAGCTAGCTTACAGATGACATGACGTCTCAAGCATCCTGATGAAGCCTACATTCATTCTTAACAGCAGCACGAGAGAGGGGCATCCCAGAGACGTCTACAGGCTAATGGAGCAATAAAGGCCATTCCCACAGAGAGAGTAAAGTAAGCTTTGTTATACAAAAAGTTCAGCATCACAAAGAAACCATCTCCCCATTTAAAATGCTTGGACAAGGCAAATTGTGACGTCTGATCAGAAGGGTGCAGGCTGCGCAAAAGCGGAAGCACAAGTGCACCAGGCAGGAAGTTACGTGGAGATTGTGTCTGTCGTCCCCCCCCCCTCCGACCTCACCATATTTCATGATTGACTAGTTTTAAAAGAATTGGTGCAGAAGAAATGAAGGAAAGGTAGAAGGGGGTGGGCCACTAAGTCTCTTAGGTTCTGAAGATGTAGCAGTACCTTTGTGTAAACAACGGTTTTACTGTGGGGTGGAGGTAAACATTTGCATAAACAGTTTACAAAGTGGGAGATAAAAAAGATTTGAACTGAGCCGGGGCGTGGTGGCGCACGCCTTTAATCCCAGCACTCGGGAGGCAGAGGCAGGTGGATTTCTGAGTTCGAGGCCTGCCTGGTCTACAAAGTGAGTTCCAGGACAGCCAGGGCTACACAGAGAAACCCTGTCTCAAAAAACAAAACAAAAACAAAAACAAAACAAACAAACAAACAAAAAGATTTGAACTCTTTATCATAAGCCCAAGTTATATAGTGTTTGACCGAAAACAAAGTGTTTCTTACAGCTTTTCCAGGGCCCCTGTGTTGGGAGGGTTATGATATATTTAGTCTCTCACTTGCAGGCAAATCAGCCCACCCTTCAGGTAGACATTCCTTTGCAATTCAATAAATAAAGAAATAAACACTCCACAATTCTTTCTATGTCCAAGGATAGAAGTTGTATTTGAGTTTGGGGGTGGTTCTTTATTTCTTTCTTTCTTTATTTATTTATTTTAACTGGGATGGGGAACATTCTTGGTGTCTTGACCTCTTCTCTGTTCATCCTTGTTCCTGTGTGATCTCAGGGTTCTAACTGGTTTTATGTGTTTCCAAATGTATACCTCCAGCTACTTTAGTCTGTAACTTTAATTTTTTTTTCAAAGCCTACTTTTCATGATGGTTCTTAAACACTTGAACCTCCCTTCTAGTCCACCACCTACCTGAGATAGTGGAAAAGAAAGGATATGGGGAGGTGGACCAGTTTAGAAATGGTTCTTTGGAGCAAATCCCATCTGTGCTGTCAGGAAATCGGCAGTTTAGTTCACAGGTCAGCAGCAGTGGCTTGATCCATCTGCATACACTTCACCAGCAGTCCAGTTCACCAATGTCAGGACAGCAACAGCGGTGGCAAATCGGCATGAATCGGCATGAATCGGCAGGAGGGATTCGGACTGGGAAGGATGCTAGGAGGAGTTCTCAGCTGTGCCTCTCTCAGAGAAGTGAAGATCAACAAAGACAAAAGACCAAGAGGCTAGCTATGTAAGCAAGCCAAGCCCAGCCAAGCCAGGCCTCTTCCATAGTCTGTTGTGTTCTATTTATACTCCCTCCAAACATCACTTCTGTGCCATGGACCTTGCCTCGCCATAAGTCTTGCCTCAGCACCTGAGTCTTTCTCAGCTGACATCACTCTGCCAATCAGCCCAAGTCAGAGGAAGCCGCAAGAAGCCACCAGCACACCACAAGAAGTTTTTGGTGAGTTTCTCTCTATGGAGTCCCAACAAAAGGAACACAATGACTCAGTGTAAGGCGAACCAACATATGAGTGTCATTAGCAAAGAATCCTTCGTGTGTCCTTTCACATGCTTGCCTTAGCAGAACATCCTTTCACCTGTGTCTGCTTCAGTGAAACGTCCCTTCATGTGTTCGCCCCAGCAAAACTCCATCTGACACAACTGACTTTCCAAAAGAACCCTTAAGTTTCCATTCCATTAGTCTCTTTTCTGTTGCTGTGACAAGCTACTACATTATTGGCTTGAGGCAACACTGAGTTAGTGTCTTATGATTCTGTAGATGAGAAGTCTTTTGGGAGTCAACATCAATGTGTTGGCAAAGCTGGTTTCTTCAGAGGGCTGTGGGGAGAATCCATTCTTTATCTCATCCAGCTTTAAGGTGCTGCCTGCATTTTTTGTCACATGGGCCATCATCACATCCATCATACTCAGACCGTCAGGAATAGTTTCCTCATGTCCCGGTCTTTAACTTAATCACATATGGAGCCCCTGTTTCCATAGAGTGTTCATGGGTTCTGAAGATAGGGAGCTGCACATATCTTAGATGCACATTATTGAGTCTGCCGTACATTTTAGACTTTTGCTAGACATTGAATGTCCCCTCATAAGCTCAGTACACGTGCTGAGAGCTGACGCCTATATGCACTGGTGAGGCTATGAAGGCTGGGTCTCAGGAGCAGGACATTACTGCTGATGTCACTGGCAGGGGTTGTCAATGAGAGAGCCGCTGGCTGATGACGAAGTGAGACTGCCCTACCTCCACCATGCCATGACACAGCACACAAGGCCCCCACCATTGCGTAGTACATTCCTCTGTCACTAGTGCTTACAGTGTCCTGAAGGAATTGTGCTCCTCACCACTCTGTCCTTCACTTACTCTGCCCACCCACACTGGTGCCCACTCATGCCCCTGCCTTAGTTCCTTTGCGTTTTCTGTGACTGCTGCTATCTATCTACCCATCTCTTATAGCACTGCTGTTTCCTCTGCTTGCTGTTTGTTCTCCTCTAAACTGTAATTCCTCAAGAGTATGCAGCTTTGTCCCCTTCCGTAACCAAGAACAGTGTCTCCTTCTGTAGCCAAGAGCAGTACCTGGCATGCATAGGTGGTCGTGAGTGCTACTGGGTGAGTGAGAGAAAGGAAGGTCTTTCCTGGTAGGTGTGCTGGGAGTCAGAGACACTCCAGTTACTCTATCTGTTCTTTCACACACACAGGCTGATCTCAGTACAAAGCAGGTTCCAATACAAAGTATTATCTTAAGAGTTCAAAATGTTACAAGAGGAGAGATAGCGCAATCTGCTGTTGGTTTTGATTGACTGGAGGTGGCTTCCTAGAGGAGGAAGCCTTTGACCAGGCCTAGGTGGATTCCAAGTTATACCAAGCTATGGTGCCACTATCCCCAATCAAACTCAAGTTGACATTTCATCCCTTGTGGAATTGAGATATGGGACTAGGTGGGATTTTGAGGGTCTCTCATGAGTTGTTCATTCATGGGTTGAAGATTATCTGAAAGGTCTTTTGGCTAAGCCAATATTGGCTCTGTCTCTGAAATGTGTCATGACATAGAGTCACTACCAGCAAGAGATCTATCCCTAGATATAGTCCTAAACCTTAGACTCTCAAGCTTCCAAAAGTCTAAGTAATACATTTCTTTTTCTGGCTAAACTGCGTAGTCTCAGGCTTTCGATTAGAGTAGCAGAAAACAGACCAAGACCTACCGAGAGCCTCAGGATTCATGGCTCAAGGCAGTTTCCCATATCCAACAGTCTGACAAGGAACAGAACAGAGTCTAAGAGACACACAGCATCCTCTTCTGTCATGAAGGCCTAAGAGGAGAAGAGACCAAAGTATCACATCTGCTCAGCACTCATAAGGTCAGGCCAGACTCAGTGCCTACAGGATGTTAATCTGGAAGTAGGCAGGGATCTGGGCAGGAGATCAGAGCCTTCTCAGGGAGGGGCCCATGGGAGCCAGGCCAGCGGGGCTGCCTGGAATCTGGGCCCTGGTCTCTTGTGAGGGCCGAAGAGATTGTCATTCGAGAGTGAGGATAGAATAGCAGGCTCATGCAGCCTTCAAAAGCAACCCTATCTCTCTCTCTCCCAGTGGCCAAATCCCATGTGTTCACAATAGGATGGAGACATTGTAAAAAGACATCTGACTGGTGGCCCCGGCTATCTCAGATCTGACCTTTTGTTCCCGTTTCAGACTTCAGAGTGGAGTCTTCTTGTTCAGGCTGCTGGCTCTTATTTTCTCCTGCATACACTCCAAGCATCTTCAGAGACTCAGGCAGAAACCAGCCAAGTGGAGACCTGGTTTTGGAACCGCACGTCTCTGCCACTGCCTCCTCCCTCTTGCTGAACTCTTGGCATCACCAGCTTCATCATGGGTTTGAGCATGTGATGAAACTGGACTATAGTGAGTAGAGAGCTTCTGAATAGATGTGCTCCCGGATAATGTCACCATCAGTGACCCAGGAGCACCATCTGGGTGTCTGGCAGGGGTTTCAACTCGATGGGGCTGCAAACAAAGTAAGATTGGTGTCAGCCCAGGTGATGGATGTGACATGTGGGCTGCTGGCTGATTCCAGACCTCTTCTGGGGTGGCCTGTGCATGTGGTACCCACAGCAAGTCGGGCTTGGCATTGACATAGAAGGCCCTTGCTTGCTTTGTCGCTTTTTCTCGGTCAGAGTGAGCATGCTGGCCATCTCATTGAAGTCAAAGATGGCAACAGAGCCTGGGTCACTGCCTGCCCCATCCTCACATCTGCTCTAAGCCCTACTCTAAGGAGGTAGTGACAAGCAGTCTGTAGCCCCCAGGTGGGCCCACTTCCAGTCAGCTATGAGGATGAAGAAAGAGTCTGAAGCATAGCCCAGTCATCCCACGTAGACCATTGCTATGCCTATGGGGCAGAAAAGTACCCTGGGTGTCACCTTCCATACTTGGCTCCAATGATAGAAAATATGTTTACCCTTTGTGCCCATGGCAGAGTCAGTTTAAGTAAAACCTGTGACCCAGTTCTTAGTTCCCAGTTATACATTAACTCCTGCCCCAGCTGTTGTGGGCTGGTGTCAAATGCAATATTTGAAGTGACCATGAATGACAAAGGAGAGATAGGGCTGAGGCAAAGGAGGGAAAGCAAGGACACCAGCCAGACCTTAGCAGAGACTGACATCCCTCAGCCTTGGGGCCCCCATGGCAGGAGCCTGAGGATGAGATCAGCTTTTGGTTTGAGCTCAGCTCCAGCTGTTGTACAGTCTCGGTCAGGAACTGATTTTGAGGTTATTTATTTAATGTCGAAACAAAAATTAGCTCAAACACCCAAACGACAAAATATAACAAAGCAAAATTTATTTTCCACGATGGACACTATCAGTAGCATCCCTCTACCCTCCATCCATGCCCCCTACACACACACACACACACACACACACACACACACACACACACACACACACACACACACACACACACACACACACACACACACACACACACACACACACACACACACACACACACACACACACACACACACACACACACACACACACACACACACACACACACACACACACACACACACACANCCTCCCCCGCAAGCCCCCACTTTGGCTGCATCAAAAGGTTTCTGGCTTCCAAACTGTGACATGGAGACATCCACTCCTTGCCTGGGATGCAGCCAGTCTCTGTTTCTGGCACGAGAGGAGCAGCAGACCTGAGTCAGCGCCATCAGCCGTCTGAGGGAAAGGCTGCCACTGAACATGCGATGTGTGACAGGGACCTTGGGAGAAAGCGTTAACATTGACTTATTTGGCTGCCACCTCAAGAGTCAGTTTCTTATCTATTATTCATTTGATCCTCGCAGCTCCCTGGCTAGGACAGCAGGATATTACCCAGGATGAAAATAGATCTTTAAAAAAAATCCCCAATCCCTTTAGATGTGCTGTAACCCTAAGGACAAGCCCTGGTGTACAAACTTCAGGGTCAGGGGCAGCCCTAGATGGAGAGGCTACGCCCCAAACCCAGGAAGCAGCTCAGTGCAGTGTGAGAGCCTTAACTTTGCTCAGTCTTCCCTTCTGAACAAACTGGGGCAAAGTACAAATCGTCCGAGGAGGTGGGGAATGAGGGGAGAGTAAGGACACCTTTAATCCCAGCACTCAGGAGGCAGAAGCAGGAGGATCTCTGAGATTGAGGCCAACCTGGTCCACAGAGTATGTTCCAGGACAGCCAGGGCTACACAGAGAAACCCTGTCTTGAAAAGCAAAACAAAAGAAAGATAAGGAAAAGGTAGGGCTGGAAAGATGGCTCAGCAGTTAAGAGCACTGACTGCTCTTCCAGAGGCCCTGAGTTCAAT
The DNA here is from genome assembly GCA_902729485.2 of Mus minutoides. NCBI lineage: Eukaryota > Metazoa > Chordata > Mammalia > Rodentia > Muridae > Mus > Mus minutoides. The sequence continues at coordinate 1,354,197 of LR749558.1, read as the reverse complement.
TCCCAGGAACCACATGGTGGCTCACAACCATCTGTAATGAGATCCAATGCACTCTTATGGTGTGCCTGAAAACAGTGACAGTGTACTCATATAAATAAAATAAGTAAATTTAAGAAAGAGAGAAAGAAAGAAAGAATAAAGAAAAAATATTCAACTTTACTTCTTTTATTTTCCTTTTTTCTTCCTTTTTTGTTTGTTTGTTTGTTTGTTTGTATAGTTTTTCAAGACAGGGTTTCTCTGTATAGCCATGGCCATTCTGGAACTCACTCTGTAGACCAGGCTGACTTTGAACACAGAAATCCACCTTCCTCTGCCTCCCAAGTGCTGGGATTAAAGGCGTGGGCCACCACTGTCTGGCTACAACTTTACTTTTAAGATAATGGTACAAGAGGTAAATTTCATGATGATTTTATAAAATGTTTTATCAGCTGTTTAAACAAATCAAGCTTTAACAGCGTTATATTTTGTTATGGTTTGTATATGCTCAGCCCAGGGAGTGGCTCTATTAGAAGGAGTGGCCCTTTTGGAGTAGGTGTGTCACTGTGGGTGTGGGCTTTAATACCCTCATCCTAGCTGCCTGGAAGCCAGTATTCTGCTAGCAGCCTTTAGATAAAGATGTAGAACTCTCAGTTCCTCCTGCACCATGCCTGCCTGAATACTGCCATGTTCCTGCTTTGATGATACTGGACTGAACCTCTAGACCTGTAAGCCAGCCCCAATTAAATGTTGTCCTTATAAGAGTTGCCTTGGTCATGGTGTCTGTTCACAGCAGTGGAACCCTAACTGCAACACACTGTGAGAATGCTGGTAAGTGAATTCCTCAAAATGAAATGAAAATTTATGGAGTAAGAAACATTGTACTCTTGGCTTTTGCATTTAATGGCATTGTTCTTTATCTTCATTGAATAGTTTCAGTTTGGTTATATATTAGTGGAAAGAGTGAACTCACTAGAACAGTAACATCCTTTATTTTCACACCTCAAACAGATGTAAAAACAACTATTTTAATTCTACTAACAATTTTTAAAATCTCTGTAGGAGATATTTATTTTGAAACAATGAACTTAGAGGAAAAAATTAATTTTAATGACCTAACTTGTATAACTGATTTATATAATTTCTAGACCTTATTTTTTTTAAAGAAGCCTTTTAGAAAACTAGAATACAAGTTAGCATAGAAACACTAGTATCTGCCTGAAAGGAGTGGGGGGACTTTGAAAGAATGAACAGAAAGGAAAGAACACAGAAGAGACAAGAGCTGAGCCTGGACTCTGTATCACTCAGTACTGTGCTTGCTTAGCAAAGCCCTGGGTTCCACTCCAGCATTAACCAGGCAGACACCCGTAACCCCCAGTCAGTACTTGGGAAATGGAGGCAGGATGAGAGGTTCAACTCTATAGAAAGTTCCAGGTGAGCCTTAGCTACATGAAAACCTGTCTCAAACAAACAAACAAACAAACAGTACCACCTGCTGCCAAGAGGCACAGGTGTGTGGAAGACACCAGGAGGCCCACCTGCTGCTTGGCCTACTTGCAGCAGTGGGAGATACCCCTATGTGCAAGTATATGGTAGAGAGATACCGCTTGATGTGAGCAGTCTGCCCTGGCACCTGAGGCCATGGGTGAAATCCCAGCTTGTGCTGCCACCCAGGGCCTCGTCTGGGTCTGTAACCATGCAGCAGCGGGGTCTGTAACTGTGGCAATGGCTCATATTACCACCAAAGGCCATGAGGATGCCCTTGGTCTGGACTGTCACCTGGAATCATATTGATGTCCAAGGGCTGTGTGGAGCTGGCCTGGCCCCTCACTGACTGCAGCACTTGAGGGAGCAGGCCCTGCAACTCATCTGAGCAGCATGGTAGAGCTGACCACGGGGGCGAAGGTACAGGTGAGCCAACCCTGAGGGTTTGAGAGTAGGAGAGCTGGCCCCGTTTATTGACAGCGGTGGCACTGGGTGAGCTAGCATGGGAAGTGCCAAAGAGCTGGCCCTGATGGTGTGGGTGTGAGAGAGGTGGCGTGCGGACAGCCTCAGCTACCACTCAGCCCACATCCAGGACTTTGATTCAGCCTATCCCAACATCTACCCCATCTATGAACTGCTGGAGCCATGAAGGGGTGGATCCTGCAGATCCAAGGTTGCAGGATCTCCATGACATTGGGCGGCAACAGCTGGCTATCTGAGAGGAGTCCTGGGAAGATTCAGGATTGATGGTGTAGCAGAAACCAGGGGCCTAGAACCAGACCAATGACTCACTGCAGTAAACGTTTGCAAGCAAAGACATATGGACAAAAGACTATTCTGTGGGACACACTGGTGTACTGCAGATTCCACCACAAGATAGGGGTTGGTTGGTTGGTTTGTTTGTTCATTTGTTTGTTTTGTTCTTTTTTTTCTTTTGCTTTGGGGGGGTGTTGCAAGGGCAAAGGGCTGATATGAAGGGAGGGGTTGATGAATGAGAGAATAATGTGGAATTCACAAAGAATCAATAAAGAGAAACAAACAAACAAACAAAAAAACAATTTTAGTTGTGAATAAATAAGAAACATGTGGTGGTTCTTACCATTTGTCCCAGGACTCAAGAGGATGTCTGTCTGTGAGTCTGAGGCCAACGGAGTGAATTTCAGACCAGTGAGGTCTTGTTTATTGAAAGAAAGCAAGAAAGCAAGCAAGCAAGCAAGCAAGCAAGCAAGCAAGAAAGAAAGAAAGAAAGAAAGAAAGAAAGAAATGGGGAAAGGGATTATTATTTGTAAGCCTAGTATGGCGCCAAACATCTGTAAACCCAGCACCCTAGAGGTAGAGAACAGAGGATCAGGAGTTAAGCTGGGATAGGGCTACTGGAGACCCCCATCTCAAACAGTAACAATGGTTTCAACAATAAAAACTCCAGACAAAAAGATTCCAGAGACGAACCAGACGGCTCCACGGCTAACACATGCTAGCCAAACAAGCCCAGCGTCTTGAGTTTTGATCTTTAGAATCCGTGTAAAGGTGGACCAAGAGAATCAACACCATAGATGTGTCCCATGGTAAGCACGGCTCCTCCCTTGTTATTATAGGAACACAATAATAACAATTGAAAACAGAGTCCTTAAGGGGTCTCAGGAGCCTCGTGAGTCTGAGCTCAGAGGAGATAGAGGGTGCAGGGCTTCACCATTCCTAAGGGCAAACCTGGAGCTGTAAAGCAGCCACTCTTCAAACAGCAGCACAAATTCCAGGGGCCATCAGCCACCCCCACCCCGACATGGGGAAATAAGGTTGTTCAGAGCCCAGGAATGCAAGCACTCGGGTCATGGTGAGCCGCAGCCCACACAATCTCCACCCGACGCTTCACCTATTACAGCTAATTTCTTTCAGGTGTCGGGTATAAAGGGCGCTGTATATAAACCCTGCACTCGCCTCGCAGTCTTTCATCTACCAATCCAGAAGTGCTTCAGATTTTATGGAAGGACCTGTGGAGGCAGGCAAGGTTAATGGCTCACCAAAGGTCATGGGTTAGAGAAGCAGGAACGTGGAGACTGTGCTATTGGCCCTGACAATCTTCCCACACCCTGTCTGGCCTTCTTTCCCCAGTTTTCCTGGAGGAGTCACAGAGCAATAGATGAGATGATCTTTTTTCTTTTCTTATCCTCTCTGACGGAAGGAAAAGACCATCTGGGCCAATGACCGCTTTCTAAAACTGTCAATAATGTATGTAAGTGGTCTGGGGAGGCTCGCTCTCTGTGGTGGTAGTGTTCCCACTACAGTCTTTTTAACCACAAAGCCCCTTAAGGTTTCTCATTTCTAAGGTCATCGGTGCCCTTCCTAGCCCAGAGCACAGTGTGTGAAGGCGCTAGAGGAACAGGATCTGCTCTGAGCTTAGCCAGGCTCTCCTTCTGACCCTTAATACTCAGTTTGAGAGCCTGGTGGCCGTTACTGTTTGCTTTACAGCCTCTTACTCTCTAACAATTCCCTCCACGGTAGACCCTCAGAATAAGGTCCTCATAAACTCCTTCAGCTTAAGAGTTTCCCGAGACAGAGAGAATATTAATTTTGTTGACAAATTCCCTTATCCCAAAGGCCCCCCGAAAGGCTTTGTGCAAACCCACAGTACTGGCTTCTCTTGCTTGCTTTGCGCCCCTAATCAGTCTTGTCATGAGTTCTTCCAGTATTGTTTTAACACAGCCTCCTAGCCTGGGAGCCAGAGGACCCTTTTGGAGTGAGCCATGCTGTATGTGTGTATATTTTTAAAAAAATGGTCATCGCCCTTCTCGCTGTGGCCGCCATCATTTTTCAATGAAGGTGTTGCCATAGAGATGTTGTCCGATCCATCTCTATTGATCGCTCCCTTGAAAGGGGCCTTGAATAGCCTCTGAGGTAGGTAAATGTATGCAGTGACATTGAGCGGATGATTCTATTCTGAAAAATTCCGGCACCATTTGTTTCGTGCTTGTCTGAGGGCTGGGACACGGTGTTGGGTTTTGTTGCACGCGCTCCCCTCACAGGCCCGGAGTTAATGCAAGCCTTGTTTGGAGTCACTGAAGCAGAAATTTCTCTGCTGCCAAGGACAAAAGCCTCACAGGCCACCTCGGAGGCTGCTTGGGGAAGGCCGCGTCTCCGGGGCTCCCAAAGGAAATGGGAGATAACTGGGATCTGCGCCCTCGATGGCACCCAGCCTTCCCTGGCTGCCCTGGCGCTTCTGGTCTGTGGGATGCCCTCTCGTGAGGTGCACCGCTTTAGCCATCAAACGTTTCCCTCTGTTTGCCTTTCTGCTGCCAGCTGAGAGAAATCCCCTGGAAGACCGGGTGCTCTTCTGTGTGATGAGAAGGGAATTCACACAGTTCCCCACCCTGTTTTCACGGAGGTGTGGAGCGAGAGAAGGGAACACAGTAAAACAACCGTGGTTTCCTTGCGGTCGGACCCTTGTGTGGAAACCAAGTGACAATCGGTCTAGACAGTAGGGGGCTGGGGAAAGGATTTATTAAGTGCCTTGGAACAGTGTCCCACGCTTGGGAAACTGTAACACACGAACTTTATTGAGCCCATGAATGAACGAATGTTCAAAGTCATGCATCATGCTGGAAGTTTCCAGAAATACAGTTTCCAATTATTCTCCCCAAACCCCATGACACAGTAGTTATTAACCTTTTCCTATTTTAAAACCCAAGGCTGAAGTGATTTGTCCCAGGCTGCACAGTTATTCTGTGGTGGCTGCTACATGGATTTGAATCTGGCTCCAGTGCATTTTCCTCAAGACTGCTGGGACCCTTCCCCTGTGGCTTTGAACTTGCTAATGGAGGGATCCACTTGGCTGCCTGTGGCCCCTGGAGCTGGGGTGGGTGAACCCATTTTCTCTAGCCGCCTTTGCCCTCCTCACCAGCCAGCCCCTGCTTGGTGTTGGGAGATCATAGAAGGAAGGGCATAGGACACCTTGGGAAACTGCAGGGACGAAGGCTTTTCCTAGATCTCAGGGTTAAGTATGGGACAGTTTCTGCAACAGAGATTCTAGGCCACACAGATGCTTTGCTGGTAAGCTGCACATGTGTATCCCGTCCCTGGAGGCTGGGAGAGGGAAGGAGGGAGGAAGGGAGAAAGGGATGATCAGAGGGAGGACTGGAGGGAGGACTGGCTTTGTCCCAGTCTTGAAGAACTTTAGGGTGTGCGTCTGGGACACAGGGCTCACAGCACCTGTTCATTTCCACATTCATTCGTTCAGCCTAACTCTTCTATTCCTTTGTCTCTCGGTATATGCTGCTGAGCTGGACACGAGCCAGACACAGGCACTTGATGCATCTAATGCAAAGACTGCAGGCATGACTAAGGCACATTCCCTTTCTCATGAACTCAGAAATGTCAAATAACAAACATAACCGTGAACATCTATCGGCCCTTCATTGCTTACATCTTTTTTCCGGTCTTTACTATGTACCATTGAGTAGGAGTTTTTGCTGAACCCATTTCACTGACAAGGAGAGTGACATCCTGAGTTGTCCAGAGTGAGTGATGTGATGAACTTGAACCCAAGACCTTTAAACCCAAGCTTGGCAAGGAGGAATTTCCCAGAATCCTCAGCTTGTCTTCTTGTTAGCATCCTTGGCTAGCAAAGCCAGATGACTCCTGAAACATCCTTCTGACTTCTTCAAGTGGCTTTGGATATAGAGGCATTTTCTTTTTCTCTGGGAAGGGCTGTCTGCTCAGGAGAGATGAAAAACACGTTCTTGAGAGTCTCACCATTTTACACTGAGTTAGCGCTATCCAATTTTGGTGGTATACCGAGAGTTTAGAAACACTCAGACCCAGGTCCCACTCTAGAGGCAGGAATGAAACTGGTCTGAGCTAGAGTGTCCATCCACTCCACTCTGAGCTCAGTGTGCTCCTGTTCAGCAGGTGTCTATTGACTGCTACTGTTGGAAAGGGAAATGGGCATCTGGGCCCAGTGTTACAAGCTGGGGAATCTATGGGACAGTTGGTTGGCCATCAATTTCCCACCTAACTAGCAATGTTCAGGGAACTAGGTCTGGTAACTCAGACTAAAGGTTTCTATAGTGGCTCAGGAGATTGCTGCAAAGTGTTAAGATATAATGTCACCACTTCCATATGTGATACTGATACAGATAATAACCCTGTGTTTGGGAATGGGGGCTCTCAGTCTGTTAAGACAGACCCCCCTCCCTTCCGTAGAGTTCACAGTCTGGAGGGATATATACACATTTAAGGCATGGCGAACAAAGCGTAGTCTCTGCGTCCTGAATGAGTGTGAAGCTCGCACTGTAGAGAGTCCACCTGGCTGAGTTCTGAGAGATGGGCTGGCTTTTCTTGGACTAAGTTACAACAAGAGAGTCAATCAACGCCCCAGCCTGAGCAAAGGCAGTCATGCTAAGGAACAGCGAAGCACCCAGTGTACAGCAGGGAGCCTGGTGAGAGATGAAGCTAATGGCAGAAGACTGCAGAGATGTGCTTTGTTCTAGAGGCCCGAAGTGCTGAGGAAAGATGTCAAACTGGGAATCCCAAGGAGAAAGCACTGTAAACAGATCCGCAGAACGCTCTGCAATTGCGGGTCCACTGAAGGACAGTGACTGTGTTGACAGAGACTAGTCATAGCTGTTGCAGGACTAGTGTATGTAGATGGTGTTGGCTACAAGAGGGAGAGAAAGGCCAAGCCTCAAACAGGAGAAAATGGCTTTCTTAATCATTCGCAAGCGGCCCGCACAACTTGGCACCTGCTAGCTGAGCACTGAATGGTTGACCCACAGGATTCTTCATGCAGCTCTTGTATGCCAGCTTCCCACAGAGAGCTCAAAGACTACGTCCCCTTCCCCAGGACTCCTGCCCCTTGCAGGTCAGGTAACAGCCCCAATTTGCATTTGAACACTCTTCGTGGACCTTAACTGTATGGGGCCTTTAAAGTTGGAGCTTTTTGTGGTTGAGCAAAGGCCCTGGGCACCCTAGGGCTGAGAGCTATTAGGAAAACAAAGGGAAGCCATTTAAAGTGGGCTCTCCAAGTCCCTGAAGGGCTGGGAGAGAAGGTTCAAAAGCTCCAGTTGTTTTGATGATTAGATACAACAGGGGAAAGTAAAACATCTGGATGTGTTTATACCTCTGAAGCCACGACCTATGGAAACATTCAGGGTTCAACACACAGGGAAACTTCCCCTTAGATTTATTTTACTTTCATTGATCCGCAGGTGCCCAGGGGCATCCCAGAATACCCCAGATCTGCTAGTCTTCAATGTTTGTGGCACCCACCTGCCTCTTCGATCAAAGCCTAGCCTTGGAGAGGGAGGTGGGAGGCTCTCAGAACATTACCTTGATCCTGTTGCCCAGGTACCACCATGACTCTGTATTTGTTTTCTTGCTTCTTTGAGTTGTTTCTAAAAATCTAAATAACATTTATTTGCTTGCTTGCTTGCTTGTTTATTTAGTTAGTTAGGGATGGTGAGTGCCATAGCACATATGTGGACATCAGAGGACATCTTGCAGGGGTCAATTCTCCCTTTCTACCATGTGGGTCTCAGGGATCAAACTCGGGTCAGGTCTGATGGCAAGCATCTTTACCTGCTGAGCCATCTCACAGGTTCCGCGATTCTTTTGTTTGTTTTTGTTTTTTTGTTTTTTGAGACAGGGTTTCTCCCAGCAGCTCTGGCTGTCCTGGATCTTGCTCTGTAGACTACTAGGCTGGTCTTGAACTCAGAGATCCACCTGCCTCTTCTTCCTGCTGCTGGGATTAAAGACTTGTACCACCATGGCCCTATGGCCCCATTATCTATCTATCTATCTATCTATCTATCTATCTATCTATCTATCTATCTTGTTGAGTTTTGTTTTTTTAGACAAGGTTTTTCTGTGTAGCCTTGGATCCCCTAGAACTCATTCTGTAGACTAAGCTGGCCTCGAACTCACAGATATCCCCCTCCCTCTGCCTCCAGAGTGCTGGGGTTAAATGCATAAATCACCAGCCCCTGGTCAAGCCCCTTTTAACCAACATTTCATTTTATACTCAGCACTTATAAAGACCACCAAAGCTGGCACAGAGACTGGCATGTATAAGACTTCCAACTAAGAATGACAAAGCCCTCACCTAGCTTTCCATACTGTGTAACTACGCATCTCTAGTGGACTCAAATAAAAGACTCTCTGCTTTGCAAGACTGAACGAAGTCCAGGTGTCCCTAGAACCCCAGAGTGATGGATGTCCTTTTCTATAAGTGATGTCCTATGGTTTGCACTCAGGCTTTGAGGGGCAGAGGGAGGGCAGGGTCCGAATGCATGAAGGGAAGCAGGTTTCCTTTTGATCAAATGCCCAGGGCTGGTCTTCTAGAACATTTACATCCAGGCAAGAGCTGAAGGCAGGAGCCCCTCTCCTGGCTAATGCCACCACCACCACCACCCCCAACCCCAAGAAAGACTGCTTGCAGAAAGCATTTGGAACAAATTGTGCCATTTGAGAGAAGACAGAGATAGAACAGAAGCCGTCAGGCTGTAATTGCCCCGTTAATTAATGGTTGATCATCTATCCTTTTATGATTCTTGACCCCAGAAGGAAAATTTATTAGTACTTTTAGGTTTTGCACAGTCGTGCTAAATGAGGCGTGTAATGCCCTAATTTAGTGCCTTGTTAGCATAAGCAGGGCCTCCCCAGCCTGCCCAGTCCCCACCAGAAGGCTTTCTCCAGAGCTGTGGGGCACTTACCAAGGCCAGGCACACGTTATTTGACTCCAGTACCTGAGGAGCCACACACAGCCAAGATGGAAGCTTGCCCCCTTTAGCCTGAGGTGGGGAACAGGGGCTCTGCCATTCATTTCATAAGAACATGTAAAGTTCCGAGCCTGCAAGCCACTTCACCTCAATCCCCCCCTCCAACTCCCAGTTCTCATGGGGCTCCCACTGTACTGCCTGTTCTTGGTGTCTCCCCTTAAAATCAAGATTTGAACCCTCTTTAAATCTCTGGGAAGAGAATGGATATTTGGTGCCCTGGTTGACTCTGGCTGTATTGAACGCATCCAGGCATCCAGCCCAGACTTTTATCTAGTGCAGATGCCAGCTCAGGAAATGCCCAGAGTTGGCTGCGTAGACGAGTGACAGCCCTGCCAAGTGTGCCTCCAGGCAATGTAGTTCAGGGTCCCGGGTTGAAGGGAGTCAGTGGACTGTGGAGAAGCTTGCTGGGCAGGTAGCCACCAACACTGCCGCACTCACTTTGCCACCAGTTCACCTTTGCCATTGCAGAAAGCCCCCTGCCCTTTACGGACTTCTGTCTTCCCATCTGTCAGAGGCACTGTAAACCTTATTATGTAGGTAGCGTCCCTTCAGGTTCAGCATTCCATCCCATCCTTCAGCTGATGTGTCAGGAGTGACAAGCTGGGGTACATTGCAAGGGCCAGCACCGGTAGTCTGTAGAGGGTGAGTATCCTTTGGCAAGTCTAATTGTAGAAACACCACCCAGAGACATTAAAATTTTAAAAAAGCATGAAAACGGGGTATTTCTGAAATCATAAGGGCTCAGTGAGTATATGTATATGTTAGGATTATAGGATCATATTAATAGTTGCAGAGTAGCCTATTGTAGGTGTGGAGAGGGGTTCATGGTACTAGATGTGCACGAGCTCAGGATCTTTAAGCAAGAGCTCTCCTATGATAGCTTTGTAAAAATAAGCCAAAGGAAACACGTTCAAGTAAAGATATTGGGAACCTACAGGTTTTTTGGATAGTAAGAGTCAAGGCTCTTCTTTTCCTTCATTAAAGTTTTTGATTTTTCCAAAATTTAGTCACAATGACCGTGTATCCCTCAGAGAACCAGAAAAAAAAAACCCACAAAATTTTTCAAAGAAGTAAAACCTTCATCCAAATAAATGTATTTTTTTCACGTCTCATTTCCTCCACATGTAAAGTGACAAATCTCAATAACCTCGAAACACACAGTGGCTGGAAGTCCTTAATATAATCATCTATTGGTTATTGATGCTCAGAAAGACCGCTGGACGACCGGGACACTCTGGCATCCACACAGCTGTGAAGGACTTCACTGTGCTGCACATGAAGGTAGAGATCTGGGAAGGTCTTTGCCGAAAGCACTTGCCTGCTGTAGTCTCAGTCAGTTGGGAAGATCTAAAGAACACCGGGGCTTTGTGTCTCAGCACAGCGACAGTGAAATGTTTGTCTCTCAACCGGTATCTTGTTCATTTGGGTTCACTGGCCTTTGGGAAGGACAGTCAAGGCTGCAGAAACCGAGATACTGGATTATACAGTAGACCTCACAAATCACTTGGGATTTCACTCGTACCCATGCTCCCTAAGAAATTCCTCTCTACTGGAAACTACGCTGGGTCTCTGGGTGCATGGGTGGAAGGTGAAGAAGGGCAGGATGTTGTAGGTGCTACACTTGCTCTCTGGCCCTCAGAACCCCAGAGAGGGGAGCCATCAATGGGCACAAACAGGTGCAAACGGCAGCAGCCCGCAAAACACAGAAAAGGCATAAGCCAAATGAACCCCGGGAGACCCAGAGGGGATTCTGTTGAGTTTAGAATGGAACTATTTCTAGAGACTTCTGGGAAAAGGTGGCGTTTGAGAAAGGCCTCTGCAACAAAAGGAACTATTGGAGCACACAGGTAGAGGAACCAACATTTGAGGTTAGGAAGCAGGAAGTGACAGTTTGGCATCCACTCAGGCATGGGACTGGTGTGGTTAGAGACAAGGACAAAGCATAGCTTAGCACACGTGAGAAAGCAGTCAGTGTACTCACAAGGAGCTTAAAGCCCCAGAGAGTTGTTCTGGTGAGTTTCTGAGGTGAGCTTTCGTGCAGAAGGAAGACCTGCTTGCTGCTCCACCTGAGAGAGAGAAGACAAAACAAGCCTGACATTTCAGAGAGAAGAAATGGATAGAAGCAGTAGGAAGAATCTGTTCCCTGTGTTGCTTCTGAGATGGAGCCCCACCTCTGTCTACTTTGTGCTGCTGCTCCCCACCCTTGGTAGCCACCCTCAGCTGGCATCTGAGCCGAGGGTCCTGGCAATGTTAACAGGAAGCCTGGGAAAGTTTTCAGTGCCTGTGAGCCCTCAGAGACAGAGGGAGGGCTAGTGTCCTCCCACCACCTTCCAGAAGAGACTTTGCTCTCACAGTAGAGCCCTAGCCTCAGGGTGGTTCCTAGTCTGGGCTGTGAAGCCACATCTTTGGACTAAGGGACGCCTCAGGAAACAATAAGTTTCTCAAGATTTATGAGGCAGGAAATGCTTTGGGGAGAGAAAAATAGAAGAGGTGAGGTAAAGATGGGGCAGGGTTGGTCTGGTCAGGGCAAGGCAGGGCAGGGCAGGGCAGGGCAGGGCAGGACAGGGCAGAAGCCCCAGTAGCCTCCTGGTGCATGTGCTGGGTTGTACTGGCGGAGGGGACTGGTCACCAGAACTCATGGTGGAAAAAACTCTAACAATGATGCAGACATATTTCCTCTTCTTTTATCTTCTCTTTCTTAACTAAACTTTTGGTTCCTTCTCTGCAAAACAGAAAAGATGATTCATCAACTCTCAAGATCTTTATCCCCGAGTACCCTAACTCTGCAGGGAACCCGTTGTTTTCAGGATGGGCTTTGAGTATGTTGCCGTCCTCACTTTCCCCTGGTGAAAACTCCAGTTGCTGAGATCCGTATATCTCATGTCTGGGCTGGGTATTAGTGATGAGTGGACATCCAGAAACTTCCTTTGGGGGGGATACAGCTCAGCTGCATTTTCTTATTTACTGTCTTCACTCTGGAGCAAAACCACATCAACCTCAATGCACTTCCCAGCACACACAGCTCAGCATGCAGTCAGTCCTCATGTATAAATCTACAGACAATACAAGTCCCGGGGCTCGTGCACACGCACACGAACATGCATGCACCCTCTTTCTCAGTTCTCTTTCGGCTAATCAGTGAGTCCTCTCTAGTATGAGAGATCTGACAGACTTAGCCCTGTTTTGGGTGAATTCCTGGCCATCCTTGCCTTCCTTCCCTTTCTGCTGGTCTCTGCCAGCAGGTGGCGCTCACAGCTCTCGGACGACACAATGGGGACCTAGGTTCTGAACTTAGGCCTCCCCCCCCCCCCCCAGACTCCCACCTTTGGAATGGCATAATTTGGGAGTCATCTATGGGACGACTGCCAAGGTCTTAAATTTTCTACGTGGGGTTTGGATAATTTTCTCCAGACGGCTTGGAGCACTGGACGGGAGGAAAAGAGGCAGGGGTGGGTGGGGGTGAGACTGGGCTGAAGCCTCAGGGTGGGTCTGGTTAGGGCCAGGGAAGATTCAACTTTGGCAGCCAGAAAGCCCCACCTTGAGGGGTGTCTGAGGCGAGAGTGGGTTACACCCTGTGAGGGGGGAAACGCTTTAGTTGGTATGAAGACAAACAAGCAAAGCCAAGAGCTTCCAAATCCTGCCTGTCCCTATCACTCATCTGACAAAAATTTTAACCCATGACAACCTCGGTTGCTGCAAGCACCATCCTATACTTTTGAATTGTTAGTCACCCAGATGCTTTTAAAGTCCCAGCCCCAGATAAAAAGAAGTAACTTTGTATCCTGAAAAATTCTAAGCAGATACGAGAGTTTAAAGAATGATATAACAACCCACTTAACGTCCTCACCAGCTAAGTAATTACGGTAATCAGTCTATCCCTCAGCCTTTTCTGGAATGTTTTATGGCAAATTCCCGACATCATGTCATCCCACACCAAACCACCTAAGACTGCCTCCCCCCACCCCCGTATTGTATTAAAGAGACCTTCACACCAGCCAATGCGCGTATTTCCGCCTAACAAAGACTGTTTTTTTCTTTACCATAACCATTGCCTAAAATCAGTGGGGACTTCATTAGTGTCATCCAGCCCCTCTGTTGCACACCTAGCCCTTCTGACATCTACCACTGTCCCAGTGCAAAAAAACCACATTTCACCACCCACATCCATCCCATCTCTGCTTGACAGTGGCTACCTCCTGAGCATGGACTAGAAATCACTTAACATGGAGCCCCCATGGACCTAGAATACCACCCAAAGAGTCCCATGAAGGACTGTCATGCCCAGAAGACACCTTCCTGATCATCCTGATCATCGCCAGTCTGGAAGTGTGACTTAAAAGACCCGTCCTTTCTCAGAAGTAGATAAGAGTCTGACGCAGACAGACTGCATCTGCAGCCATAGGCAGGGAATGCAAACAATGTGGCCGTGCCAGTCCCAGAGAGGTCTGGGAATGCCTTCCTAATTGAGCTGCAGTCTGCCTGCAGGGGAGACAGGGACAGAGAGCAGTGAGGGCTGGAAGGGCCAAGATGTCTGACACCTGTCTGAGTGCTTTGAACCCTGGTGAGCTTTGAGACCCCCAGGAGGCACCACCTATGGTGGCCAGAGGAGAGAGGGGTAGGGATCTGTCCCTAAGTGGGTCAATCCCTGAAATGGTTTTTTCGTTGGAGCTCCTGTTTGTTCTTATCCACGGGACCACCTTGAACCAATATACTTGCTGTGACAGGAAATGTGTGTAGGATAAGCTTGGGAAGTTCTGCAGTGTTTGCTGAGTGCTAGATGCTCCCACCCCACTGCAGTCATGGGTGGTAAGGAGACTTATGTCTTTAACACATAGGGCACACACACATTCCACTTGGGCTTTCCTACCGTGCCTTCTGTTTTCCATCAGACAGCTTTAGCTGGTCTCTGGCTTTTCAGGACTCCAAAGGAACACATTTGATGCCTTCAGTGGTTTCTGACAAGCCCATCGCAACAGGTTCTGTGACGCCCTCTGGTTGGTCTAAGATTGGTCTAAGACTGGAATCTATCAGCGTTTTCGATTGCTTTGCCAGAGGAGCATCCCGTGCCAGCAGGCACCTGTGCACTTCAGCTCGTATTTGAAGAGGTAACACACGGTTGCGACCCCTAGATCTACCTTGGTTACTAGGAGGGCTTTGGGTAGCAGAGGATGCCCAGGCTGAGATCAAAGAATCAGAACCGCCAGCTGTGTTGCTGACCTGCTTTTGAGATGATCCCCTTCATGTCACAGCTAATATTCTCCAGCACCTCGGAACTACTGACCCAGACATTACATTATAGTATTCTGTTTTTACTACATTTGGTTTTTTTAAAAAAGATTTATTTATTATATGTAAGTACACTGTAGCTGTCCTCAGACACACCAGAGGAGGGCATCTGATGTCATTACAGATGGTTGTAAGCCACCATGTGGTTGCTGGGAATTGAACTCAGGACCTCTGGAAGAGCAATCAATACTCTTAACCACTGAGCCATCTCTCCAGTTGTATTTATTATGTGTTTATTACAATGAAGGTAGATGGAGGGTATAAAGTAGGAACTTTTTTCCAACCCCTTACCACCTTGTCCCAATAATGTACTACTTACGGTACACTATGGAAGTGTCCTTTTCTGGAAACCCAGGAATATGTCTCTGTGTTACCAGTCCCTTTCTCCTCTTCACAAATGTCAAAGCACTATGTCTTCTCCTCTCTCTCTCTCTCTCTCTCTCTCTCTCTCTCTCTCCCCTTCAAGTTCATGGCAGGTTTAAATTTACCCCCTTCTTCACCATAAAGCCAAATAGAATAGTCTGAGCTTGAACCCTGCACTGTACACTCAGGATAAATGGAAACTTTGGGACAATTCTTATTAATAGTTAGTAAACCAATAATCATCACACATATGTTGAGAGATGGCTGCAAACCCATTCTTGATGGCATTTCTCATGTATATATTCTAGGAAGTGGGGAGAATGCCCACTGTTGGGGGTGGCATAGAAGTCTCCCTTCGTAAAGAAAATAATGATCCAGGGGTTAGAAAGGAGTCATGCAAATTAATCGCTACCCATTTCAGCTACTCTAATATCGTGACTTGGAGACTTTAGAGTTGAGCCCCAGAGAAAGCAGGGCATGGCTGAGTTTCCCCAGTAGTAATTTTAGTATCCACAGTCACGCTGAAGAGGCCCTATCACAATGACACAGTCGAGAGCCTTGTCCCTCACTCCATCATGAAATGAAGATGGAACACATACCAGATTACCAGATTTTCTTTTTTCTTTCAGCTCCTCTGGCTCAGAAGCAGTGGTAATGTAACCAGATCTTAGGCTCTCAGGAGCTCCAAGATATTAAATACTTAGCATTAAGTACCATTAAAATAGATAGAAAAATGATCAACTTGCAAAGTGCTAAAAAATGATACTCTGTCTTTGCCTAAGTATATTATGAGAAATGAAAAATAAAATAAAACAAAAAACAAAAACCTGGCTTCTGGGGGAGGGGTTGTCTGTGGAGCCCAGGAGCCCAGGACCTTCCATGATATATGTTTAGTCACCAAATTATAATGAAGAAAAGACCTCAAACATACGTAGCTTCAGTGACTCCATGATAAATGGTTCTTAATAAACTGGAGCTGGTTACTTCTGTCCCTAGTCTTGTCAAAGAAGAGGTCTCTACGTTTAATCACATTTTGTTCCTGCAAACTCCACCCTAGGAAATGCTCTATTTGATTCTCCTAGTCTCCTGGAAGGGTAGGCAGCATGAAAGTCACAGGAAGGATAGAAGAGGTATTTTCTTTTGCTCTGTGTGTGTGTGTGTGTGTGTGTGAGACATCTATTGATAAAAATATCAGTGTGTTTGGGCGAATAACCAGGCAGCAGACCAGGCTGAGGGGGTTCCACGTGGAGAGGTTTATTGAGCGGGTGGGGGAGGGGGCAGAGAAGAGGAGAAAGAGATAGAGGGGGGAGAGAAGAGAGAGAAGAAGAAGAGGACAAAGAGAGCGAGGAGGGGGTGTCTTCCCAATTTATAGGGAGAATGACGTCACACCACTGAGGGTGGAGACTGAGCCAGGTGGGCTGTGGGATTGAAGGTGGTTGCCTTGGCAACGCAGGTAGAGAGTCACCTGGGGCTTGATGCTAACAACATCAAACAAGAGTGGCAACAACTGAAGCATGATTAAAATCATCACCTTAGTAGGACACACAGCTTAGTAGGATATTTGGCCGGGCTGGCTTTTGAAGAACGAGGTGGTCGTTACAGCAAGAGGTGACCCAGTGAGCCCCATAGGGCAGTATTGAAGTATCACCAGGTTAGAAAACAGTTCCTTACAATGGAGCTCACTGGGCTGGTCAAAGCTTTCCCCTCCCTTTCCCTGGGCCCTTCTTTCCCCAGCACATCTTGTTCTAGAATAAGGAATAACTATTACAGACACGTTTTCTATTCCTCTGTCCCTCTTTCAACAGTCTGAGGAGAACCAAGTGCCCAGGACCAGGATCAACTAGCATCAACTGGCTCAAAACCAAATTAGAGATGAGTTTCCTCTCCAAATCTGAAGGGCCGGGGACACTCAGGAGCAGACAACCAGAGGCCAGTCACCAGGGGACTCACGGAGCCATGCCAGTCGCAGCATTCCGCGATTTAAATACCACATTTAGACATTTAAATGTTTGCTATGTGAGCCAGGCTGGCCCAGGCTCCCAGCAGAACAAATGAAGAGATAGCAACAGATTTTGTTGGGAGTGGGGAAGTGGGGGGGTTTATCCAAATGTAGGGTGAGAGTCCTTCCCCCATGTCCCCTTGGCCCTGGTACTAGAACAAAGTCATTAGAATCTTTGAAAAGAAGATGGTCTTTGGTCCCAGACCAGGTGGGGAAGACTAGACAGGTATGTTGAGATACGAGTGCAAACCTCCTGGGTGAACGGGCATGGTTTTCCTTAGGAAAAGGCCCAGAGGCCTGGCTCAGAATCACCTGCCTGCCAATAACCTTGGGAGACATCGTCCCACAGATGCCATCTCTCCCCACCAACTTGGCAGTCCAGTCCTGTGTGAGCAGCTTAGGAGTTCTCTTGGATCCGATGAACCGCACACAACAGCTCTCTGTCTTCCTGCAGAGGGAAGCCAGTGCCCCCAAGAAAAGGACTGTGGCATACCCCTTCACTCCTCTCCAGACACATAATAGCAGGCACAACAGTCTTCTTGATACTGCCCTTATATCTGCTCCGTTTCTTATGAAAAGAACTCAGGTCATTAGGAGGGGAGACAGGACTACATCTCAAGCCATTCTTGGGGCTGGACTGGCCAATGAGATCTGAGCAGAAGTCACCAGGTGGTGGTCTGTAAGGGGGCTGACTTTTTGGATGGAGTACCATGGTGACCCTTGCGTTTTGGCACGTTCTTTCTGGAAAGGGCCGAGAAGGCAGGGGCTTACACGCTCATCTTAGCCCATGAAGCAACAGAGCCAAGAGAAAGGCGTGCTCTAGGATGCCTGGTGATCCTGTGGACTGCATCTTCTTAGACATCTTTGCCAGTTATGCTCCAATTTGGCAAACATCTCGGTGACTAGGATTTGGTTGGTCTAGGCCAAGCAGATTTCCTTACACATGCTCAAAAGTGAGCCCCTAATGACTGAAGACGCACACGTGTCAGCCGTGGGCTAGGGGGTCAAGCTGACTGGGCTTAGCAAGGGTAAGAAGATAAACAGCAATCGTCTGTATTTGATAAACCCTGTCACTTTACACATACCATGGACCCCTTGGGAAGTGCTCAATCTATAGCCTGTTGGGGGAATTGACTAAATTAATTTAGTCTGTGCCTTAAAACAACAGGCTTAAAAGAAAGAAAAATTCACCTTAAATTAGGGATCAGTTTGAGCCTTCTGGCTCTGAGGTAGGAGCCAGAGATGCCCTGGAGGCTGGGGGGACAAGGGGGGAGGAGAGTGGCTTCTTGGCCAGCCTCTTTCAAGTGTCTCCATCCTTTGGACCCATAGGGGGCACTAAGGAACTGTGGATCTTGTCTCCTTTCTGGCAGAGATGTGTGCTAAGACCTCAAGACCTTCAGTCATCCCTAGAGGAGCTGTGGAAGAGGGACAAGGGCTAGCTTGGGACAGCACTAGGTTCTAGGAGGTGGAATGAAGTATCTCACCTCCCATTATGCTTAAAGATCTAAAATGTTAAAAAAAAAATCTGATTCAAAAGTCCGAAGACAAAACCATTGACCCCTCAACCCTGTCATCCCACCACAGGGACAGCTGGACGCTCTCCTCCCAACCCCCACGGTAGACTAGGAAGAGGCCTGGGAGACCACTCGTTTGGCAGACGAACACAGGAGGACCACAAGGGTAAGTGATTAGCGCAAAGTGAAGCCAGTCAGAAGCCGCTGCTCTGGGGACAGTAATCTTCCTGCTCCAACTCCCAGTCTAGCGTTCTACCCCCCACCTCCCACCACCCCACCCCCCCCCCGCGCACCCCTCCCCAGCCCCGCCACTGCCTGGGCCACATTTGTTTTCTTTTCCGGGCCCTGGGGGACTCTGGCAGGGCTGGGGGTCTGATGTGAACTGGAATCTGTTCAATTTCACCTCTCATTGCGCCTGCCAGCTTGCCAGCTCCGCTGACGGAGGCAATTAGAACCAGACATCCCACAAGGGCATTCCAGGAAGCTCTCTTAAAATTCCACAGCGGCTGGGGACTTGCCTTTTCCTGCAGGGATCATCTGGTGTGTAAATAGCTAGTTGTGTAAGACAGGAGATGGGAGGATGGATCATGCGCCGCGCGCGCGCGCGCGCGCACACACACACACACACACACACACACACACACACACACTCCTCCCAATACACATTCATCCACAGACAGTGAAACAGAAATAATCCCAGCAAACCTATTACTTTTAACCTCCTGAAGGGAGAAGTTAGGAATTTACAGGCCTCCCCTGGGAGCATCTAATTGCTTGCTTCCTGGGATGGTGGCTGTGTTTGCCTTGGACGGTGGGTGGCAGGGACACTGGGGATCTAGGGCAAGACATCCCAGGCTGTCTTCTACCCCCTGCAGATGGCTGTTTCCCCACTCTCTCCCCTGAGTTCTCAGGGGTAGGCTTATAGGGGTTGGAAGTCAGTTTAGCTAATACAGAGTCATATATATCTACCGGTGGTCTCCATGAAGCCACAAAGAGGAAATGGTAATGTGAAACTCCGACCCAGAAGCCATCCATTTCCTCTAAACCCACTTTGTACCCCAGCATTTGAAGTAAGGGCAGCCCTGGGGCCAGGAGCCAATGGGAGCCCTGTTTCCCCAGCTCCCAGTCTCTCCCTTGTCACTTGAAACCTTGCTTTGGCCAACAATGTGCTACTGTGTAAGTAGACCCACAGAACCTTTTGTGGAAAGCACTGAGAAAGGGCTTAAAGGTATGGGGAAGACAGCTGGGGGAAGTTATGTCTACTTCCTCTCACCCTGGGGGGGGGCAGCTTCTCATAGGGACTTAGCTGAGGCTAGAAGGGATGTCCTTCTGTCCTGTCTACATTCCCCTAACTGTAGAGCCCATCTCTGTTCCTCAGCCTGGGGTGCTGTCATCACCAAAACACAGCCCCTCCCAGCCCCTCCCAGCCCCTCCTCTGACACTGGATATTGGCGTAAATATCATATCCGAGTAGGAACAAAACAATTCCTAAGAACTAAACCAGCGTTGGATTGCCACGAGGTTTAACAGACAAGCTGAACTGCCCCGACAGCCTTCACAAATATGTCCTGGGCTTTGGATGAACTGGCGACTAATCACTAACCCATGGGTTTAGGGGTGTTTTGTTTTCCTTTTGAAACAGGGTCTTCACTGTGTGTCCCAGACTGGATCTTCCTTCCCATCTCACACTCCCAATGCTGGGGTCACAGATGTGCCACCCAACCCTGGCTCCCGATCCTGAATTCCGTGACATGTTACTGATTGAGTTTTCCTCTCCGCTTCCCCGTTTTCCAGTGATCTGTACTTCCTGACATCTCTTAGGTCTCTGTCTGTGTTCCAGATGGCAGCTGCAATCACCAGACCAGCACTCGGGGTGGGGAAGGGAAGGGTGAGGACTCATTGAGCCAACTGGCTGGTGCTTTCAGTGTTTGGAAAGGGGAAAAAAAAATTGATTTATCTGCTCGCTTGACTCCAAAGACTTAACCAGTGTTGAGTATTGTGGCATCGAGGGCATCGAGGAGAGGGTGAAGGAGGAGAGGGACATAAGACTTCACAAGGAATTCAAACTTAAGGGCTGGTGTGTGCCTCTAACTAGCTCTAATATAAAGACCAAGTCCTACAAGGGAAGGAGAGATGTCTTGAGGTCAGGGCAGAGGAACTCGCTTCTGCTGACAGTGAGCAAGGAAAGGTTGCCTGAGGCAGTGGCACTGGAACTCTGAATTGGTCTCTGCCATGCAGAGGTGGGTGAGAGGACAATCTAGTGTGGGGGTGACAGCAGGGGAGAGAGAATGAGGGTTGGTTAGGTGACCACAGAGGGTCACATCGGTTGGTCACACTGATTGGAGTCAGAAAGAGGAGACTGAGCATCAGGCTTCGGGGAATCTGCTTCGACTTTCTGAGTGGACAGCACAGGGGCACATACACCCTTGGGAAAGGTTGGCAGCAGAGTGTGCAGGGTGGGCAAACATGGCATCCTAAAGCCTGGGACAGGGGCACGGAGTTGACCTTTCTGCTCTATCACCCAGAGCTCTGTCATACGAATGTTGTCATTCTTACTCCTTCAGCATGAATCTGCACACTCTCAGAGAGAACTGTAGTGTCCTGGGTTTGAAGGGGTCCGAATCAACAGCGGTCCTCAGCAGGACAGAGACCATGTACCCTTCTGAAGCTCGGTGACCTTCTGAAGTCAACCAGCTCTTTTGCTGTTCACCAGTATTTGCTTTTAATTTTGTATTTATGTGTGTCTCTGTGTGTACATACACACATATATGCGTGTCCATGGAGACCAGAAGATGGTGTTAAACCCTCTTAAGCTGGAGTTGCCCGAGTCTGTGAGCCACCTGACGTGGGTGCTCGAACCAAAGCTAGATTCTCTGGAAAAGCATCCAGTGCACTGAAACTGTAAGTCAGCTCTCCAGCTCAGCTTTCTGCTTTTACTTCTGTGTTTAAAAATATGTACCTAGGTATATGTAATAGCAATTAACAACAAAAAAAAGAGGACGTAGGGGTTGGAGAGATGGCTCAGTGGTGAAGAGCACTGACTGCTCTTCCAGAGGTCCTGAGTTCAATTCCCAGCACCCACATGGTGGCTCACAACCATCTGTGATGGGATCTGACGCCATCTACTGGTGTGTCTCAAGAGAGTGTACTCACATACATTAAATAAATAAGTGTGGATTTGTTTGCTTGTTTGTTTTTTAAAAAAGAGGGCATAAATTTCAAAGAGAGCCAGGAGGATTTGAAGGGAGGGAAGAGAAGGGGGAGATGATATAATTGTATTAGAATCTCAAACAATAAAAGAAATATTTTCTTTTAAAAATTGAAAGGATAAACTTGAACAGATTATCAAACAACCAAACAAACAACCAAAACAAACAAACAAAAAAACAAACAAACAAAAAACCCCACAGAACAAGATGAAAACCAAAGAGGTTCATAGAAACTGCCATCAATCCAACATCTAGACCTTCAACCTGCCTAACGCTATCACCCTTTAATATGGTTCTTCATGACTTGGTGACCCCCACAACCATAACATTATTTTTGTTGCGACTTCATAACTGTAATTTTGCCACTGTGATGAATCATAATGTAAATTATCGGTCTTAGGGTGACCTCTGCGAAAGGGTCAGTTGACTCCCTAAGGGGTCAAGACCCACAGGTTGAGAACCTCTGACCTAGGTGGTGGCTCTGTTTCCCCCTTGCTGCTCCTCTGTTGGGTGGTCATTTATCAAACGTCTCCATTGATGGAGAGCTCACTTTCTCATGGCATAGTGCAGGTACGGGAGAGGCCTCACCGAGAGAAAGGGATAGACCCTCTCCCATAGGTAACAAACTGCACCCCCACTTCTTGTCGTTTGTGCTCATTAACACTGAGCATTTGAAGAGACCCCCCTTTTCTAGAGCTTGTGAGTGTCCCAGATTCCTAGGGCAGAGATGTAGAGTAAGGAGCTGTTAAAAGTGCTTACCGCTCATGCAGAAGACCAGATCATTCCCAACACTCACACTGCCTATAATTCCAGTTTCCAGGATGTCCTCATACCTCTTCTGACCCCTGCTGGCTCCTGCACACACACATAGCCCACATAATTGCATGCAGGTACAGACATGCTCACATACACAGAGATAACAAAATAAACACATAGTGATGTGATTGATTTGAACATCACTGTTCAGCTTCCAAAGCACTTTCCAGGGTTTTATTCTTCTCCTGTTCACAAACCTGGTGTGAGCAACTTTGTATTTGGTGTATCAGGAAGCACGATCCCTACAAAGGCTTGCCCCAGGTTAAGTACCCAGTTAAGGTCAAAGGCAGGCTCCTTGTCCCATTTCTTCTGATGTCAAATCCTGGACTTCTAAGTAAACCAGGGAACGAGGGTGTCCTAGTTAGGGTTTCTATTGATGCAATGAAATGCTGTGACCAAAAGGCCTTATTCCAGCTCGCAATTCTGCATCGTGCGTAGTCTGTCTTTGAAGGATCGGGGCAGAAACGCACAGCCGGAATCTGGAGGTGGGTACTGATGCAAAGGCCTTGGAGAATTGACACTACATGGCTTCCTCCCTCTCGGCGTACCTAACCTGCTTTCTTATAGCACTCGGGACCACCACACCAGGGATGGCATCACCCACACTAAGGGCTGAGCCCTCACACATCAATCACTAGTCTTAAAAATGCCCTACAGACTTGCCTACAGGCAGAACTTATGGAGGCATTTTCTTGAGAATCTTCTTCCCAAAGGAGCACTAGATGATATCAAGTTGAGGTGAAACTAGCCAAGTTAGAGGGAGGGGTCTGTCCCTAGGTACCAGCCTTGGGGTAGTGTTTACCTTTGTTTTAAGAAGTGCATTATGGGTAAACAATTAGTTTAATCAAAAGGATGTGTGCGCATGTGCTGGGGCACAAACATGAGTCCATGGGGGATATCTCAGATTAAGCAGAAACACATGACTAGCAGTTTTTTTTCCCTTCTTGTTTCTCTATTAGAATTATACCCATGGTCTCCACCTCAGAGAAGTTGCTGCAAAATGGGGAAACTTGAATGCTCATGACCTTGCTAGTTGAGCAATGCTGTGTGCCAGTAGGGTGATCACAGGTCTTGCCCTGGATAAGAACACTACTTTGCTGGTTCAACCTAAATGACAGGGAAGAACACTTTCCAACGCCTCCAACCCAGACCCTGAGAAAAGCACTTGCTATTTATCGTCCTTTGAGTTCAGCAACCCTTTACCCATGGTTTTAGGGATCTGCGAGTCTTCATTTATAAGCTGGACATGGAGTCTTCATTTGTAAGCTGGACATGGAGATAATCATGGAGGCATGAAATTAGTTGTTTCTGGTTTGGGGGGGGGGGTGATGTTCTAGTGTCTCTTGTGACTCTCAAACTGGCAGGAGTGACTCCAGGGCAGCAGTGAGGGGTGGCTCACCTGTGTGCATTCAGCAAGGATAGAGAGCCCTGGACCACCCTGGAGCAGTAGGCTTTGGTGACACTGTGCGTGTCTCTAGGAATTTGTAGTCCCAAGACAATATGGATTTGAGCTCTGTAGAGCCGTTAGGCTATAAATGGACTCCTTGGGTTACTTGGTTTGAGAAGATTCTAAGAAGCTGAGGTTCCAAGATGATTTGGCAAAGAGGATGAAGATGGATGCTCTGGTCACCAGGAATGCTGCAGCCAAGAGCTAGTGGAACCTTGAAAATGGAAAGAGAGAGAAGAAAGGATATTCAAGAGAATAATAAATGCCAAACCTATTCTGGCCATTCCCCGAAGGCTGAGACGTGATGTCTTAAACTCTTGAACTATCTAACTAATGGGAACCTGTCTCAGGGATGTGACTCTGACTTAGGGATGGGTTCTACGTGATAAAGGATGAGTTTAAGGTAGCAGTAAGGCAGTGAGGTACTGGGTCAGGGCTGGAAGGAACTGATGATGGTCCTCAGGAAGATGGATGTACAGAAGGAAGAAGGGAACAGAAGGTGCGGTAGTTCAGAGCCAGACTTGTCTGCTCAGCAAGGACATGGATCGGGAGAGGAAGTGCTCCCTTCTCCACATGCCTGTGCTCTGTAGTCCCAACCAGGGTGTTGTAGAGGGCTTACTGCAGAGTGTGGGGGTGACTGCAGCAGAGTCAGGAGTGCTGGGAAAGCAAGGATCACAGTCACATGGAAAGCTTTGAGATAACACTGTCTAGGTGGCAAAAGAGGTCAAAGAAGAATATTGAAAGTAAGGGGGGGAAATGCAAAGACAGCTAGGATGAAACTGAATTGGGTGAGAAAGAGAGTCAGCTGCCCCAGAACAGAGGAGGAGTAGCAGGACTCTATGAAGCACTTCCTAAGAGGGCCCAGGGAGAGGAGGCACAAGACCTGGGTTTAAATCTGTCTCAGCACTTACTAGGTAGATGACCTTGAACAAGCGTGGAGCTTTGAGGAGGTTCTCTTCTCCAGAGACAAAGTGTGAAGACTTCTTCACCTTCCACATGGTTGTGTTATATGAAAACGTTTAACATCCTTACTTGTGTTGGTTAGTTTACTTATGCATGTAGCCACCATGTGTTGTACAAGCATTGTGTGATACATGGGAAAAGTAGCTAGCCCATTTAAAGAACAAAGTTTGCAAGATATGGAGGCAGATGCCTTTAATCTCAGTACTCAGGGGTAAGAAAGAAGCAGATGGAGCTCTGTGGATGGGAGGCTAGCCTAGTCCTCCCCATGACTTCTAGATCAATCAAGGCTGCCACATAGTGAGATCTTGATCTACACCAAGGAGATAGGGTTAGAAAACGAATTCACATTTTGAAGTCTGGAATAATCTGTAAGTACTGCTGATGTTGGTAAATGAAGCTATCAACAAGATGAATGAGGGATTTGTTATCCATCGTTTTGGCTAGTGGTTGATGGAAAGTTCTGGAGAGCACACGCTACTATCAAGATTAACTGTGAGTGGGGGGGTGGGTGAACAGACACTATTTAGAGACAATAACTCTTCTTCAAAAGTCAGGGGTGGTGGCCTGAGGCTTGAGACATCACTGCTTGAACTGGGACTACCTGAGCTAGGGTCTCTTTAAGAAGCTCTGTACACAGCCTTGCCTCGCACAGAGCTGTGGGGACCTTTGCCTTAGCCAGAATACAAGACACAGAAGGCTTTTCCAACAATGAATTAGCCAATCTCCTCCTCTCAATGGGGAGCCTCAAAACTCTTAGGGACTGGTGAATATTGCAGGAAGGATTGTGACTTATTTAAAAAATTCCAAACATGCCATAAGAAACGATGTGTCCTCACAATGAGTCTTTCTGTGCATGGAATTGTGTCAAGCAGTCACACTGCTCAGAGGCCCTGCTGTGAGCTTTGATGGACAAGGAAGAGAAATGAGAGGAAGTGTACTACTCAAGTTCAATGTGCTTAGGAGCCAAATTCTCCCAGACACAGAGCATGAGGCCCAATGGGTAAAGGAGCCTGCCATGGAGCCTGACGATCCGAATTTTATCCCAGAACCCACTCTGAGGGAAAGGAAGACTGACCACCACAGACATGCTACCTGCTCCCACTCCCTATAAATAAATGTTATAAAATATTTTAAAGAGGAAAAACAAAAGCAAAAGCAAAACCCTAGAACTGGAGAGATGACTCAGAAGAGTACTTGTTGATTTTCCAGAGGACCTAAGTTCAGTTCCTAGCACCCATATTAGGTGGCTCACAACCACCTATAACTCTAACTCCAAGAGGTCTGAAGACCCTGGCCTCCTACAGCATCTATGTTCATATGCACACACACACACACACACACACACACACACACACACACACACACTCAGATACATACACCTACACAAAATTAAAATAATAAAAATAAATCTCTAAATAATAGAGCAGAACAGCTGCAGGTATCATAAAAAGAAAATGAAGATGTAACTGAAAGTGTTGACAAAGGACTACTTGAATGGAATATATTTTCCAATTGAAGAACAGTTAAGCAAGTAATGAAACCTGATTAAGGTCACAGGGTCAGGATGCCAAGGGTAGACCTAAAACTGAGGATACCAGGCTCATGGGCAGGTCACCATGCTCAGTGTCCTTGATAGTCTTGAAGTTTGCTATCCGGGCCTGAGGAATAGGAAACCCACATCATGGTGACAGGCAGACCTACTAGCTAGACTTTTCCTTGGGCTCTTTCTGCTTCCTTTGCTCTCAGGCATCCTACTCACGTCCAGCGTGTGTTTGAGGGGAGGGGAGAGTTTTTCAAGGCGGCAGAAGACTGACAGTGGGAGCACCCTGGAAGTTTCCGGGTTGAGGGGATGAACATCCTCCCGTTATCTTCAAATCAAATGCCCAGGAAGGGAGACAGCAGCACTTCCCAGAATTGAGGCTGAAGAAAAACAGATGACCTATCAGCCTGGCATCCCAGCCCTGACACCAGGAGGCACAGACACCAGCGCCAGCGGAGGCTGAGGAAATCGCTTGTCAGTAACGCTAAGAATCAGCAACGGTCTGCAAATCGGGCACAGCATAAATCAGTGTCTTCAAACACAGGCGTTCTGCATGGAGGCTCCAGCCATGAGCTATGGAAGAAACACTCTGGGTTAGAGCGCTTCCAAGGTTATCAGCAAATACAGGCACACACATACACACTTTAACTTTTCATTAGGCATATGAACTCTCAGGGGGGTCAGCAAGGTGAATTTGAGTTCACAATGGCTCCAGGGCCTGTGGTTTTGTTTGCAAAGAAAGGCTAGAGGTTCCTCAAGGTAATAATAGCTCACGATTCCATTGGGAATACTCAACTGCCTCTCTGCTTGGGGGCTTTCGTAATTTAAGAATATATGGCTGGGCCATGAAGGCCTCTCCTCAAGCCTCCAGTTTCCTCAGATCTGAGAGCCCATACTGGCTCTACTTTCTACCAACCAAGGCAATGCTCTTTGGTTACCGCTGTGTACAATGAATAAGTACATGGCCCATTGCTTGCGTGCGTTTGTTTGTTTGTTTGTTTGTTTGTTTCAAGACATAGTCACACTAAATTGCCCAAGTCAGCTTAGAATTCACCAAGTGTCTTAGTTAGGTTTTACTGCTGTGAACAGACACCAAGCTCAAGGGAATTCTTATAAGAACAACATTTCATTGGGGCTGGCAGTCCATTATCATCAGGGTGGGAGCACAGCAGTGTCCAGGCAGACATGGTGCAGGCAGAGCTGAGAGTTCTACATCTTCATCTGAAGGCTGCTAGAAGACTGGCTTGCAAGCCACTAGGAGGAGCGTCTCTGAAAGCCCACCCCCACAGTGACACACTTCCTCCAACAGGGTCACACCTCCCAACAGTGTTGGCCAACTCTCTCTAGGCCAAGCATATTCAAGCCACCACACCAAGTATCTAAGGCTAGACTTAAACTCATGAAACTCATAGCTTCCCTATCTAAGCACAGGGACTAAATCTGCATTGCCAAGCCTGACTCAAAACGCATCTGCTGGGCATGGTGGTGCACGCCTTTAATCCCAGCACTCGGGAGGCAGAGGCAGGCGGATTTCTGAGTTCGAGGCCAGTCTGGTCTACAGAGTGAGTTCCAGGACAGCCAGGGCTATACAGAGAAACCCTGTCTTGAAAAAACAAAACAAAACAAAACAAACAAACAAACAAAAAACCCACATCTGTTGATTAGAAAACATGAAATAGAAATAACCAGCACAGCTACTCATTTGGAGGACGGAAACTCATTTGAACACTTAAGGTCTATTTGAACCCGACAGTGTCTCTGAAGACAGGAATGACTTATAAGGATCCTGGGGTAGAGAGATGTCACTGCATTCTGCAAACACCAATCTCCGACTGGAAGCCAGGGGAGGCATGGTCAGTTGTGCTACAAAGATGTCAATCAGGATGCACGTTATACTAAGTGGGGAGTGGTCTTTACATTATCTACGAGGAAAGCTGCAAAGTGAGAGGTATTTCCTGCAGCGACCAGAGTTCTGAAAGTCACGCAACAAACTTCCCAAAACCAGAAAACACTCTCCACAAAACTGCAGTACAGTAATCTTTGAAGTAGGGACCACTAGCCTTCTTCCATAGACATATGTGCTAGCAACTCAGTGGGTCAGCCATAGTGTTCTGCCTACAACTACCCCATTGCCTACCTGTGTGGACTATGATGTTGCTATGGCCTCCTGCTTCTTTCAGTCTATTACTCTCTAAGGCAGAGGCATGGTCTCCTAGGACGATAGGTCACCCGTGTCCCCTCACCTCTTCCATGTGGCAGTCACATGGATGTTTCAGAAAAGCAAAACCTTTTCCTGCTTTGACCCCAGGGGGACCTTGCACTGTCCCTTCCTTGGCCTGCTGGGCCTCGCATGACCTGACATCTCCCATTCTCCTGGACCCTGATTTTCCTGGTCTGGCCATGCGGCTCTCCCTTCAGGCAAGGGTTCATCAAGTCTCCTCCTCCCACAGGGTCCTTCAAACATACCGTTCCACCAGCAAATACCTTTCTCACCTCTTAACCCTGTGTTAACTGTTATTTGTTCATTATGTCTCAGTCGTCCCCTGGGAAAGATCTTCCATGCCTAGTCTACATCAAACTCTCTCTTTATAAGCATGTGGCACTCTACTTCTGTCCCTTATAGCCCTGCAATAGCCCCCATTCTAATTCTGTGTGCTGTTATTAGTTAACTTGTGTCTCTTCTACCAGACCTTGAATCATGAGGACAAATGACTATGTCGTGTAAAAGTGACTTTTAAATACATTTGTCAGGATGGCGCGAGGGCGTCATGCTTAGCCCCTGGAGGGTGTCTACTGCAATCTCTTCAGCTGAATGAGGTGGAAAGGAGCAACAGATGCAGGTCAGCGGAGTTGGTGCTGGTTGCTGATTCTCCCTTGGCTCTGCAGCTCTTCCCTGGCAAGGCCTTGTCTTTAGAGACCTGAGGTCTCCTGCCCAAGGAGGGATGAGCCAGCCTCCTATGTTACTTGTAGATGTTGATTTTGTTTCCTCATGGCCACCTGGCTTTGAGCCTGCTCTCTCTCTCTCTCTAGGTCTTAGAAGTTTAGACGTCTGTAAGGGCTCCAGCAAACCCAGTGGCAGTGACAATAGAGAGGAAGCAGAGAAATAGACATCCAGGCAAAATAATTACCACCTTTCTCTATGTGTGGCCCCTGCACCAGCAGAGTCATCACCTGGTAACCTCTTGGACATGTACCTCTCCAGCGTACAGATAGAGCTATCAGGGGCCCAGGGACACTGCTAGGAATCTCTCCAGCATATTCTGATACGAGTTCCAATTGGATTAGAGGCCAAAAGCATGCTGAGGCAGAGAAGACACTAGAAGGAGCGTGGAGGACCCAGGACTATTAAAGACCTTTATTTCCCTGTCTCTGGTAGCATCAGGTCCTGACTTTCAGGAGCTGTCTGTAGAGCGTGGGAGGGGCTTCATGTAGACATCTATCAGTGGAAAACTGACTTTTACAGGGGACATTTAGAAGTTGTGATCACAGAAACTCACATCCTGATTTCATTAGATGTCTCAACACAGCTTGAAACAGGACGAGGAACAGGAAATGGGACCACTCTGTGCACCTGTGTCCCGGAACATCTGGCTACCCTGGCTCTAGGGTGTGTGAAGGGGGTAGCAAACACCACTAAGGAGGCCTCCTGGTTTCCTTTCTCCGGAAACATCCCAGGCCTGAGAAATCCATTTGCACCTGTGAGAGTCCTTTCCTAGAAAGGGCTCCTCCCAGGCCCTGGGAGGCCCCCAGCAATACTTTCTGTTCTTGTCAAATAATCCAAAGATTTAGTATGCAGGTCCTAGGGGAGCCAAGCAACTCAACTCCATCAACATCACCCCAAAGGTTTGCACAAGAATCCAACATCTGGTTCCTTGGCTGGGTTCTTACCAATGGGATGCACATAAGACCACTGAGCTTGGAATCCAGTCAAGCCTTTGCCACACTTACCAATGTCTTTTGCACAGGCTTTGGCTCTTTTCCTGTTTGCTTGTTTACTGTGTTATACACATATCTGTTGACAACTGTAATCTCTGTGTTTTAATATTTTTTTGTACAAGTCAAGTGCCAAGAGGAAGTGTTCTAAGCAGCATTTGTCATCATTGTCACCATCATTATCCTTAAACTAATTGAAAAGCTACTATTCAGAGATGGATAGATCTCTGGAGGGTGAGGCTAGGGAAACATCCATTTGGTTGCATTGTATTTATGGATACCCACTAAAAGTCAGGAAGTGCTCTAGGCACTGGAGTGCAGGGGTAAGGAAATCAAAGTGTCAGCTCCTGTAGAGTGACCAGTATCATCTGTAAGTAAATTAATAAACAACAACAAAAAATACAATATGAGATTGTTACCTATGCTAGAAAATTAAGCAAGAAAATAGAGTAGGGACAGAGGCTGGAAAGAAAGCTCAGCTCTTAAGAGCATTTGCTACTCTTTCAGAGGACCCAAGTTTGTTTCCCAGTATTCACATCTGGAGGCTCAGTAACTGCACCTCCAGGGAAGATAATGGTTCTTCTGGACAACTCAGGCACCCCTTATATGTCACACACACACACACACACACACACACACACACACACACACGCACACAAGAGAAAAGTGTCTTAGGGTTTCTATTGCTGTGAAGAGACACTATGACCACGACAACTCTTATGAAGGAAAACTTTTAACTAGGACTGGCTTTTAGTTTAGAGCTTTAGTCCATTGTCATCATGGTGGGAAGCATAGCAGTACATGGGCAGACATGGTGCTGGAGAGGTAGCTGAGAGTTCTACAAGTAGTCCACAGGCAGGAGGAAGAAAGAGTGACACCGGGCCTGGCTTGAGCTTCTGAAACCTCAAAGCCCGGCCCTGTGACACACTTCCTCCAACAAGGTCACATCTACCCCAACAAGGCCACATCTCCAATAATGCCACTCCTATGAGTCTTTGGAATTATTTTCTTTCAAAGCCCTGCAGAGGGCCAGAGCGGAAGGTGTCATTTTACACTGGGTAGGGAGGAAATGTCCCACTGTCAAAGAAGCAAGGGGGTGTGTGCTGACCTCATTTACATTGTTCTGATCACAATACTCAACAAAGCAGCTCAAGGGAGGAAAGATTTCTTTGGCCTCCAGGTTTCAGAGGATTCCAGGTTGTAGGATCTACTTCTTCCATCTAGGCTTCTTTCAGTCACCTTTTGGAACCTCCCAAACAGTGCCACCAAATGGAGGCAGACATTCAAAACATGAGCCCGTGGGAAGATATCCAATATAAATATCAGGGTGGGCCCTGCAGATATGCAGAACGGCTTTCAGAGAAAGGCTCTGAGGCACCACGGTGTTGTCTGCCCTCAGAAGCTGGAGTAGGGAAAGAAACCTGGAAACTGGGTTTCCAGCAAGAGAAGCTAGCAGAAAGGGATTTGCCAGCCAAGCAAGGACCTGTGGTTTTGCGCTGAGCAGAGTGTTGAATGTGGACAGGGATGGCAGAGTCTAACCCCCAGGATGAACAGGAGCTATTCAAGTGTGCAGTGGAGGCAGCCCTGGCGGCCATAAGGATGCTCTTGTCACATCATTCAAGTGGGAGATGGGAAAGTGGGTTCAGCATGAGAGTGGAAGAGATGGTGGGCAGGAATGGCTCGCTGGCTGGTCCTCTTCAGAAAGAAAAGGTGACCATTTCTTTGGTTGGTTCTAGAAACAGACTTCAAGTGTTTTGCTCTGTGTATTGGGACAGATTAAACTTCTGTAGCCAAGTAGGAAAGACTGAGGGAGGAGTTAGGGAGGAAGGGAGCACTGCAGCTCAGTCTGCAGAGTTCACATTGGGAAGTCAGTGATACATGCCAAGGCCAGATTTGGCAGTCATACCAATATGTTTAGTTTAACACAATGGCAAGGCAGACACTTCTGGTGATACCCCAGAAAGCTGACTGAAGGACAGGAGGCCAGTGCTTGGATATGCAAAGGGCTGTGGCTCATGAAGCTAAGAAGGGGACCCACACAATGACAACATAATGAGAAGAAATGTTCTGAAGGTGGAGACTACCAGACAAGAGGGCACAATGATATGTCAAGGTCAAATCAAGGCACGTGCCCAACAAGGTCATAAGAAACAATACATCCATCACTCCAGACCAGGGCATAAGCTCCTGTGTTCTTTCTTATTAATGGGCTACATCTTGAATTATGCCGAAGACATTCAGCCTCAAGAGCCACAGAAAAAAAGGAGCTGGTGTTTTCAAATTCTGACTAAGGATAAATGCAGAAACATGCTGAACGTTAATTAGTAACATA
This sequence comes from Mus minutoides, assembly GCA_902729485.2. Lineage (NCBI taxonomy): Eukaryota > Metazoa > Chordata > Mammalia > Rodentia > Muridae > Mus > Mus minutoides. The sequence goes on along the minus strand of LR749558.1, from coordinate 1,321,565 downwards.
AGTTTTTTAATGCACCTACTCGGTGTTCTGTGTAGAAACAACCTGTGCAACACGTTGCTATCCCCCATGTGCAGCACGTTGCTATCCCCCATGTGCAGCCATTGTCTGCATCTGGCAGGGCTTACTCTGCTGTTAAAACCCTCAAGCATCCCTTCTGTGCCGTATCTGTTACACGGAGCAATACATAATGGACTAGACAGGATTATTGGCCCAAATGGCAATACCAGATGTGAGATGAAGAGGGGTTCCTAGAACCACACACAATATCTCGAGCCTCAAACAGCTGTTCATCATGAATAGAAGATTCACTTGGGGCCTTCCATAATTGGTGATATGGGTGTACAGAATTGAGTGTGCACATTCTACTGGGGGCAGAAAGCTGGAAGAGAGGCATCTGTGGATCTCAGCTTCTGGCCCTGGCCCCTCTAGCTATGGCTTCAGGGCTGTAATTTCCAAACTGTGGGTCCACTTTCTAGAAAGCAGCACAGTAGAGAAAGACTTCTGTTGCTTTGCTCTGTCTGACTGGGCACCGGAGTCCACTCTCCTGGGCCTTCAGGTTTGGGCTGCCAACTCCAAATCTTGGGGACTGGGCCACATTGGGTCACTATTCTGAATTTCTACATCTTCATCTACTCAGTAGAGATAGTATTCCTATTCTTAAAAATGTCTACATCAGATTTTTTCTCCCACAGTTTATGCTGGTCTCACGGAATAAATTGAGAAATGTTCGATTTTCTAAGAGTTTGTGTAAAATGTGTGCTATTGATTTTGTAACTATTTGACCAAATCTTTGTGGAAGTGTTGTAAATGACTGTGAAATGACTTTTCTTTTTTTTTAAACACAGAGATTATACCATGTAGATTTTCTGTTCCATCTTCAATCAGTTTTGTGAAATTATCTGGCAGCCTCTTGGTCCAAGAAACAGAAAACCAGAAGGAGCAGAAGCACAGATATAATCCTACTCTAAAAGCTTGAGCACTCTCTGGAAAGTTGCTGGAGTCATCTGTGTTGAAAGGCTGGAAGAGCTGGCATTTGATCTACACAAGCAATGGTAACAGAAGTAAACCTGTACACTCAGGAAGGGAGACCCAGGCACTCAGGAGAACAAACCCACACATTACCCAGAAGGACTCAGGAGGGTACACATATGTACCCAAGAGGACAGACCCACATACTCAGGACAGATCCATGTACACATGCAAGAGGGTAGACCCATGAACACAGGTATATAGACCTGTGTACTCAAGAGGGTCAGCCCAGGCAATCAAGAGGGAAGTGAATGAATACCCATGCACTCAGTAGGAGCAGAGCTTGCAGGCACAAGGTGACTTTCTCTCTTACTGTTATCCCATGATGGCTGGATCCTTGACTTTAGATAGTCTACACTCTTTGCTAATCCCTGCTGGAAAGCCACACCCAAAGTTAAGCTTTGTAATTCAAGGAATCTCTCAATCTGGGCTAACTGAATATCAAGATTAACCATCACATATATTAATAAAGGCTAATACATTTTATTAATATTTTCTTAGAATCAACCTAGGGCTTTGCCAGCTTTTCTCTTTCTTTTCTATTTTCAACTTTTCCAGTTTATTATTTTTTAACTTTATATGTGTGTGTGTGTGTGTGTGTGTGTGTGTGTGTGTGTGTGTTTTGTCTCTATGTACTTATGTGCACTGCATGTGGCTTGGTGCTCCAGAGGCCAGAAGAGAGTGTCGGTTCCCTCCAACTGGAATTACAGATGGTTGTGAGTCACCATATGGGTACTGAGAACCAGACCCCAGTCCTCTGCACGAGCAACAAGTGTATACAAAAGAAATCTTTAAAAGCAAAAGGGCATTATTGTGTCTTTCTCCATGGTCCTGCATTATAGAAGAGATCTCACAGCATTTGTTCAGAAAACTAGTGATCAGGTACATACATGTGCATAACTGATGAGCCAGGCAGCTGAGCTGATCCCTCAATGTTTCTTGGAAATGGGGACGAAGTAAAGAATAATACACCACACAGACAACATCTTTCCACTCTCACTATGGGGACATCCAGTGTTATTTTTCTTGGAAGCTGGACTTTTAAATACTGCTTAACTGTCGATGAAACCAATGAGTTAATCTTAACCCACATCAGCATCCCCAGAGCCTCTTCCTTCATGGACTACAAGCCCTTTGATTGACAGCTCCTTCACTGTCTCCTCCCTGGCCTAACATTATGTTTGGCCTGGGATGAATCAGCAAGAGGTCTAGGTGGGAAAGATGCAAACTTGGGAGTGGCACAATTTTTATCGGGATGGGTAAACATGGAGGTAGGTATTACCTGTGCCCGTTACAGCTGAACAGATACGTGGCATCAGCTGCCCATGATGGTCCTGAAGTTCCTTTATTTACTTTATGCAGAAGAGGGGGAACGGCAGGGTGTAGACCACTTTTTGACATATAGTGTTTCTTATTCCATAGAGTAACCAGCCAAACCATTACAAAATATCAAGTCTTTTGGAAGAGAGGAAAAATCTACTGCAATTTGTCTTCCTTTGTACTGAGGCATATAATTTTGGAGAGGTGTGGACATTAGGACTGACCTAATTTGGACTATAAACCTCTGCTATGTTAGTAATAAAACTTGGGATATCCCATATATAAAAGTAAAGGCTGGCCAATGCCCAGCAGCCACAGTAGACAAGGACCACAAGTGCAAATTAAAATCAGGACTCAGGTGTCTGTCACCCACCCATCAGATCCTAATGACATGCTACTGTAGGATTCATCATATAAAAATCTCTGCTATTATGTTGTACAAAATGAGGTTGAGGATGGCAAGCCTAAAGATTAAGAAATGGCCCGTATATTCTGTTCTCTATGAAGTCCTAAAAGGAACATTTTAGTATCGAATGAGTATGTCTGTGATGTCTATTACATTTCAACTCAGCAGCTTCTTGTAAGAGTAAAGAAAAGCAAAAGTCAGCAAAGGTAGAGTGCATGGAGCCTCTCGGTCTTAGAGCCCAAACTGTAGAGTAAGCAGGCTGGCCTGCAGAGGGACTTCTGGTGCCAGATGTTGCACCAGAGTCAGGTCCTACAGGGTACCATATCAGCTAGCAAGCTTATTAATCAGCCACGTCCATCCCTGGAGCTTCTGAGTCAGCCAACTAGGTCTGGGAACCAGTGGAGTTGACGTACTCTCCCAGACATGGCATTCAAGGAGGTTGTGATTCCAGGCTTGTCCTTATCTTCATTGAAGATGGTCAGAGTGAGGCTGGAAAAGGAACTAAGTCCCATCTGTACCGTGACTGAGCACCTGTGCCACAAAGGACTCTGATCCCCAGCAGGCAGTCATTCAAACACTTCTGTCTGTAGGTAAGGTACCGTATCTCTAGTGCCAACAGGAAATTACAGCTTCAGATATAATGACTCCATCCATCCATCCATCCATCCATCCATCCATCCATCCATCCATCATCCATCCATCCATCCGTCTACCATCCATCCATTCATCCATCCACCGTCCATCCATCCATCCACCATCCATGCATCCATCCAACCATCCATCCATCCATCCATCCATCCATCCATCCATCCATCCCATAAACAACCAATGAATGCCAATAGTCAGTTATACTGAGGAGACCAATGAGATGGCAAAATATACACATAGTAGAGAAAGAGGAGCATATTAGGGGGCCAACTAGAAGGAGCATCTCATCTAGATTTGGGGGAGTCAGCTGATACAGATGAGAAGTTGATCAACATGACAGGGAAAGACTTATCTTCATCTATCTTCTGAGATGAGTGACTTTCAACTCTGGACTAAAAGAAAGGGGAGACTATCTGAACAGACAAGTTGACAACCCAGAAGCCTGTCACAGAAGCCATAGAAATCATTCAGGACACAATGGTAATGCCTTAGTATCAATGACTGACTTGTGGGATGCTAACACTGGGGAAAGCTGGGAGAATGGTTTACAGAAATTCTGCATTTCTTTGATACTCTTCTGCAAATTTGAAATTTACTTAAAGTAGTTACTCAGAATAGCAACTATCCAAAGTAGTTACAGAGAATTTATCTTTCTGAATAATAAAGAGAAAAGAAAAATGGAATATACTTGAATATATATATATATATATATATATATATATATATATATATATGATCTGAGTGACTATTCAGAGTCTAAAAGAATATAAGTTTGCATGCCTGAGTACAGAAGCTCCAAAGTCCTTCTACTAGTTCTATAAGAAGCATCCCTGGGACACAAGGGTCCTGGGCCAGCCAGTAACAGTTCAGACTGTAAGTCCATATGCTTACACTATGAGTCTCCAGAGCTATTGCGGCAAGTTACTACTAGCTGAGGAAAAGACAGTACTTGTCAGCTGTGATAATAGTATTAACATGGCTGCTTTCTCCTCTCCATCAGCCATATGTTGCCTCTACCCTGGCTTCTGGAGGCTGCTGACCGTTCCCAGTATCCCATGGCTTTTAAATGCATTGCTCAAATCTCTACTTCTGTCTTCCTACAGTGTCATACCCACTGAGTCATGTCCTCCTCTGATAAGGACACCAACCACTGAAGTGGCCTCCCTGTCAACTGCATCTGCAAAGACCTTATCCCTAAATGAGATCACACATACAAACACTAGATGTTAGGACTTAAACATCTCTTTGGGAGATATGCAGTTCAACTTACAAAGCTCCCCAAAATCATTTTGTCCTTCAACCCTTACACATGCTCCCCTGGTCTCTGAGAGAGAGCTAGAACAGGTTTCCAGACTCCCTATATTCTCACACCTCTGTGCCGGCCCTGCCCTGGGTTTTCACACAGGCATGTTTTGCCATGCCTCTTTTTACCTTGGGAAATCTTCATTATCTTCCAAAACTCAGGGAACATTTCTCTGTCTTTGTGTGCCTTTTCTCCTTTCTACCACAGATTAGTTTGGTAGAGCTGTGACAAAATACCCGGCATTGGGGAGATAGTCTTATTCTTTTAGAGGTCCGTCTGGGTACTGAAGGCATGGAGAAGCAGAACAGCTCACACCGTGGCAGCCAGGAAGCAACAGGAAAGAGGAAGGTGTCAAGTAAAATATAGCTTCAAGGTCATACCCCAGTGATGTACTTCCTGCAACTACCTATACCTCTTACCCCCTCCCAACAGTGCCATTGTACGATGAATGGATCATGAGTTGAGCCTGTTGTGTTTTATAAAAAGATAAGGGGAAAAGAATATGTTTGGTGGATGTGTAGTCAGGTGTGGGGCATGGGAGTACCTCCGAGGGCCCATGCTGAGGCATTCCTTCCCCCTGAGAGTCCAGCCACACTATGGTATACATGGGGAGGGGAGTTGACAGAGTAGAAGAGAGAGAGAGAGAGAGAGAGAGAGAGAGAGAGAGAGAGAGAGAGAGAATAGTCGAGGAGTAGAGGCCGGCCATGAGTATATGGAAAGAGAAGGGGGAAAGGAACGGGGATAGTGGGGAAGAGATGAGAGGACAGAGGGAGAGCAGGAAGGCAAGAGAGCAAGAGAGAGCAGAAGGAGCAAGCAGCCCCTTTTATAGTGGGTCAGGCACATCTGGCTGTTGGCAGGCAACTGTGGGGCGGATCTTAGACAAAATGCTAACAGAGTCCACTCAGTAGAGCCCCTACACCTTCCAGGCCGCAGTCTTGAAACACAGACAGTAGAAGAACACAGCCTTATCATCCCATCTCATGGGTGTTGCTGAATCCGGGTAAGTTGGTGATCACAGTTAATCATATACCATCTGCCAGAATCAATTTCTGGGTTGTCTGTGCCCCTCAAGCCCATCTACATCAAGGATGGCATTTGGCAAACTGGAACATGGCCACATTGCTGTTTCCGCTCTTCTCACTGGATGGCAAGCTCCATGAGGACAGGGACCAAGGATTCTATCTTCTCCATGGAAGCTGTATGCTGGTGCCCCCCATTAAGAACAGCATGGGATAACAGGCAACCTCGCTACAGCGTGTTTGTTTAACAGCACAGCCTGGCTGGCCTTACCAAATTGTGACGTTCCCTGTACTCAGGTCAGCACTTTCCATTGGGTCAAGTGTGGGCTGCCAGTGAATTTCCAACCTGATTTCCTCTGCTGCGGTCTCCCTGGGAGGTCTCTGTGCTAGACACAGTCTGGCTATGCCTGGAGAAAGCTGACAGCTCTGGCTGCTTACTCTCTCCGACGGCTCTGATGGACTCTGCAAATAGCCACTTCTGCCGGAGGGTGTTCCAGCACCATAATGCAGCATTCAGTGGCTGCTGCCGGGTGTGTGCTGGCAATTCACAGGGCAAGGCCAGCACAGCTCTAGAACAATCTAGGTCTGTGCAAGGGCCAGCCTTCTTTCTCTCCTTATTAGCAATTTTCTTCTTAGTCATCTATGTCTCAGAATAAACCCTTCCTTTCCCCCGCCAGGGATCTTTCTCCTCTCAGGCTCCGACTGGCACACATAGCAAAGTCAAAGTCAGATGGCATGTGGGAACAGTGGAGTTCTTTAAAGAGGATCTGGCCCCATCCTCCTTCCCACAGGTGGGGAAACTGAGGCCTGGGGTGGATGGGGGACACCTGAGATCATGCAGAAAGCTGGCATAACACACAGAGGGAACTTACATCCTTAACTATTCCACAAACAGCTCTTTATCTCCAGTGCCCTCTCTCATTGCAGCCTAGCCCCCCCCCCAGGATCAAAGATAGTTCAAGTTTAATTAACATTTAGTCCAGAAACAGGCTCTAAAGAAGGTGTGCCCGAAACCCCTTCCCTGGCCCTGTCCACCACATTGACAAATCAAAGAGGTACTGTCCCATAAGAGTGCTGTCTGCACAGGACAGAAAAGACACACTGTTTGCTGTCCAGAGATCACATTTCATGGAATAGTAGAGGTTAAAAATAAATTTGGATATTGACCACAAATTCAAAATAAACTAACTCAATTTGATTTAGTCTTTCATTGAAACAAAAGCTGGTTTATGGTTTGTCGTTTATGTATAATTATCCCAAGTGCTAATTTCGGTCGGTGTCTTACTATAACAGAGAGGTGCTGGAGAGATGGCTCACGGAAGAGAAGAGCTCACTCTCTTCTGGAGCACCTGAGTTTGGCTCCCAAAAGTCACATCAGGTAACTCAGAAGCTTGACCCTCCAGCCTCTGGGTGTCTGCTGTCTTCTGGCATCTATACCCACAGATAGGTGCCTACACTCACACGGGCATACACACAGTCAGTGTTCTATTGCTGCAAAGAGACACCATGACCACAGCAACTCATGAAAGGAAGTATTGAACCAGGGCTTGTTTACGGTCTTAGAGGTTTAGTCCATTCTCACCATGGTGGGGAGCATGGTGCCATGGAAGTAGACCTGCTGCTAGAGAAGGAGCTGAGAGCTCTACATCTGGATTCATAGGCAGCAGTAAGAGAGAGACACTGGGCCTGGCATAGATTTTTGAAACCTCAAAGCCCAAGCCAGTGACACACTTCCTCTGAAGCCACGCCTACCCCATAAGGCCACACCTACCTCAATAAGGCCACACCTACCCCAATAAGGCCACATCTACTCTAACAAGGCCACACCTCCTAATCCTTTCAAAAAGCACCACTTCCTAGGCATTCAAATATATGAACCTATGGGGCCATTCTTATTCAAACCACACATACACACATATACATGGGGAAAAAATAATGCCTTAACAAATGAGAAGAAAAGTTTATATGGAACACCATTGAAACTCTGTGCCCTTGTAATCTTAGTACTTAAGAGGCTGAGGCAGGAGGATTGATTGCTACAAGTTCAAGGCCAGCCTGGGCTATAGAGCAAAATGCTGACTCAGTAAGGACAAAACCAGCCACAATGAAACCAAATCAAAACCAAGCCCCAAATGTGCATGTGGTAGAGAGACCCAGGACTACAGCAAGGTTAGGGTGCCACCTGCTCTCATCCAGGAGCTCCCTGGGTTTAAAGCATCGATGGACTCTGGCAGCAGTTGTGTTTCTGGTCATGCCTCTAAACAACGTACTTCTCTCTGCTAGATTTTAGTTTTCTCTTTCAATTATAGGACCCGGGAGGCTACCCTCAGGTTTCATAAGCCCCATCCAAAGGTACCATGAGAAAACACTGGGTTACAAAGTCATCATCACAGAAGAGATGCCTCAAAAGGTCAGTAAAGAGGAAAGTGGTGGAGAGGTAACTGTCAAACATCTCTTAGTTAAGATGTCTGAGCCTTGAGAACTCTCTCAAGATGGCAGTCTGGCTCTCTCCTGGGAAAGATGCACCTCTAATGTTTCCTTGTACAAACAGACAATGAAGGGACCTCTCTGGTAGGGATGTCCATTTCTGTGGATGGGAAAATTCTATCCACACTTTCTTTAAAGCAGCAACTTACATGGTTCAAAAAGTAGAGAACTTGCAGTTGTTAGTGAAGGGGCTGGAGCATCCTATGGGGATAGAACCTTGATGGGCAGACCTAAAGGTTCCTGGGATCTGGCCATAGTTGTGTTATTGTAGTGGAAAGATAATGGGATTGAATGCCTGGAGAGCCTTATTTAAATCCATGCTCTGCTACTTTCTTATCAGGGTGAGATAGGCTAGGCTGACTTTATGACAGGCTTCAACTTGACAGTTAAGGAGACGAGGCCTAAATCTCTGTTTCCAAAAAACTAGGCAAGTCTAGGGAAGTCCAGGCCTCAGAGCTGCCCCTCCATCTGGCCTGAGGCAAGGTCAATGGCTTAGCAGCAGTTTCCAGACTTCCTCAGCTAATACCTCAGCAACAGTTTCCAGACCTCCCCAGCAACAGCAACAGTTTCCAGTACTGCCCCTCCCACCCCCTCCCTAGGCCCCAACAATAGTTCTGGAATGTCTCTAGAGATAGAACCAACTTCCCCTAACATGCCTTAAATCGGGCCAGCGAGCTCACTGGGGCATCTCCATGTTGGTAATGGTAGACCACAGCATGCTGGACTATTTGAGTCTGGGGTATCATTTTTCAGCAGATCATGGACTCTTGTCAGGAAACACTCGAGGTGCTGGACTGCTTTCTCTCCTAGTTGCCTTGTCTCCAGAGTGTGAAGACCCCGGGCAGTGTCTATAAGGATGCAAAGAGAAACTGTATGGCCTGGAATTAGAGGGTGGCATTGGGTTAGCAGCCTCTGTCTTTAGTAACCTAGCTCTTCAACCACCTTCTCTAGGTCATAGCAACCAAGGAACTGAATCAGGGAGAGCCAGCTTGGAGCCTTTTGGCCTAGGTGAGCAATCCAGTCCTCAAAGGGATAGACCTCTTCCTGGCAGCTTTCTGGAGCCCTCTCCTAAGCATCCGCACAAGCAAGTGCAGTCGGACAAACGCAAGCCACAGCTTGTGAGGCTCGGTGTACGACAGAGCTGTGGAGGGACTGCAGTGCACCGGACACCACCGCTCCAGTATAGATCAACGTGGTGGACAAAGATTCATGCTGTTTGCCTGCTCCTTCTTTGAATCTTGGAGGTGAGGTCTTGATGAGCTCGGGTTTTGAATGCAAGCCAAGATTTCTTGCTGTCTGACTTGAACCCTGGCCAGAAGAAGTATGTACTTAAATCAAGAAGATGGCTTCCTGTCCCTCTCCTGCACTGCCTCCCTGCTGTGCAGGCATGTGGCAAGGATGGGGTGGAGGAGTGGCAGGATGTGCGTTCTGGGCAGAGGTGTGAAGGCAGAAGGAGTCTGGTATTGTGGATTAGGAAAAGACAGAAACATCTGGCCCATTCAGTTCAGCCTCCATTGGCATCATCTGCTCTGTTCTTACTCAGGTGCTAGACAGAGGCAGGGAGAGCTTCGTTGGGAGGCCGGGTGGGGGAGGGGCTGCTTCCCAAAACAAACCCTTATGTGGGAAGAGGCCTGTGGCACAGCCACACTGTCTAGTGAAAAAGCACTCAAGTTAAGAGGAAGGTTGCCGTCATCTGGCCTCGCATTTCTGGGTCTAGGCTTTTAAAGGCTTCATATTTAACATGCTACAGCCTACAGAGAGCAAGCAAAGGAAGTGGCCACTTAAGATCTGCCTCTCGGGACACTGGGGACAATTCTTGCCTCTACTCCTTCTCTCGGTCAACCGTGGTGCTTATGAAGCCACCTGGCGGTGTCTGATGCTTTCTTGACTTGTCCTTGACTCTCATGGGTATCTGACACGCTGGAGGACTTCAGCTGGAAGTGGTGAATAAAGAAGGAACACACAGATGAGTATGCCAGGGGCTGCTGCAGATACACACTCTAGGGGGTGAAATCCAGAGTCCTCAGTCACACGGGCACCTGTTAGAGCCACTTCAGGCTGATGCGTCTGAAGTATTCAAAACATTCCCACTCTGCAAAAGAAAAGAAAAGAAAAGTCCAGCTTTCTGCACGGGTAACGATCAAGCTTCCATTCTAGAGAGCACACGTAGCTGCTGTCAGAAATGATCAATAACATGAAAATGTTTGCTTGCGGGTGGCCTCAGTCCAGCTGAGAATGGCAGGATAGAGACAAGGATGGCTCCAGGGCCTGCTTGTCATGATTCTTTCAGACTTTCCTAGTCCGGGACTCGGAACCTACTGCATTCACATCAGCTGGCTTGCACACAGCCGACAGGACTCAGAACTACTGAACCCACACCCTCTGACTTGCACACAGCCCACAGGACTCAGAACTACTGAACCCACACCCTCTGACTTGCACACAGCCCGCAGGACTCAGAACTACTGAACCCACACCCTCTGACTTGCATACAGCTCAGAACTACTGAACCCACCCCCTCTGACTTGCACACAGCCCACAGGACTCAGAACTACTGAACCCACACCCTCTGACTTGCACACAGCCCAGCACCTACACCTTCTGACCTGTGCATCGCCCACTTGACCTGATCACAGACTTCTCAAGCACTCCTGTTTCACCACCTTCTGGTCTTGGCTCCCAGATGAGCGCCCCTTGTCTGTGTGTGCTCAACCATCAAGGAGCCATAAGAGTTCCCTCCAGATAAAGCTTCCACTAATCCCTTTACTCAAGATTACTCTCCACAGTGCTCATGGGGGCTGGTGATTGTCGCTCTTCAAATTAGAGGCTTTGACAGGGCAGTAAGGTTCACATGCTCCTCTGAGATTTGGTCTCAGCTTGATCAGAAAGCTCTATGGAGCCAGTGGGCACTGGTATTATGTGGGACAATTGATTTACTGTAGGGGAGGGGACCCTGTGGAGTTCAATGTGTTGATGACGAGATGAAACACTAGGCAACTTTAACTCAAGAGCCTTCTCTCTATGAAGGGACACTGCAGGCCAGACAAGGCGAGCTGCTCAAGACTGAGAACAGCCACGATGGCCATCCCTGGCCCCAGCCCCATCCTTGCTCCTTAGTCTGATAAGGCTTCAGTTGATACCTTCCAGGCAAGGCTGTGCAGACGCTGCATAGCACAAGGACTCCCAGCCATAGTGCTAAATAGACACAAAAACCCAGAGCACCGTCCACTCTCTGAACCTTAGATTTGGGACATTTGCCCAGCAGACATGGCTTCAGTGCCTGGAACAAATGTTCCATTGACTCAGTCTATTATTTAAAAGTTATAAAGTGAGATTATAACAGTTACTGAAATGTATCCTATCTCCCCATCTTTACAGAGGCATATTGTAAGAGCCAAAAACACCGATTCTAGTTTAAAATTCTCAAATCCCCAGAATTTTGCCCCAGAACTTGTTAACAGAAGAGAAGTGTGCCTCTGGCCCATACCCAGGCCCTTTCTTTCCCCTCCTCCTTCAATACCCTTGTCTGTGAGAAGCCTCAGGTGCCCACACAGGAACACATCTGGGCATATAGTTTCCAAGTCCTTTGAGCACAGCTGCCCATTTGCTCACTCTGATCCTAGCAGTGTATACTGCTGTAGCCCAACCCAGATTGTCACAGACAGACTTGAGGAAAGGCCCAGGCAGGTCCAAAAGGCACACATCTGTGTTTCATTGGGGAATCTGGGAGCCTTCGGCATACAAGAGAGGGTCCACAATAGGAACTTACTGGCGCCTTATGACTGTGGAGACAGGCATGGCCCTGTAAAGGGCAAGACTCATCTTTCCCAGACATAAGGGTGGAGCTACTGCACCGGCACCAGTCTTAGGGGTTAAGATGCACTGAGGGAATAGGGCGTTGAAACCTTGCCATCCTTATCCACCCAAGGGCAGATGGTGACATTCAGAAGGTCCATGGCCATTCCTCTGCCCAGCTCTAGGATGGCAAGAGCTTTGTCTGGTCACTATTGATAGCAACTAACACTGAACACCAAGGCCTGCATATTCACAAGGTGTCTTCACCATTCCTGCTGTGGTATGCCAAGTGAAAGCCGCACAGTTCCCATCTATAAAGCAGACACTTGTATAGAGACAGCAGCAAGCCCTGAGTGGGCAAAGTCTTGAGTGGATATGTATTGTTGACACAGGTACAGTCATGTCTAGGACCCCATAGCCTCAGGCTCAGAGAAATGGCAAAGCCTTCCTCAAGAAGCCAAGTGTGCAAGTGTGAGCACTGATAGTGTGTGCAAAAAAAGTCCACCATAGCCCCCTATCCCTTCCAGATACTCATGGCTTAAAGACTGCTCCCTTACAGAGACTGTCCTACGAAAGGTAGCTAAACCTACCTCCTTGGTGTGGTTGAGTACCATAAACCCTGTCTTCTTGTTCAGCTATATGTAATAACCATGCCTCCCTGATCCACTCTGTGTAATAAACACACTGGACTTCTGAGGGACAGTGGCTTCTCCAGCAGAGAGCACAGACCACATTATCCCAGCCCTCTGTGTGTCTGTCTGTCAGACTATTCTTCATTCCTTATCACAGCAGTCAGGTCAGATCCTGGGGCTAGACTGGATGTGGCAAGCGTGAGCTGAACCATTTCCAAAGTCAGGGAAGCCAATGATTTGTGGCTCCCAAGAGCCTCACTTTTTTTTCTTAGCAATCACAGGTTCTCAACCATGAGCATTAAAATCTTCCAGGAGATTTTAAACCCAGCACCCTGACCCTCCCTGAAGAGACCCCACTCAGTTGTTCTTGGATGCTGCAGGAAATCTCTCTGGGTGAATGTCATGGAGAGCCAGGGCTGAGAACCACAGTTGGAAAGGGTTGGAAACAAGCCCCCACTCCCACCTCTGTCCGCTATGCACAGTGGAGCAGGACATATGCCTGGCCCAGACACGCAACAGCTGTAGGCCAGGCTAGACACCCAGATCCACGGCGGGGGGTGGGGGGGGTGGGGGGTGGTGGGGGTCCTCTGCTTACTCTCCAGGAAGACGGGAATAAACAGAGCCCATTTCCTGGCCTCCCAGCTCCTCACCTCCCCATCCAATTTCCCATGCTCCAGCTGAAAGCCCAAGGGAGGGGAGGCAGAGCAGGCAGCTGTCTAATCTAGGTGGATTTTCTCAGGGGTGGGGGAGGCTGATTTTGGCTCCAGTCTTCCTCTTTCCTCACAGCTGGAGCTGGAACAGCCTGAGAGAGTGGGGCAGAGAGCCCAGCTGCTGCCTGTTGTTCCCCGTGTTATCTCTCTCTCCTGACAGCTGCAAATCTGTTGCGGGGTGTGTATGTCCATCCAAGTGTGAGAGCGTATTCCAGCAGAGAAAAAAAAAACAATATGGGAGCGTGAGGTTCCCTATTCCATCAGAATCAGCACCTCTTAAGTCCTTTCCGAACCCCCCACTTTCTCTAGCCCATGTGATGCCTCTCCCTTCCAGCGAGTATCCATGAGCACCCAGCATCCCTCTCTCTCTCTCTCTCTCTCTCTCTCTCTCTCTCTCTCTCACTGAGATCAACAGTGACAATTGCTACCCTCTGGCTAAGTGAATCCCATGCAGACAGGTGGCTTCCTAAGCGTTGGGAGACTGGAGGTTCCATTCAACGCTCAGAACAGCTCTAGGATGGCGGCACACATCAGCATGCCTGTCTTGCATGAGGAAGCCAGGAGCAGAGTCAATATTTAACGTGAGATCACATAGCTGCAGAGATTCTGATGCAGCTTACAGCCCTGCCCCAGTTCTGTTCTGCCTCCTGGCAGTGATTGATAAGGAAGAACCACTCCAGGGGAAGTGAGATCACTTTTGCCTCTGATGCTCTGTCTTGTATAAGTTTGTTGTCTATATTGGAGCTCACAGAGATGAAGTACCTGTCGCTGTCCCCCAAATCACTGCTTCTGAAGCCCTGAAGGACCATTACCTGATGGGAGAATGACAGAGTACAGCAGTGTAGGACTGGGCCCCAGAGATAACAGCAATATGCAAACGGACAGAACAGAACCCCTGATGGTTTGGCCACACATTCATAGATCTGTCCCTCCCATGTGCTGTCATCTGCTCATCAGAAGCTCGTGTGCACTGGGCACTTTGCCCAGGGTTTGCTAGATTGTGTTGACAGTCCACATGCCACTGTCCTCATGGAGGACTCAGAGGAACATTGCCACCATGGCAGGTAGGAACCTGAGCGCAGCTTGTCAGCCAAGCCTTTGAAGCTTTGGGCATTGGGTGTTTTCTGCTGAGCTTACTGGCCGAGGACTTGTATGGGTGCTGGGATGGGGTCATCTGCTGAGAGAAGACTGACAGTGAGCAGCCAAGAGCTTCACCTCAGCTGCCCACGTCCTGAGAAAGGAGGCATCAGCCAAATGGAAGTATAACCCATCCGATGGGCAGTACAGCCGATGGCTCCCTGGCCACCTCATTTACACCAGAGTAGCCTTTGAACTTTCTTTTCTCTCTTGAGTCAGGCTTCATGCCCGTTTGTTTAGTTCCCAGTGGAATAGACAAATCCTAATTCTCCCTTACCAAGTTTTAAATTGTCACTCATCAGCACACCAATAAAGGATTTTTCCCCTTGAGGTAAAATTAAACCCTGCTTTCCAAATTGAACTTTTTCTGATGTATTAAACTTTAATGCTCACGAAATGTACATTGAAATAGAGGTTCTGGCTCACCCATTTGTCCTGAGTCCACTTTAAAAAAAAAAAAAGGATTTATTTATATATTATGTATACAATGTTCTCCCTGCTTGTATGCCTGCAGGCCAGAAGAGGACACCGGATCTCATTATGGATGGTTATGAGCCACCATGTGGTTGCTGGGAATTGAACTCAGGACCTCTGGAAGAACAGCCAGTGCTCTTAACCTCTGAGGCATCTCTCCAGCACAGACTTTACACTTTTAACAAGCTTCCTGGCAATGCCAACGCTGCTGGCCCAAGATAACACTTTGGGGCACACAATTATCAAGTGCCTATGAGACACACACCATTGATCCGAAGCCTGGAAAAGACAGAGAGAGCCGTTCCTGGCTCGTGTGTGCATGCTGAGTATATCAAATGGCCCTTCAGCAGCCATAGCTGGTTTCTCATCCTTGGGAGCTTAGCCCCAATCCCAATGCATCCAAGCCACACCTCTGCTCCTACCACTGCTTAAGTACTTCGTACCCTGAACCCCTGAGCCATGTCTGCTGGAAAGCCTGGGCTGGTTGGAGAATCCTCCCCCTGTTTCTGATGCATGACAGCTTAGCTACACCCTCAGCACATCTGCCTTCAGTTGTGTTTGGGGAGAAGCCCCAGCATGTGCTACAACCAGACTCTCTCTCTCTCTCTCTCTCTCTCTCTCTCTCTCTCTCTCTCTCTCTCTCTCACACACGCACACACACACACACACACACCACTGAGGAGTTGCCTCCTCAGATACCACAGGGTTTATGTCTTTCCCTGGTGACCCGAGAGTTGGGCTTCCTGTTTGGGTCTGAGGGCTGGGTTTACTTCCAAGAGAGGACCTGGGCTTCAGAGAAAGAAATGTAAATTAGCAAGAGACCTAAGGTCTTTGATGATCCTGCAACAAGAGTCTGATTTCCTTCTTAATCACAGTGGGCCATATTAAAAAAAATCCCCTTTGAATGCTAATTCCACTTGACTCCAGGCAGTCTCACAATGATTGGCCTAACCCTGCAGACCACAGTTGGGCCAACCTCATTGTACTTAGGGACACAGTGTTGTGTACAGAACTGTGATGGCTTGAATGGGAATGGCTCCCAAAAACCTCATTTACTTGAATGCTTGGTCAGCATGGCCTGCAGATCAGGATGTGGCTCCCAGCTACTGCTCCAGTGCAGTGCTTCACACTATGCTTCCTGCCATGATGATAATGATACATTACCATGATTATACATGATGATAATGATATATACAGTACGTTCTGATACTGTAAGCTAGCCCTCAATTAAATACTTCCTTTTAAAAGAGTTGTCTTGGTCATGGTGTCTCTTCACAATAACAGAACAGTCACTAAGGCAGAAGTTGGTACCAGGAGTGGGGTCTTGCCCTGAGGCCTTTACTCCCTTTGTTCCATTTAGCATCAGGCTTTTCTTTAAACTTTTTTTCTTCTTCTTCTTGAACCCTGGAATTAGCTCTATGACAATTCCTGGTGACTCTTTTCCTCCTCAAACTGTATGTTTTGTTTTCCTCTTTGTACAGGTTGCTCTTTTTCATTATAGATCTCTGTAAGATTGATTACTAATAACTACATGACACTCAAAACTAGGCTGTCTTGAAACCTCCTCTGCCAACACTATCAATCAAAACTCCTGCATTTAGCCCCAGGCAGATTTTTAAGGTCAGGGTACCATATGCTTTGCCAGCAAATCACAAGAATCGTCTTTAGACTACTTACTAATATTCTTCCCCTTTGAAACATACGAAGCCAGGCTGCCGTAATTTACATTGCTCTCAGCACCTCTGCCTTCCATGCTCTTACTAGTATGACCCATTAAGCTCCACTTAAAGTGTTCAACTGCCTTCCTAATCAAAGTCCCATAGTCTTCATTTCACCAACAAACCTGATCAGGCCCATAGTCTTCATTTCACCAACAAAGCCTGATCAGGCCCTGTCACAGCAATACCCTACTCCCTGGTACCAATTCTGTAGCTAAGGAATGACTGAAGCCAGGGGGGTCACGGGGGTCCCTGCAGGGAAACCCAGGGAGGCCATTGCAAGAATCTGTGAAAGTAAATCTGGATTTTGTTGGAGATCTCAAGATGTTGGAGGTGCTAGATTGTGGGATATCTGCCAAGGAGAGCTGCAGACCAGGGATAGAACCAACCCAGGAGAAAGAAGTGTGTTGCAGTCAATAAAGCCGAACACAGTAGATCTGAAGAGTGTTTGATGTCAGACATGGAGATGCAAAGTTTGGCTTTTGCCTGGCTGGTTTTTGTCTTGCTTGGGTCCAGTATTTCCTCACTGTGCTCCCTTTCCTGTCTTTTGGAATGGTAAAGTATATTCTGTGCTACTGTATGCTGGAAGTATGTAATCTGATTTGTCATAATCCTGATGTTATAGGAGATTATTGTTGGGGATTGGTTCTAATGCTTTGATTTAATCGGGAATCTGCATGTCTGAATGCTGAAAGGCCTTGTCCCTAAGTGTTTTTTCATCAATCAATAAAGATGCCAGTGGCCAATGGCTGGGGAAAGGGAGATGGGGCAGGACCCTTAGATTTGTGCAGGTTAGGACACAGGAGAGAGAAGCAGAGAGGAGAATCACCAGGTTTCGGAGGGAGACTGATCAGATTTACAGCTGCAGAAGGAAAATCATCTGAAAATATAGGTGAGAGGGAATGTGGATCCCACAAAGGGCTGCTCAAAAGCATCTTGGGCAGCAAAGACAAGGGGAACACCCAGAAGGAGCAGGGCAGCAAAGATAGTTCATAAATTTAGAGGGTGTTGAGTCAGGAGTACAAGAGGAAAATCTATGATAGTCCGGGCAGAGGATTTGAACTGCCCAACCTTTGAGCTAGCCAAGGCATTTCGAAAATAAGCTAATGTGTGGGTGTCTTTCATTCACGGATCCAAAGAGTTTCTGGGCTGGTGGCTCGAAGCTCAAGACCCTCCAGGAGCACAAAGTGGTATAGCTAAACTCCACTGGAGGGGGAAGTGGAGAGCAGTTATGATCGTGCTTCATACTGTTCATGTCTGAGATTCTCTGAAATAAAGGAAAACAAGTTAAAGCATGCTAAAAGAAAGTAGTCAATGATCCTGTTTGCATGAACTTTGTAAAGAACTGCAAATTTTTAGTGACAACGCCCCTAGAACTGGTGCAGGGGCTGGAATGATATATGAAGACACAAGGGGGGGTGTGGATAGTGATGCCACAAGATAAAGTGTCACTAATGTCGCTGTCACTGACAATGTAATCTCACTCCTCCCATTGAGCTATACACATGAAATCCATGCGGTTTATAGCATATAATATATGCCACAATGAATTTGTTTTCAAAACCTCATTAGCATATAGACCAGTAACGATGGCTCACATCTTTAATCCCAGCACTTGGGAGGCAGAGACAAGAAGTTCTTTATGACTTTGAGGCCACCTTGGTATATATAGTGAGTTTCAGGACAGTGAAGGCTACACAGTTAAGCCCTGTCTCAAAAACAAAAAGCAAATAAACAAAAGAAATCTTTTGTATATAAAGCTTACTAAGGAGGTGGAAAAGAGAAAGAAAGGAAGAAAGAAAAGAAAGAGGAAAGAAACAGAGGAGAGGAGGGAGGACCCAGATCTAACTTATATTTTAAGCCTGAAATATTTATATTCATTGCTTGAAGTTATTTGTCAAATGATTAATGGCATTGAAACTTTTGCCAAGGGTTTTTTTCCCAGGACTGTGCTATTCAGTTTTGACTTCAAGCCTCAAAATATATATGCTAAAGAAACCTTTTTTCACAAACTGACTTGCCACAGGCGTTTTGTTATAGTAATGAAAATCGGATGAATTCACACAGCCTGCATCTGTCCTAGTATAATCATGATCCACTCAAACGTTAGAGTACGAGAATCAGATATAAGCCAACTACAAGACCTAGTCTCTTTACATAAAGTTTACATGCAAATATGTCTACATTTTGCTGCACAGCTTGACAAACTTCAAGAATTCTATTGACTTGTGTAATCACCACCAAAATGAATGACAAGACACATCTATCTTTTGAGAAACTTCCTGCAGCCTCTTACCACATCCTCTCCCTCTCCTTAATCACTCACTTACACCCACTGTCTCATGTCTATTATTATGCATTAGGCTTTTTTTTTCCTGAATAAGGATTTGGTTAATGGGACCCTGCAGTTTTTAGTATCTTGAGTCCATTTAGGCACAGTTTAGCCCATGCATAGGGCATTCCCTTTTACTGCTTGGTGGTGTTCTGTTGTGTAGACATACCATAGGCTGTTGATGCAGGCCTTCGCCTGTGGAGATTTGCATTGCCTCCAGATTGTTCTTTTGACTACGGCTGCTATAAACATTCTTTGCGGTTTTATTGGGAACATGTTTTCCTTGTATAAATCTTTAGTATCCTATTTTCTTGTGTAAATACATAGAGGTAGACCAGTTAACCCTAGGGTAGGTACATAATTAACTTCACAAGAAACTCTCCAAATGTTCTCCAGAGTGTTCCTAGCATTTAAAAAACTCTCCCAGCTGGCTTTGGTTTCTCTCATCCCCACCATCAACTGTGACATGGTCAGCCATTTTGACATGGTTGGCCATTCTTGGTGTGAGGTAATATTGTTGTAATTTTACTTTGTATTTCCCTGATAATGAGTGCTGCTGTTTTATTTCCTGCTGTGCCTGTCTGTAAAGTGTCTATCCAAGTCTTTGGCTCATGTTCTCATGCGTCATTTATCTTTGAAGTTGTCCTTTACCGGACAGTCTTGTCAATTCTAAAATCTGAAGAATTGTTTTTCCCCTCCGTCCACGGATTTGCATCTTACTACACCTACGCTAACTGAGGTGGGTATCTCAGCAAAGCTATGCCAGGAGAATTCAGACTACCTTCCTTCACACTAGTCCCTTTGTACATTGTGTCTTTGAGACAAGCAGAAAGGTCTCCACCAGCCAACCCATGTCACTCTTCAGTTCCCCATTACTCAGAGGGATCCATCCTGCATCCACGGGGACAGCAGGCACTGGTATCCGGAGTTTTGCTTAAGCTCCTTTCTCTCCACTCCAGGTATCATGATCTGCAGGCATAGTGCTGAGCCCAGGCAGACAGTGCTACCTCGTACCTTCTCACTGCCGGTTCTTGACTGAGCCCTCCCTCCAACTGCAATGCCAGCCCTGTTCTCGCTCTGGCCTGTCTTGCAGCCATACACACTTGTCATTGGGAAGGCTGAAACAAAAGGGTTACAAGTTCAAGGACAACCACAGCTGTGGGGCCGTGATGGGCAGCCTATTTTGGTTGAATGAGGCTTGCTCCGGTGACCCAGTAGAAAACTCTACAAGGGATGAAAAAGCGAGCCATGTTCGCTCTGACACCACAGAGCCCCCAACTCCATAATTCTGTGAAGTCATACAATGTCCCAAGCTCCTGGCATTCTGGCTATACTCCACCCCCATAGTTACCTGATGATAGCCCAGGTATGCTTCTCCCCATAGTTACCTGGCAACAGCAAAACAGCCCAGCCCACTATAAAAGGGGCTGCTTGGCCCCTCCTTGCTCTCTTTAAGCTCTTACCCTTTTTTTTTGTTTGTTTATTTGTTTTTCGAGACAGGGTTTCTCTGTGTAGCCCTGGCTGTCCTGGAACTCACTTTGTAGACCAGGCTGGCCTCGAACTCAGAAATCCACCTGCCTCTGCCTCCCGAGTGCTAGGACTAAAGGCATGCGCCACCACGGCTCTTACCCTTTCTTACTCTCCTCTCTAGCCCTCCCCCCTCTATTCCCCCCTCTCTCTTTACGTGGTCATGGTCAGCCTCTCTCTTTCTTTCTACCTTCTCTCCTTTTCTCTGCCTTTCTACAATAAAGCTCTAAAACCATAGACTGTCTCTGCTCATCAAGGCCCGCCATGCTTGAATGATGGGATAGGTTTTCCCCTAAAGAGCCGAGCCTAACCACCCACTGGAAGACCTTCTTGTGCTCCAGCCATGGACCGGACACAAGGACTCTCGCCCACGTGGGAACCATCCAGCACCCCTCCTCTTCCTCTTCAGCTCCAGGGCTGACCCAGCTGCCCCCGGGGCCCCCATTCTGTTCTCAGCACTTCTGCGGTGTCCAGTGTTGTCTGGGATGCCAGAGGCTGAGAACTTGGTACCTAGAATTGCCCCTTGTCCACCACCCGCAGAGCTGGGGCCAGTGGCTTCCCACAGCCAGACACCCACCCACCTGGGGCTGTAAGATCAAACCAGAAATACCCCTATTCTAAACACGGGCTGTTCGTACATCCCAAGAACCACGAGAGACCTGTCTTGATGTAAACTGCAAGAGGAATTTTAATTGGAGCTCCGGGACGACCCGTATCCCATATCCCACGCAGGGGACAGCGGGGTCGACCACGAGGCTCAAAAATTAGAAGCTTTTATAGCAATGGGGTAGGGGGGTTGGGGAAATTGGTGCGGTTTCACATGATTGGCTAGTTCAAACATCAGCAAGAGCAGCTTGAGGTAATAGCTAACTCTAAGAGACAAGAGTGGGGGGAGGTAATCTACCTAACAGTTAAGTCATGTACTACACCTTAGGCAACCTCCTGGGGCGTTGAGACATTCCACAGAGGTCGCTGTGACATTCAGAGGTCGTTGGGCTATTCTGTGATTGCTCCAGGAAAGGCTTGCCCGTACCTAGGGCCATCGGTTAGTTTAAAGGTTCACTTTCCCTCCTGACATAAGGGACTCCATTTTGTCTTTGGTTACGTACTACTCTTTCAGGGCCACGTGGAAAGTGTGTGGCAGTCCCTCCGCATTGGCATGCTCAGAGCACCGGAACTCTGGTGGGACAGGGGTTTTCTCCCACTCCACTTTATTTCCCCAGCACCCACTGCTCCGCACCCAGCAACGCAGTCAGGACCTGGTTTAAAACAAAACAAACAACAAACCAAAGTGTGATCCAATAGTATCCTTCTGATGGGATTTTCAGGGATTCTTCTTTAAGGCCATCCCCTACACTGAGGCAGCCCCACGTCCTGTAGTCTCATGACGCTGGGGCATCCATAAACCTACATGCATGTTCTTATGGATGCCTTCAGCCTCTGCTGCCTCCCTCAGTTCCCCAACGCTAGGTTCTTCATCTCAGGACTGAAATTCCTACCTGTGGCTGGAGTGGCTGCCAACTACATAAGCCACTTCCTTCTGAAACTATTTCCCCATGGAGCATATTGTTGTGTTCTATAAAAAAGAAAAAGCCAGAGATATGTTTGGTGGAGGCGCAGTATGGCATGAGGGAAGGGGATGCCTCTGCGGGGCCCATGCTGAGGCATCCCTTCCCTCTGAGGTACCATCCGTATAGTATAGTATAGTATAGTATAGAATTTATTTAGGGCATTGGGGAAGGGAGTTGAGGGAGTAGTAGAGACAGAGAAAGGCAGAGAGAGAGAGAGAGAGAGAGAGAGAGAGAGGGAGAGAGAGAGAGTAGAGGAGTAGAGGCCAGCCATGAGCAAGTGGAGGGGGGAGGGAGTGGGGAGAGAAGGGATGGGGGGAAGAGGGGAAGAGAGCAAGAGAAGAGAAGGAAGTGAGGAGGGGGGCGAGCAGCCCCTTTTACAATGAGTCAGGCACACGTGGCTGTTGCCAGGTAACTGTAGGGCACAGCCTAGAAGGAGTGCCAACATTTACAGTAGAGAAGACAAGCAAGTGCAGATAAGATGAATAAACCTCTCTGCTGGAATCAACCAGTTTGCTGGGGGCAACCGCCCTCTCTATACTGACAAGGCCCCAGTATTCCCTCAGAGGATGGCATAGGGACCAAGGGAGCTGAGGGGCCTGTCCCACCTCTGCCCAACTCTGGAGCTCAGACACAGGGAAGACACTCAAACTCTCCTGCTTTGGAAGGGTTGATGGCCCCTGAGGTCAGAGGAGGCCCCTTCCACCTCAGGCCTGCAGAAGGATCTGTTTCCACAGCTTCCCACTCATTCCAGAGACCCCGGGGAGGAGTCTGTTTGTTACCCTGCTCACCCGCGGTGCAGGCCCTCCCCATTCACAGCTAGGCCTGTTTGAATAGGAAGCCAGGTGTGGGTGTTAGCAGCTCATTAAATTACACCAGCAGGAGGAGAGAATCCAGGACTCTGGGCCGAGTGCAGCCTGGAGGCTCGGCCCCAGCTCCCATGCTGGCTCCTCTCCACAGCTAATTTGTCTGGTGGCTTCCTGTCTCCATCTTCATTTCTTCCAGTGACAGGAACTCAACCACCTCCAGCTCCTCCTGACCTACCTTTCAGACGTCTCTGACAAGAGGCAACACTAAACATTTTTTTTAAATTCAGATTTTATTTATATTTTTTAAAACATTTTTTAAAAAATCATTATTCTACTAGTTGTACAAAATAATAGAAGTGTGAACTTTGAAAGGCCACCGGCCGCTGGACTCCTCCCCACACCACACAGTCCACATTCTAGAGTCCGAGTCACAGGGAGCAAACACAGGTCCTCGCCATGACAGTCCCTCAGGTATGTACCATCAGCTCTCCTGGCCTCCAAGCCTTTTCTTCCCCAGGTCAAAGGTTCCCAGCTCCTAGTCTTCTTCCCGGTGTCATGGTTGCCGGTTCCCTCAGCAACCGCCCCGTGGTTGCCGTGTCCGTCCTCTGCAAACTGTTCCCAGCCCCAGGGATTGAGACCTTGGAGACTTGCATCACTCTCTAGAGAGTAAGACTCACACTGAATCTACTTGCCTTGACAAATAGACCCCGGCTTCCAGCAAACCCAGCTGCAGTTTCAGCAGAAAGGACCAGTTTATTTTTCCCCAAGCACACTCCTTAGGGATGGTGGATGCCGAGGCCATGTCTGTGACAGGAAGCAGAAGGGAGAAGGCAGATTATGCCCTCTGAGAGGATCTTTAAAGGCCCCAGCTATCACTGTCCCCAGTGCCATGCTACAGGTAACAGAAGCTCAGTGGGAGGAACCCACCAGCGAAGGCGTCTTGCAGCATCAGCAATGGGCCCTCTGCTGTCCTATACAAACCGAGCTTCCACTTTTCCTCAGCGAGTCCAGCATAGAAGTCACAGCCTGATCTCATCTCTTTCTTCACACGTGGCTCAGATAAAGTGTTTAAATAAGCTTGGAGACCTCACGCTTAGATGTAGGATTACCACGTATATTAAGGACATGTTCAAGCCTAAACGTTGGCATCTGCCTTCCTGCATGTGGATTCTTTTCCTGGAGACCTGTGGTGCCCACGATGCAGCTGCCTACGGCTCTGCTCCAGACTCGCCTCTTTAAGATGATCTGCCCAGAGGAGGAGCAATTGAAGGAGGCCTCACAAACTCTGGAGACAGGGGTATGTGACAGGCTGTCCCTGTCCACAAGCCAAGCTTTCCCAGACTACTGTCCTACTTTGGTTTTCTTTCCACTGTGATAAAAAACACTGTGACCAAAAGCAACCTGTGGGAGCAGGGGAGGGTTTATTTCAGCTTTTGGCTTTAGTCCATTAAGAAGGGAAGTCAGGCCAGGAACTCAAGGTGGGAACCAGGAGGCAGGAACTGCTGCGAAGGCCATGGAAGAGTGCTGCTAACTTTCTTGCTCTCTGCGGCTTGCTCTGCCTGCTTTCTTATAGAACCCAGGACCACCAGCTCTGATACGGCAGTGCCCACGGCAGGCTAAGCCTTCCCACATCCATCACTAATTGAGAAAATGCACTCCAAACTCTCCCAGAGGCCAGTCTGACGGTCAGATGGCGGCAACTCTCCCACAGGCCAGTATGATGGAACCATTTCCCCAATACCTTCTTCCAGATAAACTCTAGCTTGTGTCAAGTTGAAAAAATAAAAAAAAAAGAACCAAGACTGTCACTTACCTTGGTGACCTTTGGCCTGTCTGTCTGGAACCCAGGTCCCAGGTTAACAATTAACCCTGAGGCTTTTGAAACAGTCTCCAGAAATTTGACTTGGACCTTTGGGTTCCCAGAAGCATAGTAGAAACTCATTGCCAAGGTTTCAGAATCAAAAGTACTCTTTTGTGCATTTACTTATCAGCCTTAACCTTCATTGCAGAGTGACAGTTCGTGACAGACTGGAGGAAAACGGTTGCCTCTGGAAATGGTTTTTCTCCCTCCCTCCCTCCTTCCCTCCCTCCCTCCCTCCCACCTTCCATCCATCCCTCCTCCTCTTCATCCCTTCCTTTCATTGAAGTCACTCAGGGGACCCTGAGGAAAGTCGCCTGAGCTGGGGAGGCGGGCAGAGGAGGCCTCAGGAGCCTATTCCAAATATGGGACAAAGTGTCTAGTTAGTTCACACAGCCTCTGATGCTAGGTCGAAACTCTAGTCCTAGTCTCCCAACAGAAAGTGAGTTTCCTCACTTCTCAAATCAGTGCAGGCAAGTGATGGAGAAGCCTGGGCCCACCAGGGTCATTCCTCAGAGAAGAATGCCCTTTGTAGCCTTCAGGTTGCGTTTTGTGTGCGGTTCCCACCCATACCCATGGAATCCCGGAGATTTAACTGTGAAAAATGACCTATTTTAACAGGTGCACACTTGTGTGTAAGTGGGATTTAGCCGAGCGTGGAATTATTTTACCATGGAAACAAGTGTGGGCACTGAAAAGCATCAGTCTTCTGACCACACAGGAATCAGACAGAGGGTCAACACCAGGGAGTTTCTCGGGCCTTGAAACGGATGTGTTGGTTGGATTTTTCCAGAGGAAAGCGTAGGACCACAAGGAAATAAACAATAATGCCTACAAAACATGACTGTTCATGTTCCAATTCCCTCTTCAAAGTAGGTCCCTGCCCTCCAAGGAGCAGGGACTAAAACTTCATTAACTCTATTTAGAAAAGATGCTTGCAAGCCCCAGGAATCCCAGCAGGGATGGTAACCCACATTTCATAAGCACCGTCTTTAAAGGTGCTGTGGTCCGGGCGAAAGGGCACAAGCTAGGTCACATGGACAGCTGCAGGATGCAGCAAGCAGAACCGGAAACCAAAAGCCTCCGGGTTCTGCCTATCTCACCAGGAAAATGAGGGCCAGGTACCTGCCAGCCCCCTGCCTCACAAGCCTGCAAGGTCTCTGGGCCTGACCTCGCAATCAAAACTGCATGCCTGCACCTCACAGGAGCTGGGTAGGACTCCGGTAAAATAAGGAAGAATCCCAGGAGTGCCTTAGGGCAAAAGAAGTTTTGAAGGCAGCAGCTGCTCTTCTCTGTGACTGAAACTTTCACAGGAATCTGTTCAGCAGGAGGTGGGGGCTGGGGGGTGGTGATTTGGCAACTGGCTGAGTGCTCACAGAGAAAGGCATTTCCTTAATGGAATAATTCATCCCTTTCTCCTCAAGACAGCTCACTGATAGCTTATAAGGCCCCGGGGGAGGGAGGGTGGCTGGAGAGATGGCTCAGCAGTTAAGAGCACTGGCTGCTTTTCTAGAGGATCTGGGTTCAACTCCTGGCACTAACATAGCAGTTCACAACTATCTGTAACTCTAGTTCCAGGGGATATGACAGCTTCTCACAGATATACATGCAGGCAAAATACCAACGTATATTAAATAAATTATTAAACAGAAAAAAATACAGAAAAAAAAAGAGGACATTGCCAAATAGCCCCGAAGGTACGAGCTCCAGGTCTGTTTATCAGGATTGCCCTGCTAGAAAAGACGCCTCAGAGAGATGTTGGCTCCAAAGTGCATTCTCTTTGTCTCTTCTGTCTAAAGTCTGTGCTGTTTGTTTTTTAAATAATCTGTTTTCTAATTCTCAGACCCATGACTCGCTCTTCATTTCACCGGCTATGCTATAAAAGCTCTTAGCTCCTGGACCACTCCTCCTGCCCCTTATCCAGGCCAGCCACCCCCAACTCCCAAGCTGTTGGCTAGACCTAAAACAATAGGAGTCGAAGAAAGGCCTCCACAGGGGCAGAGCTCTTCAATGCTCCCAGTGATGCGATGCTGAGTCCTGGCTCTGGCCACCCAGAGTCAGGGCTTGCCTGGGCAGAGCAGTGGGCTCCCATCGTCCCCCCAAGTGACTTATTCACCATTACCCAGACTCCCAGCCTGGCCTCTCAGCCCAGGCCTGCCCACAGCCTTGGGAGGTACTGGGGAGGGGAGAGTTTCAGGTCTGATGAAAGCCACCGAAACCAGCTCAGAGCTCCCATGAAAGGAACCAAGAGGAGGCATGAGTCTGTTTGATTGCTGGGTGGCAGGCATGACCAGACTTGCCTTCCTCTTGGGGAGATGGGGACAAAGACAGCGTCATTCCCAGAGGGAACACCGAGTCTCACCTACTTCCCCCACACAGCCTCCTTGCTTGGAAGATGCAACTGGCCTCTGAGTCCCCACCAAAGTACCCTGGAAGCACAGGCCACGTGTACTGCCATGCAGGAGTCCTGAAAGTGGACAAGCAGTGAGCAGGGTAAGGGGAGAGGTAACAGCATCGATTCCTGTCTAGACTGGAGTTCTGGAATCTAGCCGTCCTGATGAAAGGACCCATTATGGAGACAGGATATAAATCCACCAGGTCAACAAGACTGTATTCACCTAGGATTATTTACACTTTTTTTTACCCACTCTCTGGTTGGTCACTGCTTGTCTTACTGTCATCTGCTTTCAAGTTTCAACGAAATCACTGCTTGCATCAAGACCTGTTAAGTAGCCAGTCACATCTGATTTCATTTTAAGGGGCTTCATGCTAAGGCGACATGCTCCCTCCAGATCCCCTGTAAGGCATCAATTCTTTGCTCTGGACTTGAGAGAGTGCTAAGAAGTCACCACAGGCAGGGCAGGGTCACCAAGGGTGTGTTGTTAATTCTGTCTTCCCTGCACCCTTAGGCCCTGCCCAACACCTTTGTGCAGTTAGTCAAGGATGTGGGAAGGGAGGCAGCTGACATGGCCCATTTCTGAACTGCCAGGCTGGGACCCTTGGCCACTGAAGCACCCTGTCCAGCCACCAGGGAAGAGCACATCACCACAAGCCACCGCCAATACCAAGGAGCTGGGTTGGGTTCTCCTCATTCTTGAGTCCTATGTTCTTAGCTGCATGAGACCTCTGCACCTGGATGATCTCTGCGTATCTTCCACTTAGATGTATAAATCCACTCTCTCTTTGGAGTCTTCTGTATTCCAACTCTGCAGCGAGAGACAGCTGGAGTGGAATGACGGTTAGCCCAGCTTCTGCAGCTGGGCTCAACACAGACATGTATTCTTAAATCTGTTCACTTGCTTTCCATCCCTTCATGGATATCTTTTCTTTGTTTTGGCTTTTGCTTTTATTGATTTTATATCATTATTCTAATATAGAAATGATCGTCTGATGTTATAATTTTATTCACATACAACAAACCAATTTTTTTTAAAAAATTTATTATATATGTAAGTACATTGTAGCTGTCTTCAGACACTCCAGAAGAGGGCATCAGATCTCATTACGGATGGTTGTGAGCCACCATGTGGTTGCTGGGATTTGAACTCAGGACCTTCGGAAGAGCAGTCAGTGTTCTAACCCACTGAGCCATCTCTCCATCCCCAACTGTTTTTTTAAGTGTCTATGCTGCTGACAGCTGCTACACCTGATTGCTTAAGGAATAATAATAAGAGAACAAAAGCATCTCTCTGCACACGCTCACTACAGACACATTTGGCATTGCTTAAATCAGTGGGTCTCAACCTGTGGATCACCAACCCTCTAAGGGTCAAAGGGCCCTTTCACGGGAGTCACCAAAGACCATCAGGAAACACAGATATTCACATTCTGATTTATAACAGTACCAACACTGTAGTTATGAAGTAGCAATGAAAATGATCTTATGGTTGGGGGGGGGTCACCACAACTATTTACACAAATAGTTGAGAACTATTGGTGTAAAACTATGTCTTACTACATAGCATAGGTTAGCCTTGAACTCCTGCTCTTCGTGCCTCTGCCTCCCAAGTGCTTATGTTATAGGTATGCACTGCCGTGACCTGGTTCAGACAGTGTGTGTGTGTGTGTGTGTGTGTGTGTGTGTGTGTGTGTGGACCAGAGAGACCAGAGACCAGCATCAGGTGTCATCTTTAACTGCTCTTCATCTTATTTTCTGAGATGGGGGTCTCTCACTGAGCCTAGAGCGCACTGATTTAGCTTGACCAGCTCCCAGTCAAACCAAGGGGTCCTCTCCAGTTCTGGGATTACGGGCACATGCCCACTTTTTAACATGGGTGCTGGAGATTCAAGCTCACATTCCCCAACTTGTGTGACAAGCACTTGATTGACTGAGACATTTCTCCAGGCCTCTGACACTCACACTTTTTTTACTTCTATATTTTCTGTTGGTGATAGAATGACTATGGAATACAAGAGCCAATAGGATGGATATACAGGACAGAATGCCACGGCTAACATGCATTGTCCACGTCTTATGAGTAGGAGCCCCATTCTGCTCCAGGTGTCTAGTAAATACTAACCCATCCCATCTGCCAGAGCACCTCTGCAGAATATGCCCTAAAGCTCAAGTTGGCTTTACATCTTCCCAAGGCCATGTAGCCAGGGAGCAATAACCCAGCTATTTATAGAAGCCGTCTGGTCTGAACTATTACACTTGTGTTGGTTCCCCAAGAGGAGCCCTATACATGTCAGCTGTTTCCTTCTCTTCTCTCTTTCAGCTTTGCACACTCTTGAGTTAGTATAAAAAGAAAAAAGTACATGGGTTGGAGAGATGGCTCAGTGGTTATGAGCACTGGCTCCTGAGTTCAATTTCCAGCAACCCCATGGTAGCTCACAACCCTCTGTAATGGGATCTAATGTCGTCTTCTGGCACACAGGTGTACTCATATATATACCATAAATACATCTAGCTGGGCAGTGGTGACACATGACTTTAATCCTAGCACTTGAGAGGCAGAGGCAGGCAGATTTCTGAGTTTGAGGCCAGCATGGTCTACAGAGTGAGTTCCAGAACTGACAGGGCTACACAGAGAAACCCTGTCTCAAACAAACAAACAAACAAAAGAAACACTATCTTTTTAAAAAGGAACCATCTATTTATTCTTTTTAAAAAATACATTTACTTTTATGTATACGACAGTCTTGTCTGCATGTAATTGTGTGCACCACAGGCATGCCGAGTGCCTGTGGAGGCCAGAAGAAAGCTTTGGATTCCCTGAAACTGGAGCTACAGCCAGCTGTAGTCCTACAAGTCCTCTGGGTCTTGTTCAGAGATTTGACACAAAATCTTTCAGCAGAGGTGGATGTGGTGGCATACACCCGGAGAGTCCTCTGCAAAAACAGCAAGTGCTCTTAACTGCTGAGCCATCTCTCCAGCACTCACTACCCATTTATTAGTGTTGTGCTTGTTGGTTTGTTTGTTTTGAGACAGGGTTTCTCTGTGTAGCTCTCCCTCTTCTGGGCCTCTCTCTATAGACCAGGTTGGTCTCAGAATGACAGAGATCCACCTGCCTCTGCTCCCAGAATGCTGGGACTAAAAGCAGGTGCCACCAGGCCCCAATCCACCCTCTTAGTCTTAATGTTTTCCTGTTTGTCCTTCCTTCTCCTCCTTCCCTCCTTCCCTCCTTCCCTTCTTCCCTCCTTCCTTCCCTCCTTCCCTCCTTCCCTCCTTCCCTCCCTCCCTTCCTTCCTTCCTTTCCAGGCACCTGTGACTGACACCATTTCCCTCACTTTCCTTTCCTTACACATTTAGAAAGGATTGATTGGAGACCATAGCTTGTGCAGATAGATGCCCTGTTACAGGAGGGAGCAGTGATGGTAGAGACAAGAGAGGATGCAGAGGCTGGTCAGGCTGGGGTGCTCATCAGAGCAGAACCAGACAGACATGCTAGGCTTTGGGACCCACATGAGGGATGACTTCCTTATGCTAAGAGAATTGAAGGGTGATGGGAAGAGTTCTGATTGTTGATGGTGTATTTTTGAGACAATCTGGGTATGATCTGATCATGCTGGCTGGCCTGGAATGTGTTACATAGACCAGGATGGTCCTCAAATTTGTAGTGATTCCCCCTGCCTATACCTGCTGGGTGCTGGAATTCTGGGTGTATGCCACCACATCCACTTCTGCTGAAAGATTTTGTGCCAAATCTCTGAACAAGACCCAGGCTTTCTGTTTTAGATGTACCACCCATCCTGCTAACACTCTGGAGAGGACAGTGCCTGGTACACACATCCAGGCTCCATGAATCAGCTTGTAGCTCAACCCTATCCCCCACATCCAAGGCTTCCACCCAGCATCCTTGAGGCAGGTGTCTGGCTTTGGGGATAAGATGGGGACTTCCTGGGTGGAGAGAGGACCGTGTAGTCTCTCAGTGGCCCCCAGAGTGAGCATGTGTCCCCTTTCACTCCAAGTGCCCATCCTTCATCCCTTCTCATGCTCAGATGAACCATCCACACCTCCCACAAATCTCTAAGCTTTCTTTCAAGTTAGCTTCCAGAAATACTTCTAACCCTTGCTGAATAACTTTGGTCTCTGTGCCATCAGAAGACCTCAGCATCCAACCATTGCTTACAAAGGCACCTACTAAGTCCCAGATGCCCCTTCCAGGTGCTCACAGCTCAGTGCCAGGCAGAGAACAACCTGAAAGCTGATAGCTATTGTCCAAAGAGGAAGATACACGGGTAGTGGGAGGCTGGGGAAGGGAACACCCTTTCCATCTTTGGATGGGGCAGGCCTGGACCTATACACTGGGAAGGAAGGAAGGCTACTTAATGCAGATCCCAAAGCAAGAGCAGAGGTACTGGTGGCCCAGAAAACACAGCCTCGTGTAAAGGATGTCTGAGATGCTAGATACAGACTTGAGGGTAAACAGAGTCCTTCAGAGCTTTCTCATTGCTCTTTGTTGCTGAAGCGGAGATGGGTGGAGATGGGTTTTCGTTCACTGTGTAGCTCATGATCCCTTACATATTGAAGTTTGTGAGATCCTACAAGGCAGGGGTTCACTACTATTCATCCTACAAACAGCAGAGATCGGGGCTCTGTGATTGAACATCAAGGGAACCCAGAGATTCTGCTACATCTCCCAAAGGGAACAGGAAGAGTTCGAGCTGGTGAATGCTAATTAGACCTGGTTTAGTTTGTCCTTTCTCCTCTGCCTTCATCCAGACTCGTCTACCTGCCCATGGTTCTGCCCAGTCATTACAGTCACATTTCCATCCTCAGGTGGAAAGTAGTGCCGTCTTGCACAGACATGAAGGCTGGCTTGTCCCTTACCTCTCTCTTACCTTTCACACACCCTGTCTCATACATACCCATGGGCCCAAACTGCCTTTCACAGCACATGGTGCTTAGGGCCTCTCATCATCTTCCTAATATCTTCTAAGACCCATAACACCACCCTATGGGACGGCATAGGAGGGTGTGTTGCCTGAGAGAATCTTTTAAAAAAAACACACAAAAAACCAATTTTATTTATCAACAATTTTATTTTATCAATGTATTACTTCTAGATCGAAATCCCCAAGCAGGTGCCTCAGAAACCTCAATAGACCAAATACATACACACACACCAATAAAATACTCATTGGCACAAAATGAATGATCAAGGTCACAGAGGAGACAAAAGCTAGCAGTGTTAACCAGTTAGTTAATCTCACGGGAAATGGTTGTTCTGGCAATATATATTAGTCTGTAATCATGCCTTGGGAAAATGAAGCAAGAAGTCAGTATCAGACTGTGCTGCATATTGAGTTGCTAGCTAGCCTGAAGCATAGGCTACCTTTGATATTTGAAGAAAGGCTGTTAAAAGAATTGGAACCACGCACGGACGTCAGCCCAAGATGGACCTTGTTGGGATGTGGCCCTTCAGGTTCTATTGGAGGCCCTATGTGGAGACTCAGCCTCTGCCACACCATTTATGTCCGGTGCCATCTTTCCTGGCACCCAGGTATTCAAACATTGACCCTGAGGTTTCTGGAATGCATCCATCATTTGGTGAGTTCAGTGCAGCCAGGAGTCTGAAAGGGAGGTAGCGTTGGGGGGAAGCAGTTTTTGTGCTACATGTTGGAGTGGCTTCATGGGGCAGGAGAATCAGCAACTGTGCTTACAGCTGGTTAAGGACCTAGGGGGATTGATGGGAATGAGCCTGTACTTCCAGCTTGGTGCCTGGCAGAGGGTTTGGAGTAGCAGAAGAGGTATCATCCCGGGCAGACTGCTGCATCCTGGCCAAGGGAGGGCGCATCTCCTGCTCCAAGGATCACTGGATGAACCAAGCCTCAACTTGTTCCTCCTTCCTTTTGAATCTGGTGGCCATGGTCTTGAGCCTCAATGTCTGGGTATGGTTCCATTTTAAAGTGTTGCTCCCGCTCCCAAAGCTGCTCCCAACTGTACTTCTGGTCAAGGGGCCCCAGGGTATAGGAGGTAAGAGAATGCGGAGAGGCTTCTATCCAGTCTCTTGCTCACTGCAGGTGTGTCTGAGATAGAATCTTTATAAAGAGGTTCCACCCCTCCCTGAGAGCTGAGGGCTATACAGGAGGAAGTATGAGCTGGGGCCTGGGGCCTGGGGCCTGGGGCCTGGGGCCTGGGGCCTGGGCCAGGTGGAAGAGGTCCTGGGCAGGCAGGGACAGCCTCTGGCATTATCTGGAGCTGCTCTTATCTGATTCTCCTGGAAGCTACCTCTGCCCTCCAGCAAAGCACGGGATGTGATGGCTGGGCCCTGATAAGATAGGCTGAGGCTTGCTCTGCTCGCCTGACTCTCCCCAGAGGTGCCTACAGCCATTGCATAGAGTCTTCCAGAAAGCCACCACTTCCTTCCCATCCAGTATTTTTTTCTCTCTCTCTTTCATGTTTATCAAAAGTACTGGGCACCAGAAAGAATAGCCAGCCAGGAACTGGGAGAACTAAATGGGAGTGGGGGTGGTCCTGGAAAAAGAAATTCTTTTACTGTGAGCTTGGGAGCACGCACCTTTCCCTGGTTAGATGATTCTCCTTGATCTGAACTTAGCAACATGAACTTAGTGGCCATGTCCCCTGCTGCTTCAATTCCTTCTTTGCTTCTGGATTTGGGGCAAGTTCTTAAATGAATTTATGGGCCTCTATTGACCCCTCCCCTATTTATGTGCCCAGGGACAATACTGGTACCCTGGTCACCGGAGCAGCCTTCTCTGCAGGGTGCACTTGCAGTGCCTTGGGCAGGGCCAGCAGCCACAAAGGGCTGAAATTTCCTCTCCGTGCTTGCAAATTCTTGCCACCCGGCAGGCCTTTCTCACCATGTTCCCTCCACTTGGGATTCTGTTTGCTTATAGAAATTCTGTTTATCCTAAGGATTCCTACTTACTCTTCGAACAGGCCCACTTCCAAACTAAGAGCCACCAGGACTAAATCTACATCTGTCTCCTCATGTTCCCCCTCAGTGCAGGGCTCTGTCCCCTGTCTGTGGATATCCTCTTCCCATCTTTCCAGTACAGTAGGTTGGCCAACACACCAGAGAGGTGACAGCCTCGGAGAGTGTGGGATCCTGGTGCAGGCTGAGTTTGCAAATGCACAGGGGACCTTGGATCTGTGCCTTCCCTGTTGGATGGTTTCCTCATCTGCAAGGAGGTTGTCCTAAGTAAGTCCTCCATGCCGAAGCTTCCTTGTGTCCTGGGAGAATTGTTCAAAATCCAGACTGGTGGTTTCCCTCCCCACGCTCACTAGATTCTAACCCCAGAAGGCAGAACTTAGAGTTGATTTTTTTTTCTTTTTATATGTGTGTGTACTGGTGCAGTGATTGTGCTCTGCTCTGTGTATGAGTGTGGAGACCAGATGTCAGCGCCAAGTGTCATCCTTGCTCATTCTCCACTTACTTTCTTTCTTTCTTTCTTTCTTTCTTTCTTTCTTTCTTTCTTTCTTTCTTTCTTTCTTTCTTTCTTAGACAGGGTCTCTCA
This sequence comes from Mus minutoides, assembly GCA_902729485.2. Lineage (NCBI taxonomy): Eukaryota > Metazoa > Chordata > Mammalia > Rodentia > Muridae > Mus > Mus minutoides. Next base: position 1,286,869 of record LR749558.1, on the reverse strand, counting down.
CTGAACCTGTCTAGACTGGTTGACCAGAGAGACCCTTGGATCTACCTGCTTATGAACCCCAGTTCCAAGCACTGGGGTTATAGAGTCCACACCACTGACCCCAGATGTGGAACTGAACTCTGTTACGCTTTCGTGTCTCTCAAGGGGCTACTACAAGTTTTGTGGGTGATTGGGAATATTTCCCTACCACTCCATCTCTCTCAACTCAGTCTGGCTTGACAGAAAACGGCAGAGTGGTTTAAAAGAAATAAAATACCCCTCGTGATTCTGAAAGCCAGAAGTCTAAGATTTGGACCTTGGTTGCCTCCGTAACTGCTGAGAAGGGTCTTGTTTCTGGCTTGCAAATGGAAACCTCTGGGCTATGTTTCCGTTTGGAGGAAAAGGAGCTTTTGGTCTCTTCTTCCTGTGAAAGCACCAAAAATCTAGTCACATCATAGTCTGGGGCTTGAGCTGATGGGGGTCAGTGGGACACAGGTCCGTTGAGAGCACCGTTGATGATGTCTCATGCCTCAGAGAAAATCAAGCCCATTTCTTGTAAATTCCTGAGAAATAGCTGCTGTCCCTCCACTGCATGTATAACTAATCCCTGAAAGTCCAGGGGCACAGTGGTGGCCTGGTCCTTGTCGGTGGTACAGGTCCTGTGTGGCACTTGGTGTCGCTTCCTGGGATGCATCTGCACAAGGCTCAGTGCGGGTCCAGCTGATTGATCCCGCCCTTTCACACTCTGAATTCTATCTTTTCTGCCGATTTGGAGGACACTTCCGTTTCCTCTTCATGGATATGTCTGTGTGAGCTGGCTACAGCCATTCCTATGGCTTAAGACTCAGAATTTTATCCGATACAGATAATACCTAAAAGCTGACAGGAGGGTGGAAGTCTGTGTCCCGAAGCTGGGGCATTTCAGGGAGTTGCTTATCTACGACATCTGAAGGGCTGTCTTGGGGAAGGGAAACAGATCGTTTCCAGAGTCAATCATGGCCTGTGAAGAAGCTTGGAGAAAATTCTTCAACTCAATACAAGGCAGAGACCCTTCAAAGATCTGGGCCATTTTGCATTTCTATCAACCCTATGTTAGAATTTTGATTTCTCTCAAAATCACCAATATGTTTTATTCCCCGTTTTTTAGTTACAGCTTTCTTGGTGGGCCTGAAGTATTTTTTAAAATTTATACTTCTCAATTGCTACTTACTCATTTTTCATTATTTTTATTTATTTTTATTATTGTTACAGTTTTGGAAGAAAATATCTGTTCTAATACTTTGCCTACATTGAATTATGATGTCTTTTTATTATTGAGGTTTACACACACACACACACACACACACACACACACACACACACACACGACATGCAGTGCTCTTGGAGGACAGAAGAGGGAGACAGATCCCCTGGAACTGGAGTTGCAGATGGTTGTGAACTATGTGGTTGCTGGGAATTGAACCCAGGTCCTTTGGAAGAGCAGCCAGTGCTCTTAACTACTGGGCCATCTAGCTCCTCCTNTACTTCCCAATTGCTACTTACTCATTTTTCATTATTTTTATTTATTTTTATAATTGTTACAGTTTTGAAAGAAAATATCTATTCTAATACTTTGCCTACATTGAATTATGATGTCTTTTTATTATTGAGGTTTATACACACACACACACACACACACACACACACACACACACACACACGACATGCAGTGCTCTTGGAGAACAGAAGAGGGAGACAGATCCCCTGGAACTGGAGTTGCAGATGGTTGTGAACTATGTGGTTGCTGGGAATTGAACCCAGGTCCTTTGGAAGAGCAGCCAGTGCTCTTAACTACTGGGCCATCTAGCTCCTCCTTAATCTATTTTAGATATAAATCTCTTACCACCTATAAGGTCTACAACTATCTCCTATCCTTTCACGTGTCTTTGTTCCTTTCCACTGGTGTCCTTTGCAACACAAAATATCTTTATTATCTATGAAATCTGACTTGCCCAGCTCTTCTTCTGCTGGTCACACTTCTGATGTGTATCTCAGAAACCACTGCCTGATCCACAGTCATCTCCGTGTTGTCCTCCACGGTTTTGTAATCTTAGGTTTATGTTCAAGTTTCTAGCCCATTTTGTATTGGTCTTTTGTGTGCTGCGAAGGATGGGAAATTCTTCACGTGGTCCTCTCCTGGTTTCTGGCGATTCTTATCATTTCTGGGCTTGTGAATGAGTCATTTCACCCTCTTGCTTTCCCTTGAATGTGGGTCTGTGTTTTCTCCTGTGCTTTGTCTGTTCCTGGATGATCTCACCTAAAAGTCCTGCATGTGATTAATCTGAGAAGACCCGATTTTTAAGTTTTGTTTTAAAAGGCACATCTATAGGTACTGGGAACTGATACTTGGCCATATTGGGGAACAGTGTTTGTCTCATCAACTTCCTGTCTTACAAGGCTACTCCTCTGTTCACATGTTTATTGGAGGTGGTAGGAATGCATACAGGGTCCTCGTCCTTGTCCTGGACAGCACCACTGCCTACTGGGGACACATGTAACAGAATACAAGGAAGAGGCTGGGAAGAGCTTTGAGGTCAGAAGCCAAAGAAGAAATGGAAGCCCAGGCTTTGACAAAGAAGCCAGGGGGGCAGAACACAGTTAGGGCAGAACTATTACTGCTGAGGTTGGCAGGGTTTGGGGTGGGTTGTGTGAGGAGGCAAGGAGCTGTCACCGAGAACTCAGGCCTCGACTGCTGAAGTCACTTCAGAGTATGTGACGGTCGGTGACGGATCTGTATGCAAGGTAACATGGCTGTATTTTCAGCAACCCCTGTACTGGCCTGAGTTATGTAGAGCTGCCCCTGCAGCTGGAAAGTGTGGGCTCACCATTAATTGTTTCTGTTTTCACTGGAGCCTCTTCAGACAGTTCCCTGGAACCAGACTAACCCTCCAGTCCTTGCTCGTGCTGAAGCCACCCGCATCTCGCTTCCTCACTTGGCAAAGCAATCTCGATGTGGCAAGCCGTTCCCACGCTTGCTTGCTTTCACACAGTTTCTTGCTGCAAACCCGTGCCACCACAAACAGGCCAGTGAATGTCGTCGGTGCGGATGCCACGTCTCATTTAGAGGTGACTGTGGAACAGCTGTGGTCAAGAATTGCTCTTGCTTCCATATCCTGTGGCCAAGGAGAGGGCCACACAGGGCGTGGGAGGGTGGAGTGAGGAAAGGAGGGTCACCCTGGCTGGACCTCAGGGCCCCGTGAGAATCTCAATTACAGAGGTGCCACTGCGTCCCATTGGACCGGATCCTCAACCTCTCCCTTTGGGAAGGCAGACGCTGGGGGCAAAGGAGAATGGATTCACATCGTAAAAGCTCCCTGGCTCGTCAGCCAAGAAACAGAAAGTCCCATTTAAATTCGCATAAGGTGGTTTGGAGGGAAGCATGTCACAGAAACATGACAGTCAACAGATGCCTGTTGGATCAGCTGTTAAACTTCAGCCACCGAAGAACGGGCTGGAGAGTCTATCTGGGAAGAACCCAGTGGGTGAAGTATTTCAATACCAGAAGAGAATATCCTGACAGTACTCCCTCCATCCCCAGACACGGTTGTGGGACATGGAGGTGTAAGTGTAGACATGGACCTGTAACATCAAATGTGGAATATGTAAGAAGGACCCTCCTTTTAGCTACAATTTCCTCACGTTCAGAGGGAGGCATGGGACATTTTCTACCACCTCCCCCGTCCTTGTAGTGTTCCGTAGCTCATAGGCTGCATCCTCGATGCATAGGACAGTCCCTCTGAAACAGTCCGAGAGCGCTCTGCCCCGCTCCAAGTCACACTGAGAGAGTGACTCCCAGGATCAATTAGCACAAAACAAAACCAGCTCGGTTCTACCTTTGGAAGAATCTAGAGCCATAGTAAACCAAAGACAGGCCACTTGGACTCCAGTTTCAGTCCCACCGTTAACAAAGCCTGGTGGCTTGCAGCATGCTGTATCGGTGGGCCCCCATTTTCTCTCTGTAAGGTAATCTAGGATCATTTGATCTTTGAGAGTCCTGGCAACCCTGTCTTCTACCTGCTTTGTAAATAAAGTTTTAGTGACACATACCTTCATCTATTCACTAAATACCAACTCTGGCTGCTTTTACACCTCAGTGGCAGAGTTGAGTAGCTGAGGCAGACACCTGCTATGTGGGCTAGAGCTGAAAATATTTAGTACTTGATCCTTAAAAGCAAAAGAGCTGGGTAACCACAACACCAGAGAAACTGAGGCACGGGGAGAAAAGACTATTTACCAAAACACCCTAAGGGAATCAGGACAGAAAATGGAAATGTCTCCTTCTGATTTTTCTCGGCCAAAAGTTCTCACCTGGCCCAAAGCTCACTATCTGATGATCATCTGAGCTATGCTTGAGAGCCAGCTAGAAGACCAGGAGCCTGTCTCCTGGGAGAAGCCTGTGGGCTTGAGTAGAGCCTGAGTCTCCAGTGGTAGGGGCAGTCTGCCTGGGTTCTGTCTGGCTCAGTGTCAGGCTGCAGAGCTTCTCAGAGGAGCCAGCTGAGGCTCCTGAGAGGCAGTGGTTGAGCCTGGAGTCTGAGGAGAGCTGGCCCCCTAAGCCCTTTTACCCACAGGTCACCCAGATCTAAGTAAACTTTCCTCGGCTTTTGAACCACAAGGGGACATTTCTTCTTGCCTCTGTTCTCACTGGCTGTTTCCGCCTTCTGCCATTTATTAATCTCGCTGGTTAACCATTGAACCCAGCTCAGCCTCCTCTGGTTTCCAATCCTGTTCTCCCTGTTGGCTTCAGACAAGGGCTCACACTAAACAAACCTAAGGTTCTTTTCTTTCTTTTCACAGTTGAAATCACCTGATAAAAGAGGTGGGGCTGGGGTGCTGTTTGCTAAAAAGACACTCCCTAAAGCCTGGTGAGGAGGTGAGAAATCCTTTCCAAGGCAGGCCAGCTATGCTTAAAGAAATCCATCACTGCAATACACACACACAAACACACACACACACACACACACACACACACACACGCATGCACACACACATGCATACACACATACACACAGACACACACACATGCTTACACGCACACACACATGCATACACACATACACAGACACATGCACACATGCATACACACATACACAGACATGCACACACTCACACAGCTTAATCAGAGTAGAGGCATAATTTAGAGAAGAGGTCTATAATTTCTTCATGTTTGAATCAGATTGCTTGTCTCTAAACACAAATGCCATCTGAGTTTAGCTTCCCCAGTTAAAGATGCATGCTTAGAGCAGGGAGCTTGCCAATTGTGGTAGTGGTATGGAGCTGGAGGNGGGAAGGGGAGGGGAGGGGGAGAGGAAGGGGGAGAAGGATATCAAGGAATGGCATTCTGAGCACAGGGTTTGGGGGCTTGACATCAGCCACGCCCTAGTTTCCTTTAAATTATTAGAGTTCTCTAGAATACCAGCTCTGTGAGGACCAGCATTTTATTTATGGCTACATTATGATTACATATGATTACGGCTACATCCCTAGCACCAAGCCTAATGCCCAGCAAGAGGTAGATACTTAAATATCTGTTAAATGCATGGGTGACTGGATGCAAATTAGTGGCCTGGTCACTAGTCCCAATCTTTTAGGGAGATGGACATTTCACATGCTCACTGGCTACACTTCTGATGAATCCGGAAGCCCTTCCCCAGTTAGGACAAAATTCACAAAGGACAAGGAGGAGGACACTCCTGAACCATTAACACAGCTCCAGGGAGTGTTTGTCTATCAAAAACTCAGGGACAGTGCCCAGCACAGCCCCTTTCTGTGGCTCTCTGCCTACCTTTGAAAGGGACAGATTTCCACGGTGGACATTTCTACTCTAAAGACTCCCACTGGCTGTGAGCAGTAATGTCTTGGGCAATTCATCTGCATTTATCTTTAATGCCTGTGATAGCCTCGCTGTGTGGTGTGACCCTTTTACAGCTTAGGAAAGGAGCTGCAAGTGAACTCGTCAAGGTTGGAGAGCATAGCTTGGCCTGTCCTATCTTTGGCTGACGACAGAGACTGTACTTTGTCTATCATGTATACTTCTAGTTCTATGCACAATAGTAGAATTGGCTGTTGTCCTAACTCAAGCCTGTGGGTTTACTCTCTTAGTTACTCTTTCTGCTTCTAACCAGCTCCAGAGCCTGGTGAGGCCACTTCTCTCTTGGTCTTAGTTTCCATATTCTCAAGTCCAGAGACCTGGACAAAATTACTTGGAAAAATCTCCCACGGGTGGGTCTGTAAGAGGTGACTTTTTCTCAGAGGTCGCAACTTAATTTTGCTTTGGAAATTAAAACAAGAGGAAAACCATTTATTTAAAGCAGCTCAAAATGTCTCTTGCTTTCTGCTTGGGGACACTCTTGAACACCCTGCTAAGGCCTAGCTCTGCTCCTTTAAAAAAGAGCTGACCTGGGGGCCAGGCGTGGTGGCGCATGCCTTTAATCTCAGCACTCGGGAGGCAGAGGCAGGCGGATTTCTGAGTTCGAGGCCAGCCTGGTCTACAAAGTGAGTTCCAGGACAGCCAGGGCTATACAGAGAAACCCTGTCTCGAAAAACAAACAACAACAACAACAGCAACAACAACAAAAATGAGCTGACCTGTAATAGGGTTCTGGACTCAAGTTGGCACCAGCACCAGCACCAGCACCAGCCTGTAACTTCTCACTGTGGTTTCTCTTTAGTTCAGAATGCTTCTATGTGGTGGTAACAGCAGCCAGCCCCTCTCAGTGGAAGTTCCTGGCCTCAGGCAGCCTCTGGTGGAGCCCACAGACCTGTTTGCTCCTGAAGCTAACCCCACTGTGGTGAGATGGTGGGAAAGGGTGGCTTTGGAGAAGTAAGGAGCCTGGAGAGAGTACTGAAAGGTGGGTTGGACTCTTAACTCAATCCTTGTTGCCCAATGGGGAAATGGAGACAACATCAGCACTAGCTGGGATACCGCTTCTGGTTTCCAGCGTTTCTTCACCTGGGGACCTTATAAAGGGAGCCTCTTACCAAGCCTGACCCCCCCTAGCTGGTGGTAGAGCTGGCACTCACACTGGAAACTAACTAGGCAGCTGCCTGGGATGTCCGTCCAATGAGGGCATTAGGAAAAGAAAAGGTTGTAGTCTGTGCTGGCCCAAAGGACCAAAATCTGGAGCAGCTATTCGAACATTTGGCCACTTTATTTAGGCAACCTTGGGGACAGACCATACTAAGATTAAGGCCATTAGTGATGTCCTTGCCTTGCCCTGAAACCTGTATGTATATGTGCATGTGTACACACAAGAGAACATGCCCCCTAATAATAAATAAGTAAAATATAATTAACTTTCTTTTTTGAAACAAGTTCTTAATGTCCTAGAACTTGCAATGTAGACCATATTGCCCTTGAACTTATGGATATCTATCTGCTTATTGCTGTCTCTCAAGTGAGTGCTGGGATTAAAGGCACCATGAAGAGAGGGGGCTTCTGGGAAGTGATTAGGGTGTGAGAGCCTGGCAGTCAGTAGTGGGATTAGTAAATCTAGAAGACTCTGGAGGGACCCTGTTTGCTCCCTCTGCCAGGTGAGGACACAGGAAGAATGTACCATCTAGGAGAAACGAACAGTTACCAGATTCTAGGTCTGATGGATTTTGATTTCAGATTTCCTCACCTCAAGAACCATGAACAAAACATTATTCTGTTTATAAATTCCTCAGCGAAATACTTGGTTCTAGCCACCTGAATGGACTGACACTGGCTACGAATGCACAGGACAAAACTGCTCTGTTGCTAAACATATAAATTGCTTGCAGTTTTCATACAGATGACTTTGAGTATTCTTCACACGGCTGTTGGTACATACATGCATGTGTTCAGGTTGAGTGGGCACAGTGCTAGAATGTTCTTGTGTTCATCATTAGTTGATAAGGTCAAGCATGGACTACTGCTAATTCAAATGGAGCACTACTATCTTATAGATGCTCCTCAGATTATTCCAATGAACAAAGTGGCAAAGGTTAAAAATCACACCCACATCTCACCAGGGATCACGTTTGAGATATGCATGCATTATCTCCATGTCCTGTCTAGTTTTATGTCAGCTTGACACAGTTAAGAGTCATTTGGGAAGAGGGATTCTCCATTGAGAAGATACCTCCATAAGATATGCCTGTAGGTAAGTAAGACTTTAGTGCATTTTCTTAGTTGGTGATTGATATAAAATAGCCCAGCTCACTGTGAGCAAGGCCACCCATGGGCAGGCGGTCCTGGGTTCTATGAAAAATCAGACTGAGCAAGCACTCTTCCATGGCTTCTGTATCAGTTCCTGTTTCTAGCTCCTACCTTCAGTTCCTGCCCTGACTTTCCTGGATAATGGACTACAAGCAAAGATGAAATAAATTCTCTCCCTTTCCCTGCTCCCGAAATTGCTTTTGGTCACGAACTTTACCTACAACAACAGAAACCTTAACTAAGACAATCCTCAAAGGGCTCATGTTTTGAAAGCATGATTTCCAGCCTGTAGTCCTGTTGTACAGTGGCTGGATCATGGAGGTGATCTGCCTTACCACAGGCTAAATACCAAGGACCTGGCCAACCGTGACTGCAGCTCTGATCTGTAAGCCAAAACACATCTTCTCCTTCAGGATGTTTTCTCAGGCCTTTATAAGATAAGAAAACTAACCCACACTTTAATAGGTAGCCAAACCAGCCCTAGTGCCCATCCTTGCTTTGAAACTTCTTATCAAACGCTGATAATACTTTGAAACTCTTATCAGACCCTAGGGAAGGAAAGAAGTTAGAGGAGGCAGCATAGACCATCTTTCAATTGAGGGCCTCATCTTCTGTTGGTGGCAAAGGAGTCTGGGAATTTCTGCCCCTTTGCACATAGATCTCCTTCTGTTGGAATGCCCCCTTCCCTTGCTCACAGGGCAGTGGCAGACATCTTCTAAGATGTAACTCAGTACGGGTCTACATGTCAGCAAGCTGTGTCCTTGCCCTGTTTTGTAGGCAGAATCACCTCACCCCAGCGAGCAGCCAGTGCCCTGTGAGGCTGAAGCTCCCTGAGGACCTGACCTCACAAAGCCAATGCTCTGTGTGCATCCTTAATTGGACCAGGATTTTTCTGACAGTGAATAGACCATGTACTGTCCTTTCTTCTTCAATCTGAGCATAATCTTTACATAAAAGGTGCTCAGCAGGCATGTATTGTGGTAGTCTGTAACGTGACTAGACGAACCTATAATTAACTAGACTAAATTAATCTGTAATGTGATAGAATTATTAAAGGCATAATGTAATACTATGAGGGCATCTCTTGGAATAGGCATATACTGGATTCAGCTACCATCCAGTTCCAACTTGGTTACAGTTAGATGGAGGTCAGGACAGGAATTATCAGAAGATTCCATTGGATTAAGCACTCTCAATGGTCCCTACTCCACATGTTTGGTGTTATGCTGCAATGGTTAGAAAGACAAGTGGTTGGGCGGGCAGTTCCCTGCATAGGGCATCCTTAAGGCAGGACAATAGCCAAACGTCGTATATGACAGTGGCTTTCCTTCCTTCCATGAATATTTTCTGAGAGACTTCGGGTGTAGCTATCAGGGTTCCTGTGACTTCCTCGGAAGCACACATCATCACCACGGCCGCTCTTGAATGATCAAACTGGAAGTTACAGAGCAGGGTGGATTAGGATGAAGGGATTTTACGGAGACATGATACAAATTGTTATAGCTAATCTCTTATCAGACTTGGGCTTAGAAACCCCTAAAAGATTAGAAAAGCGCACCTTAGGCATTCTCTGTGATGTATTGTTGTGGGTGACTAGACCCTGAGGGCTCTGACCTAATCATTGAGTTATTCTCTTGATGGAGTCTTGTGATGGCTACTGACAGAAGTGGTGAAAAGTAGTAGGGGGCAGGGCTTACTTAGTTGGAGGAAGTATATGCAGTGGTAGTTTTGACTAAACTTCTTTGATTTCTGGAGGGTTTCACTGGACACGGACACACACACACACACACACACACACACACACACACACGTCAGTTAATTTTTGACATGGGGTGATTAATTCAAAGTTTGAGCACTCCTAAACCTTATGCTGCTACAAATGCTTCTTTCAGTACTCCTAAGACTCCTAAACCTTCCCCTGCTACCCCAGGCCTAACTGGGGAAGTGTCCAGTTGCTACTTATCTGAATTCTTATATGGCTGACTTGCTTTCTCTCCTGCAGCTCTTACGTCCCATCTCCCCCCCCCCCCCAACACACAAAGTCATGGTGATTCTCTGGCTCTCTTTTTCCCAGTTACTCGCCCACACAAATATAAAGGTTCCGTCCCTCTCTGGAACTTGATGAGGAACAAGCCATTGGCTCTTTATTGATTGAACAAAAAACCAACTGGGGACAAGGACCTTCGGTGTTTAGACACACAGATTCCAGATTAATTCAAAGCATTAGAACCAACCCCCAACAAGTCTATCCTTGGGGCTATGGCCCTGTAGGCTATAGCCTCCCTTAGTCCATTTCTGTAGTCCTTTCCTCTGCTTTCTGTCCATCATGAAATGAATGCCCTCTGCCACCTGCTCTTGCTTCCACAGGCTCAGACATAATGAAGCCCGCATACACCTATGTCCCAGGATTTAGGAGGCCAAGGCAGAAGGCTGACCTCGGCTAAGTAGCAAGACCCTTTCTCAAACAAATCAATACAAACAATCCACGCACAACAAAACTCTGGGAATAATGAATACAGGACAAAAACATCTGATGTACAATACAGGACTTTAAATAAAATACTTTTTTTAAAAAAAAGAATGCTTCACTAGGGTTTTGAGTCTCAAGTCCATATAACATCCCATAATGATATACCTTATTAAGATAAGCCTTTGAAGCTTTGGGAGCAAGTCATCACTCATGAATCTTTACCAAGTCAAGGGACAGAGACTGAGAACGAGGCCGGATTCTATGACACAAATTAGAGGAAGCACTTGATTGCCTAGGGGCAGCTCTTCAAACATTTGGTACAAGTTTAGTTCAGGCACCATGCCTCTGTTCAACTCCCTGAACTCAAACTTTAAACGACCTTGAACTACTCCTTGTTCGGTTCGTTACCTTGGACATGTCACAAGTTACGACAGTAAGTATTATCACTTGTTAATCCTTTCTTAACTGAAAGTGTAATCAATCGAAACGTGGCAACAGTGTCTTATGACTCTACCACTAGTTGTATATCTTTCCTTCCTAATCAAAACCGAGTACTGACCTTAGAACTTCTTCTTCTTCTTCTTCTTCTTCTTCTTCTTCTTCTTCTTCTTCTTCTTCTTCTTCTTCTCCTCCTCCTCCTCCTCCTCCTCCTCCTCCTCCTCCTCCTCCTCCTCCTCCTTTCTTTTTGAGACAGGATCTCACTACTTAGCTTTGGCTGTCTTGGAACTCTATAGATCAGTGTGGTCTTGAACTTACAGAGCTCAACCTGCCCCTGCCTCCAAAATGCTGGGATTAAAGATATGTACCACTACCACCCAGCCATAGTTTGGACTTTTCAATCCATGGTGGTTAATTGGATCTTTGCTGAGGCAGTACACCACGGTAGCAACACATAGTAGGGAAGGCCTGTTTATTTCATGGCAGACAGAAAGCAAAAGACAGGCAGAAAAGAAAGGGGCGGGATGCCTCTGGTTTAAAGAGGGGAGGGGTCCCGTATCTGCTCAGGACTTGGGTGAGGCGGGAGTTTCGACAGCACATCCCTGCCACCCCCCACCCCCCCATCCCCGCAGGTATCGAGCTGTGAGAAGCTGAAGGACCTCCCCCTCCCCTTCCAGGGGTGGAGAAGCTCAGTCTGAGGTCCCTGGAGAGCTGCCAGAGTTAGGATGGGGGTGGGAGGGTGCACAAAGGCAGAGGATGTTATGTTCTCAGACTCTTGGTTATCCCAGATGCCACTGGATGCCTTGGAGGAGCTAAGAATGGAGTGAGGGCTGGATCTAGCCTGGGGCTGAAGGGAAAAGGGCAGGAGGAGAGCTCTGGCTGGTTCCTGAAGGGAGGAGAGCATCGTTGACTTGCCTGGTGGGTGGCTTGGTGGAATCCATAGCTGGGAGCACAGAGAGGCCTCCTGCGAGAGATTTGAAAAGGCTCTTTAAGACAGCTATGGTGTACTTACACATATAATAAATAAAATAAATCTTTAAAAAATTGCATTAAAAAAAAAGAAAAAAGAAAAGGCTCTTTAGAGGAAGCCACACTCCATTGTTTCCAGGGAGGATCCCAATGAAAAGAGGCAGTCTATGGTTTTAAAGCATTTATTGTCATGGTCTAGAGTTGTGACCAGTGAAACCGTACCCCACTTTCTCAGGGCAGGCTTAAGGTTAAATACCTTTTGCAGGGAGGAGTGTCTGGGAAGGGGAGCTTAATTGGCTAAGCCCTTCAGGCCTTTAGGTGCCTTATTAAAACGGAGATCTGTCTTGAGGCTATGTGATCTGTGGTCACGTCCTCTACCTGTGGAGGAGCTTGGGGCATTGCCCTTATGTGACTGATGGCCACAGAATTATGGAGAGCTGAGGCCTCTTGTCAGGAGCCTGGTATCCAGGAATGTGGCAAAACACCTACTGTCCCTTGCAGGATCACCTGCTGAGTCACTAGGGTTTTAGACCTAGCTCAACTAGAAACTAGACTGCCTTTCATGGTCCTATAGGTGCCGATCTCCACTTTCAGGGCATGCTTTCAAGGAGATCTTGTAGAAGTTCTAGGTTCAATTCCCAAAAACCCACATCGGGCCACCTGTAACTCCATTTCTAGAGAATCCAATGTCCTTTGGGCCTCCTTGGGAACCTGTATTCTTGTGTTGCACATAAACTAACAGGACACACACAAACACACAGTTTTTACAAAAAAAACCTAAAAATAATGACAAATAGAGGAACTTTCAATGACCTAGCTCCTTTTCACTAGGACCAAATTCCTAAAGTTTTCTCTCCTCAATACCAACACAAGCCATGCACTGAGCCTTTAACCCGGGGGTCTTTAGGGGAGCATTGCACAACAAAACGATAGCAGTGCTCCTTGTCAGAGCCTTGTTATACAACTGTTTGATGGACAGCGTGTGTGAATACTACTTCACAAGTTTGAGTGCTAGCTAGCATGCGCAAAAAACTTGAGTGAGAAAGGGATCACTGTTACAATTATATTCAAATACACACACACACACAGAGAGAGAGAGAGAGAGAGAGAGAGAGAGAGAGAGAGAGAGAAAGGCTAGACAACAGACTACACAGCAGAGCCATGAAAACCTCTACCTTTCCTTCTCTGTGCCTTTTGCATTTGCCAAGTGTCACATGACGATTGTATATAGTTTTTATCATCACAATATAAAATTAAACGTGAGGTGATATGCCACTGGGTAATTAGGGCTACAGCCAGGTCACCAAATCTTTACCCCTGAAGCTTTTGACCCTAGGTGTGGCCTAGGCTGTCTAAACATCCCTGGTTCATGTGAAGTAGCATCATTAACTGCCTGAGAGCACTACTGGGTGGTCTCGTGTTGTTTCTTACCTTCGCCATACTCTGTTATCAGTGTTATTCAATTAGAGTGTTGGATGGTAGAACCTAGTCCGAGAAACTTCAGAAGCCACAAGCACTTTCCTTTAAACTCATTTGATCCTCTCCATAGCCCTAAAAGTTCATAGGTACAAAATGAATCTTCTCATTATTTGACCTAATAGAAGAGAGAGGTTCACTGGCCTGGAGCCACACAGATGTTGAGAGGACTAAAGATTCCAAAGCAGATCTCCAGGCTTTAAACCCTGGTCTATCATCTACATCAGGATTCCTTTTGCATATTAACAGTGGATTCCTGTCCCTTTTATGAAACGCCAGCCAGTGTCCTGACTCTGAGACCCCAGATACTAGGACTAGGATTTCTTCCTCATTTATGTTTTCTAAAAGGTTTTTGGGCAACCCTCACACCCCCCTCTGAATCATTCTCTATTCCATCTGCTCCTCTTCTGGCCTTGTTTGTGGGGCCACACACCAGTGGGTCAGCATCGAAAAATCAGAATTACAAAGGGCCCCAAAGGTCACTCTCCCGAGAAGCCCTGCCTGCCTTTTACAGACCCTTCTGTGAAAAGTCTTTCCACATGCTCTCCAGGGGCCCAGGGCCAGGGTGATAAGCCTCCCTTCCTCTCCACTGAGCCACCACGCTTTCTGCTGGATGGCCTGCATTCATTGAGGCTGCCTGGTGTGAGGCAGCGTGATTCGGGCTTTTGCACAAGGGTATTGTGCACAATGGAGAGATCTGAGCGTTCCAACAGGAAAGAAAATCAGAAATGCCAAGGCAAGGGGTAACAAAAAAAAAAAAAAAAAAAGCTAGAGCACAACCAATCCCAAGGGCTGAGAAAAAATTGTGTACGTGGGGGGTGGGGGTGAAAGGGTGGGGGTGAAAGGGTGGGGGTGGAGCTCTTCTGAGAAGATTACACCTATGGGCAGCTGGGGTCAAAGAGCCTGGCTAGCCCTCCTGAAGCGTTCTTTGGGATCCTTTCTTTTCTGTGTCTGGCTTCAGACAACTCCCTGTTCTGTCTAACAACAACCAGGAACCCCCCCCCCCCACCCACCCTTCTCCATACTGAGTGGCCAGAATGACAGTGTTTGGTCAGCTTGATGAATCTTTCACACAAAGTGACTTAGTAAAAAAATATATATATCAAGATTTCTGATCATTTTCTCTTAAGATTCTTCCCACCTGCGCTAAGAAAGAGAAACTGGATCTCCCTTTGCCCACAAAGTCAGTTGCTTTTATTTTATGTAGGACGTAAAGAAAGGGGTACCGCATCCCTAATAGCAACTCACCGAGTAATATGCTTTTAAACAGGGAACAAGCAAAAAAAATATATTAAAGGTCCTCTCCCTAAACCGTAATGGAAGCTTTGTTAATTAATAGAGTCATTTAAAAAAGCAGGACTGTATTCAGTTTGATGAAATAAATACTTTGTGTTGGGATCCAGAAGGACTTATATGCATGGAACCTATTAAAGCCTTTTAAGAGCCTACATTTGTCTCACCCTCCAAGTAAAATTCTTCCGTGTTAATAAACATTCCATCATGCGTATCCAATGTGAAGGATCTCAGCGAAAGAAGTTGCATTCCTTGGTCTCTGGGAGACTATGAAATAGTCTCATGTAAATAAAGAGAGGATTCTTGTTAGATTCATGCATCAGAGAATTGTAAGCCTCAGACCTCAAAAGTTCTTCACCCAACGTGGTCATCAGTAGACCCCATCTGATGTCTCAGTCCCTCTGAAACTGGTGGGAAACCAGTTGCACACCAGGTTAGCGCTTGCCAGGTACTTGGAATGTGTTCGTTCACTTTTCATCATCACGATAGCCCTGTGAGATGTGTGATCTCCATCTTTGAATGAAGAAAGAGGGTCAAAGAAAGACTCCAGGATGACAGAGCCAGCAAACAGAACTTAACTTTTGTTGTCTCGTCACTTTTCCAGCCTTCTCTCAATGCTGTCACCTCCTGAAGCTGGTTCTTCCAATGTGAGGTCATTTATATTGTTTATAGATTCCATGCTTGTACTGAGTTAGACCTCCAATGCACCCCATAGCCTGACTCCTCAGGTGTGGACCCAGACCCTGAGACCTTTAGGAGATAGATGCTCATGTAAGGAATTATCATTCAGGACCATCTTCCAAGTGTTTGGTTTCTATGCTGCCAAGGCTGAGGAATGCTGGGAATCAGGAGGTGTTAGGGGCTAGCTAGTCTAGGATGAAGAGGCGGAGGGTGGGGGTATCAGTTCCCACACCACAGGCTCAGCTCAGGAAGGAGACGGGAGTTCTGATAAGAAGCAGGCTCCAGATTCTGCCCAGTGTTCCGACTGCAAGCAGTTTCCTGGTTCTTGGATGGCAGTGACCTGGAAATACAAGCCACAGAAATGATGCCAAGGAGGCACTGCCAAGTTCCCCAGACAGTTACACCCTCTGTCTCCGCAGCCCTTTGTAGACATCTCTTGACCATGGTATCCCATCATGAGCTGTTTACACTTACGCTCTCTTTCCTGGACTCTACTTCTGCAGTATACGGACTGGCAAACTGGCATGACCCGTTTTTGGGAATAAAGTTTTATTGGAATACAATCTCACGCCTATTTTTGCAAGTAAAATTTTGCCGAAACAGATTCGTGTTCATTCATTTTTTTGCATTGTGTATGGTTGTGGAGTAGTCTTGATGGAGTCTATACAAGCTACACAGATTATATGGCTGGTTTTGTATCTCTCTGCAAAATTTTTTTGAGAGCAAGAATAAAGTCATCCTGTGTCTCTTTGGAGTTTTGTATCCCACTGGTTTAGCCAGAATTAGCATTAGGTTTTTACCTAGCACACCCAGCAATACACTACTCTATGGTATGTGTATATATTTCATCCCCTTGGGTCTGTTCTTCTACATCAGTTCTCAAACCTCCTAATTCTATGACCCTTGATAGACTTTCTCACGTTGTGGTGACCCACAACCACAACATTATTTTTGCTGTTACTTCATAACTGTAATTTTACTACTGCTATGAATCATAATGTAAATATCTGTGTTTTCCGATGGTCTTAGGTGACCCTGTGAAAGGGTCATTCAACTACAAAGTGGTTTTGACCCACAGGTTGGAAACCCCTGCTCTGCAGATTCCCTGACTAAAGAATCCAGGGCCTTGTAAGAAACCAAAATCAATCAACCAAATAAACAAATAAAAAACATTAGTTCCCCAAGATAGACTGGCTGGAGACTGGGGTAGCTGCCTTTCTTTGATCTGATGTTTGTGTCCTATCTAAAGTAAACAGACATTTGTTCATGTTTCCCCAGGAAAACTCATGCACCACACATGGGAACCCTTGCAACTGTAGTGGGCTCTGAAGTTTCCTGGGTGAGACAGAGAGGTGACAGACACCAAATGGGCAATACACAGTCACTAAGGGAGAACAGAGACAGGGCTTTCACCAGAATGCTGCAAGGGGAGAGCTCTTTGAAGTTGTAGTCCCTAAAGCTGAAGGTGCTCTGGGACAGCCCCAGTCCTGCTTGATTTGCATACACTGAATTGCTCCGGATAGCATCAACAGAAGGGACTTGGTCACAGCAGGGAACCACAGCCCTAAACTGATTCTTTGCCTAGGCTTCTTTTTTTCAGCTTCATGGCCACGTGACCACAAAGGGAGTGGGTCCCACCAGGGAAGAACCTACTGCTCAGTCAATGTGTATACAATACAACTCTTCTACCCCCAATCTTTCTCAAAGAAACCTGAGGACATAACTGGAAAGCATGACTTACTGTCAGGATAAGAGTTTATAGCAACCGGGTGCTCAGTGGGGTTTTTGGGGGGTCTATCTCACAGTGGTACAGCCATAGCCCAGGCAGCTATTTCCTCGGCTCCAGAACTGTTGATTATAGAAACAGACATAGGAGTTTTTAGCAGAATCTCCACACTCATTGCTCTCTGTACAGAGTACGAGCCACTGTGGTAAGTCAAGGGAGCCCGCAGCATGGATGGGAAAGATGCAGACGGTGACTATGGTCACATGCTCCATTCGTCCTGAGTATTCATTCGGCCTTTGTCAACATACATGGTTCATGGAGAATAAAAATGGATTGTCATAAACTTAACTGGATGATAACGCCAATGTAACTTTTTGTTGCTAAGGAAACCATACAACTTCTGGAAATTATTCATCTGGCAAGTTTAGCTACCCCTACCCTGGTATCCTATAATGTTCACCAGAATCTGTTTGTTTTTAGCTAGCACACCCAACAATACACAACTCTCCTGTCTCAGGCCTGCAACTTCTCGGTCTATGACCATGACCTAGTCTTAGAGACCTCAGCCGCCTTCATGCTCCATGCGCTGTAGATTAGACCACATATCACACACTTGCCTGTGCTGAAGATATAATGAAAACTGGTCCTCAAAGAGCATAAACAGCTATTACTCTAGATATCTTACTGAGAAATTGCAAGCAGATCAAGGGAAAGGAATCCCAGAGAAATTCAGGGCCTGGTTACTTTGGGTTTGAAGACCTAACTGCTCAAGGCTTAGGATCTTGGCAAGTGAAGATATGTCATCTATTGTGGAGAAGTTGTAGGGTCTGGTCCCTCTGCCCACCACATGGATGGTGGAACACCCAGTAAAGCTCTGGAAGTAACTGAAGCCTTTGGACACGCTCTCCCAAAGGATCTGTTGAGTAGGTCAAAAGAGTGTTGAATGTGAGCAGAGAAATGTGAAGGCTCTGAAAAAGATTCAACCTACTAAGCAAGGTGTTCATCAACCTGAAGTGGACTCAGCATTCCCACTTGTGCTGTGAAGATGAGGAAGCTGTACAGAACTATTTGCAGGTAGGTCCCAGGAGGTTAAGTCACACCATGGACCTTTAGGACCGACTTAGGTACTAACCATGCCCTGTAAGGAAGGTTTCTGCTTTGCTCTTAGGCCTAACAGAACCTAAGTCCTGACCCAACCCCCAAGCGACTGCCACTATTGTCTCTGTGCATTTCCAGTCCGCTCTGTGCCCATCGGCGTGTGGTATTACCTACCGTTGCTTTTCCCGCTAATGCATAGGAATGTCAAGTAACCGTCCAGCACAAAACCTTACCCGACACCAACATCTCTCCACGGTTCCTGCTGGGTAACTGTTCTCTGGTCTTTGACGGTGCCTTTCTTGGTTGTCTGTTGCCATAATAAAATAGCAGTGCTGGGATTAGGTAATTTACAGAGGACAGAAGTTTATCTGGTTTATAGCTCTAGAGGTCGGAGTTTCTGAGAGCGTGGTGCAAGTGTCCCCCGAGTACAGTGAAGTGGGCGTGGTCTGGTGAGGCAGAGCAAGCTTGCTACCTTGGCTTTCTATGTCTGCAAAGCCATCACAGGGACCCATTCCCCACGATATCTATTTATTTTCCCCAAGCTCCCACCTTCAAAGAGCATTGGCATAAGAATATTTAGGAAGGGGGCTGGTGAGATGGCTCAGCGGGTAAGAGCACCCGACTGCTCTTCCGAAGGTGATAAGTTCAAATCCCAGCAACCACATGGTGGCTCACAACCATCCGTAACGAGATCTGGCTCCCTCTTCTGGAGTGTCTGAAGACAGCTACAGTGTACTCACATATAATAAATAAAATAAAATCTAAAAAAAAAAAATAATATTTAGGAAGGGCCCACTCAAACCACAGCATGAAACTTCTCTTACTCAACCATGGCTGTGATAGCCAATCCTAAAACAAAGCCCTAACAGATCTATTTCTCTCTTCAAACCTTTCAGAATTCTCAAACCCTCTTCAAACTTTTCCAGACTGGAAACATTACTTGTTATATGCGTGACTATATTTAATTTCCATAACAGCTCTGCCTAAAAGAGAACATTTTCCAGCTTGACAGAGGCAGAAGCTGACAATGAATAGCAGTTTGCCCAGTGTCTCACGCCCAGTCTGTGGGTAGCAGAACTGGAAGCCACTCATGTACATCTGTCTCCAGAGCCTGGAGGAGCAGGAGGTCCAGGCTAAGCTGCACCCAGGGCCTCCCTGAGGGAGAGTAACTGCGGCCATTATTTCTGCGGCTTCTTAACTGACAGAGCCAACGAGGCTACTGGATCTTCCCATGTCTCAGTAACCAACATGAGTTAATACTGAACTTTAAAACATAGATTAACTCATGAAATACTTCAAATATGTGGCGCTATCTAGAGAACAACATAGCAGACATTCTTATAATCAACATAAAAAAAAAACTCTTTATTCTTCTCATTCAGCTTAAATTTATTTCATATCCTGTTGCTGTTTTCTTTTGTTTTTGGTTTGGTTTGGTTTGGTTTTTTTTCGAGACAGGGTTTCTCTGTGTAGCCCTGGCTGTCCTGGAACTCACTCTGTAGACCAGGCTGGCCTCGAACTCAGAAATCCGCCTGCCTCTGCCTCCCCAGTGCTGGGATTAAAGGCGTGCACAACCACGCTGTTGCTGTTTTCTTATGTTGAGATAAGGCCCCATGTAACCCAGGCTGGCCTCAGACTCACTATGTAGCATAGGCTAGCCCCAAATTGCTGATCCTCCTGCCTCCACCCCTCTAGTGCTTCAGTTACAAGCATGCGCGTCACTGAACTCTGCTTTATATCAGACCTTAAAATATACTCTGAGGACCTGTATTCAAACTCAGGACTGCCAAGAAGAAAAATATAGAGAGGTGTTTTCTTTTCTTTTCTTTTCTTTTCTTTTTCTTTAAGCATTTTGCAAGCCTCCATCAATATAAATGAACCAGTAACTGTGCTGTTAAAATGCAAACAAATAGCAAAGAGTAACTAAAAATAATAAATTTGAGTTATGCACTGAGAGCGAAAGGGAAATTCTAAACGCACAAAGACGACTTAGTAGTACTGAGTGCATTGGAAAGATGGACAACAAACGCCTATCAACATTCAGAGCTGGCTTCTCCGACACCGAACTAGTGTAGCCTCAATTCTTTCTGTTCCTTTCTTCACTTTCCGTATTACAAACCTTCCTGAAGTCTCAGTTCACCTCCTTCTGACCGACCGCCTGGGCCCAGCCACACATCCACTGCCAGCCTGACTCCATCCAGTACTTCCAGAGGTCTTCTGTGTGTGGAGGCTTTCTCCTCGGGGCTTTCTCCTGAGATGCCATTCATCATGTTCATCTACAAGTACACATTTAAACCTGAAATTGATTTGGTAGGACATCAGCCTCCCGTTGTGTGTTTGGAATGCCTCACAGCCTGGTTGACTGGTAAGACCTGAGAAAAGATCACTGAGAACAGGTTTGGGTGAGTGTGCGTGGGGCTAGAGTGCTTCTTAGCAGTGTAGGCTGTGCAACCATTTTGGAATACTGCTTCAGCATATCTTTTGAAGACGAAGATGCTCTCACTTTTTACAGCCCAGCAACCTGTAGGAGAATCCTAATGGAAGAGTGTTCAACGAGGATGAAGAGTGCAGGACTTGGATGGAGGATGCGCAGAGGGGTGAAGGATGCACAGCACATATGCAGAGTGCACATCAGACATGCAGAATGCTCAACATGGACGCGGAGTGCACAATCCAGACATGAATGTTTCCATCATCACCGTTCAAAGAGGTCTCAAATTGGAAATAGCACAAATGACCACTGAGAGTCACGTGAGGCGTTCTCTGATCTGTTCTAACTATGAGGCTTCACATGGGTGGGTGGGGTTGCTCCCCATCTGGAGAGCAGGAAGCCAGATTTGAGGACCCCTGCTCAGGATTTCACTGCACAGAGGCCAGAGACAACCAGAGAGACCTGGAGTACTTACTCAGGTATGGTAGGAGAGAAGCAGGGAGCAGAGGCCACCATGAGATCACTCCTGGTGGTAGGGGTGTGGCAGGAGGGAGCGCTAATAGCATCCCGTTGTTTGGCCTGCACAGTAGCTATGCAAGTGCGCCATAAAGAGTTATTTTGCTGTAATGTATGGACTATTCTTGTGGTATGCTGTTCTGGACAACACAAAACACCACACATCACAGCACCTGTAGTTCCATAGGGGCAGTGCCGAGGTTACTTTATAAAGTTCTTCTGGGAAGCTTCAAATTCTCCACTGATGACTGACATGGACTTTGTTTTCTGTCCAAGAAACATGGCTTTCTTCGATTTCTTGAGTTTCAAAGTCGGAACTTTCGTTTTGTTTGTTTGTTCGTTTGTTTGTCTGTCTGTGCAAAGTGTTCGTCATTTGATGGGGTTTGTCATGTGTGTTGTCAGATAGTTGAAATCTGCAGTGTAAGCTGCACCACCAGGAGTGAGGGGGTGCACCAGATTACCCCAGGGATAACTGATAACCAAAAGAAAAAAAAAGCATAGTAAACCATGAAAACAGGGATCAACGGGAGATTTACTGTGCAATTTGTTCATCCATTTCTAGGGAAGAGGACAGTAAAGCCCAGAGACTGGAAGAAACTTCCCTAACCCTAATATAACAAAGCAAAAGTCCAGGTTCTGGATGGAGGCTCTCCCTGGAGCCCATGGGAGCAGCTCCCAAACCATTAGACCACCACCTGTCACCAAAATTAGGAATCAGCGTCCTGAAAAATCAGGAATCCTGAAAGTCCCCCAATTTCTGCTTTGGAACAATCTACCCAGCCTCCTAGGTCTCTTGATTCTCTTTCATCTCAAAATTAACCAATCATCCCTCATTGATTTAATGCAGTTTCCTTTCATAGACCGACTCCTGTCTTCCCAGCCGTCAATCCTGTGATTGCTTCCCATTGCCTGCCTTCTAAACCAGATCACCATGATGTTGAATGCCCTTGGCTGGCTTGCTTGCTCTATCTATCTATCTATCTATCTATCTATCTATCTATCTATCTATCTATCTATGTTCTTCTTCTTCTTCTTCTTCTTCTTCTTCTTCTTCTTCTTCTTCTTCTTCTTCTTCTTCTTCTCTTCTTTTTCTTCTTCTTTTTCTTCTTCTTCTTCTTCTTCTTTTAGACAGGGTCTCACAATGTAGCTCTGGCTAGCCTAGAACTCATTATGTAGACCAGAGTAGCATAAGGTCCAGTGATCTGCCTACCTCTATCTCCAGATTAAAGTGAGCAGCACCATCACACCTGGCCTCCTGATTCCTTTGTCTATCTACCTACTAGCAGCTGCAAGCTACCGGCTGAACCTCCTGCAGCAGGCACAGGCTAGTCAGGCACATGCTAGTCACCATGACTCCCTACATGTTTTCCCTCTATCCTGTCCACTCTCTCTTACAGTCCAATTCATCCTTCAAGACCCAGTGTGAACACCCGTTCTGAAAAGTTTTTGCCTGATGTCTCTAGCCAGACTCCATTCCCCTCTCTCTGTGGATTTCTCCTCACCTTTATCTGAGTCCTTCCTGGCTAACATTTATTTGCCCGACCCTCTTCCCCATAGACCTTAAACTCCAATGAGAAGGGTTATGTCTTATTTTCTTTCTTTCTTTCTTTCTTTCTTTCTTTCTTTCTTTCTTTCTTTCTTTCTTCTTCCTTCCTCTTTCTTCTTCTTTTTAAGATTTCTTTATTTATTATATGTAAGTACACTGTAGCTGTCTTCAGACACTTTTTCTTCTCTCTCTGGCCCAAAGATTTCTTTATTTATTATATGTAAGTACACGGTAGCTGCCTTCAGATGCACCAGAAGAGGAAGTCAGATCTCATTATGGATGGTCGTGAGCTACCATGTGGTTGCTGGGATTTGAACTCAGGACCTTCAGAAGAGCAGTCAGTGCTCTTAACCACTGAGCCATCTCTCCAGTCCCTTATTTACTTTCTCATTCCCAGAATCTGATACAAAACAGCACCAGCTCGTTAGTTCATAAATGATCTGTGGTGCTCACTTAAGTTCATATCCAGAGGTGACAGCTTATATGATGTGGTTGCAAGCTCTCCTGTGAAAGTCTGGCCAGTTCTTCACAGAGCACAATGGCTGAAACAGAGCTAGGGGCAGATGGGCGGAGTCCCTTCCTGACCAGTGTGTACCAAGGGATGTTGGACCCTCACAGGGTCTAGTCATTTGAAGAGCAGGCCTGGCCAGAAGTCCACCCGAATCAGACTTTGCTTGCCCTCTTGAGGGACTCCACAGGCTGGCAAGGTGAACCAGAACACGGAGAAATGGAAAGTTTCTCCTTCAAAATGTTTTTTGGGAAACTTGAACCAGAAACCAATGCTTCGGGCCCAGCTTGTCTGGTTTTCTTTTTTCTTCCAGACAGGACTCTGTGAACCGTCCCCTCTGCCCTGTGAAGGGCTGTCATAGGAGCAGCATGATTCTGCCCGAAAGACTTTCATGTGGCCTCCCTGCTAGGCAAACACTGTCTAGAGACCCTTAGAAGGCAGTTTTGAGAACCTGGCTGGTCTCCCAGGCCAAGCACGGAGACTATTTGTCAAGGGAAAAGCACACAAATAATTGTCGGCAAAATACACACATTTTCGTTTTCTTTTGAGCCATTGAATAAATCGTCCTGTGTGATCCTGGGGCCTGAGACTGGAGGTGGTGTGGTCCTGGACCTGAGCCACAGCCTCCTGGAAGAAGGATTCTGTCCCATTTGAACACCCACATGAACACACACGACCCTGCTTTGCTTTTATCCAGCTGGGCACTCTGGATGGAGCTGAAAAGGTCTGTCATCTGGAGGCTGGCCTTTTCCAGGAGCTGGGCAGGTACTTACAAGCCTTTCAGTGGTAGAAATTGTCCTCAGAACCCTCTCAATGCATAGAACAGAGAAGTCCAGCAAGGAAAGCCCTGTTGTCAGCTGTGTCCCAAGTGCCATCTATACAAAATTACCCCAGCTACCTGGCAAAATCTCGGACTTACAGACAGATATCCCAAGAAGCAGGCTGTGGCTGCTGCTGCTGTTGCTGTTTTGAAATAGGGCCTTACTGTGTAGCTCAGGCTGATCTGGAACTTTCTAAATAAACCAGTTTGTCTGTGTACTCACAAAGATCTGCCTGTCTCTGCTTCCTGGGTGCCAGCATTAAAGGTGTGTAGCACTACTCCAAACCTGAGTACCATGGCTTTGATTGGCATCTCCAGCCTGAGAACCTATGTTATGCTACCTTTCTGAGCTAACACAGGCTGAGCTCATGATTCGAATGTCTCTAGTGGCTCCTCTGTCTGGCTGCGGGTGTCTGCCTCTCCAGCTGCCCTTCGTTCATCCTGGTATTTCTCACCTCTCCCTCATGCCCCTTGCATCTAAAGCTACACTGGAGCCCGGCATGGTCTCAGAAAGACTCTAATACTGCCCCTCCTCCCTGTCTCCATCTGCACACACTTGTTCCTTGTCCCACTTGGGTACAAAGTGGTGACATTATTCATGAGAGCAACAGCATCTGCTGTCACTAGGCTTTGAAGCTCTGTGTAGTCTCAGGAGGGCTCTGTAAGATAGATAGGGCACTTTGTATGTGGGGGGGGGGCTCACTCAAAGTTTATTACAAGTAACAATTTTGCTAAATGTCTCTGTGGACTTCTGGCACATATGGTTTAAAGATTTACCAAATTTATGTAATCGTCCCCCAGTATCCGTGGGAGATTGGCTCCGGGAACCCAACAGATACCAGAATCTAGGTGTGTTCAAATTTCTCATATAAAATGCTCCAGTATATGCATATAACATATGCATACCACCCTTTAATTATTTATTTAAATCATTTCTCAAATACCTAATACACTGTGAATGCAATAGACATGACTGTTACGCAGTATTGTTTAGGGAATAATAAGAAAAATATTTGCACGCTCTCTATACAAATACATGTTTCAAATATTTTCAGCCTGTGGTTGTTTAGATTCATGGATGCTGAACTCCCAGATTTGCGGGGCCAACTATAATCTTTCCCCTCCACACATCTTCTTCCAGTGTCAACCATCAATTAAAGTGAATGTCATTTTGAGGAAACCCTTTGTGTGTGAGCGATGCTTCTTTGAAGGCATGCCTGGCTAGTCTCAAGGAAAATGAGGAAGAGCCCTGGGAACAGGTGGCCGTGATCCCTGTAGACCCTACTCCTGCTTCTCCTTTTCAGATGCTGGATCTGGAAAAATTCGCTGCTCCCGCACACAGCGTGCTGAAAAGGACCGCACTTCCTGCTTCATGGAGGAGGTGTCCTAAGATGAGGAAGGACATCTGGTGGTCGCACTTAGCGATACCTGACCTGTTCCCATCCTTCATGAGCTACTTTTTCAGATAACACCTCTGGAAGGATCACTAAGCCTTGAAGAGAGAGCAGTTCCTAAGTCCCCACCATTTAAATGAGGAACTACTTGATGATGAGGTCTTTCAGAGTGGCCACCTCACTTAAGTTTTTTAAAAAATTGTATTGTTTTTATTTTATGTGCCCAGGTGTTTAGCTGAATGTTATGTCTGTGTACAGCATGCTTATCTGGAGGCCAGAGAGTATCCAATCTGCCTAGGACTGAAGTCACAGACTGTTTTAAACCAGTATGTGGGTGCTGACACTCAAACCTGGGACTCCTACAAGAACAGCCAATGCTCTAAACCACTATGCCATCTCTCCAGCCCATGGTGGCCACTTTAAGAAAATGCAGATTCTATCTGCCTAAGCTACAGCAGATAGAATCTGAGGTTCTCACAACTAATCACAGACTCATCCTGACAATCACAACCACTTTGGTCTTCAAGATTCATGTGACTCTCTATCTCTAAATCCCATACCTACACATTTCATTATATCCTATCCGAACAACCTATCCCACAGCCATATTTCATAGTCCTGAATTTTCCAGTGTTCCTTCCTCTCCAAGCCATCTTAGAAGAGTAGGACTCAAGAGAAGGATCCGAGTATAACACTTCCCGGGCAGTGATTAATCCAGGAGTGGACACATGACTTTGGGTTACAGTCTGAACCCAGTCAATATTTTCCTTCCCAAAGTTCCTCTTCCAGTAAGAGGCTAGAACTTGGAGACAAGATGCAAGGGCTTCCTATGACTATCAATTTGTTGAGTAACTATTCTAATGAATTTTAAACATCAATGTCTACAAGAAGCTCTACAGCACAGGGATGTAACATCACGGATCCAGGAGTGGTGGTCGTGTTGGCTATTTCCCAGCAGTCTCACGAGGTTTATTGGGCTGTTACTGCTTGCTGATGGCCTCTGGGGCCTGAGATGCTGAAGGTGGAGTAAAGGTTGGCCGGAGGGCCCGGAGATGCTGAGATGCACCTCCTTCAGAACCTTCTACTTTTGCTTTGTTCCAAGAGACACAGGAACAATAATTTCTCAAGCCACTCAGTCTGTGCCAGCTTGTTACTGCGGCTAGAACTGACTGGGACGAAGAGGCATGTGAGGGAGTCAGTGGAGGATTGTCTTAAGAAGGGAGCCCTAGGGCTGGTGAGATGGCTCAGCGGGTAAGAGCTCCCGACTGCTCTTCCGAAGGTGATAAGTTCAAATCCCAGCACCCACATGGTGGCTCACAACCATCCGTAACGAGATCTGGCGCCCTCTTCTGGAGTGTCTGAAGACAGCTAGAGTGTACTTACATATAATAAATAAAAATAAATCTTAAAAAAAAAAAAAAAAAAAAGAAGGGAGCCCTAGCCAGGCGTGGTGGTGCACGCCTTTAATCCCAGCACTCGGGAGGCAGAGGCAGGCGGATTTCTGAGTTCGAGGCCAGCCTGGTCTACAAAGTGAGTTCCAGGACAGCCAGGGCTACACAGAGAAACCCTGTCTCGAAAAACCAAAAAAAAAAAAAAAAAAAAAAAAGGAGCCCTAGAGCATCAGAGGCTGAAAGCAGACAGGCTGGGCTGAATGGGTATTTCTACTTTGTTCTTCGGTGGCCAGCAGAGGAAATTTCAGGGTCCACAGGGTGAGAACTAGGGAAGAGAAAAAAGATGATGGAGCATGTGGATCCAGAGGTTAGATGCACGAGTATCCTATCACACGATGTGACTGCACAGAGGCCCTGCTCGTCAGTTAAGGTAGGTTGAGGCTGAGCCTGCAGCAGTGTGCACTGTTTTTTGTCTCCCTGATGGATCATTTCCTTCTGCCTGCAATTTTGTACTTGTCCCTTCTCAACCCCTCCTTTGAGTTCCATACTGCCCTCTCCATCTTGTCAGTTCTGTCTGTGATAGCAAATTACTGCTGACTGGCTGGCATGAGAAACTACTTTTCCATCTCTTTGAAGCCAGAGGTCTGAAATCGGGGTATGTGGTTTGTGTGGGGTTCTGGTGTGTGTTTGCCTGGTTCTAGAGAGGTGGTCCTCAACCTTTCTAATGCTGCGGCCCTTTAATACAGCTCCTCATGTTGTGGTGACCTCTAAACATAAAATTATTGTGTTGCTACTTCATAGCTGTAACTTTGCTACTGTTATAAATCCTAGTGTAAATATCTGATATGTATGTGATCCCTGTGAAGGGCCACAGCTTGATAACTGCTGCTGGAGAAAGACCGCAGCTCTGTGGTATCCTTATTGGAAGAAAGAAGGGGAGATCATTGACTGAAGGCTCTCTATTCAGGGCATTAATCCTGTTCACGAGGCCTTTACTCGTGTGACCTAATTGCCTTACACAGGCCCCATTGCCTAATACTATTACATTGATGCTTAGGACTTCAACCTATGAATCATGGGGTGGGGAGACACAAAGATTCATTTATCACCCCCTAACACACACCCGTTATCAATTTAACCAGCAAAGATGCTCAAATTTATACTCCCTATGGGAGGGTTACTCACAGCAACATGTAAGGTCAATTAATTGCCCCAGATACTTGGTGATACCCAAAGAAAGCGCCTTAAAGGAACTTCCAGGAATTTCAAGTTTATAAACCGTGTTTGCTCTGATTGTCTCTGTCAACTCAAAAAGTCGAAAAAAGGTTAATATCATATAGCCAAAGGCAGGCAGCCATACCATACAACGAAAGGCTGTGACCATATGGTGTCACACTTCCCTTCTCACAGAACCTGTCTCACAGAGCTCTCCTCACAGTCCCTTTGTCTTCAGAGGACTCCTGTCCATCCCTCAAGGTCTCCTCTCCAAGCTTCCTTGTGGTCTTCTTTGACGTCATGCAAAACAGACTTCACCTTCATCTTGGCCCCGGCTTCCATGATGTTTCTATCATGTTGGTCATACCTGGAGGGTTCTTCCTTGGTCAAGCCTGGGTGTTCCTGGTAATAAGAACCACGTGTCATGTAGCTTTGTAATGCTTAATATTCACTAGACTCTCAGGATTCATTGAACTATGGGAACCCTATGTTCTTTATGTTTTTGGTTACTTGGTTGGTTTTGTTTTTGTTTTTCAAGACAGGGTTTCCATATGTAATCCTGAAACTTGCTCTGTAGACCAGGTTAGCCTCAACCTCATAGATCTTCCTGCCTCTGCCTCCCGAGTGTTGGGACTAAAGGCTTGAGCCACCATGCTCAGCTTGATGACCATCTTAAAATCAGGGCAGAAGGGCTGGAGAGATGGCTCAGTGGTTAAGAGCGCTAGCTGCTCTTCCAGAGGTCCTGAGTTCAATTCCCAGCAACCACATGGTGGCTCACAACCATCTGTAATGGAGATCTGATGCCCTCTTCTGGTGTGTCTGAAGATAGCAACCGTGTACTCACATAATAAATAAATAAATTTTAAAAAAATCAGGGCAGAAGAGTTCCCCACCCACACAACCATCCCCAGTGAGCACACTTGGGAAGGCTCTGCAAACCTTTAACCCTGGTGGCAATTGGGCACAGGAGTGGGGAGGGGAGTTGTTCTCTGTACCCACTATGTGTTATCAGAGCTGAGCTGGCACAGGGGAAAGGCAGAAAGAGCCTCATTACATCCGTGCTTGGCTTTGTTTCCATATTCTTCTAGAATCTTGATAGATCCGCATGCTGGCTTTGGCCCTAGATCTTGACACCAACGGTGTTCCCTTTGGTCTTGGTGGGTCCTTCCTCGCTGAGGGCAAGCATCTCACAAGTGCACTGCAGCTGCACCTGGAGGCCCAGACATTGCACAACCCAAGAGTTACAGCTGGTTCCTTGGCATTCCAATAGGGTTTATCTGACGCCACCCAGGGCTAGTCAGTAGTCAGTGAAATGGCCTTTCCCAAGTCTCTCATTCAACCAGTCTCTTGCTTGCTCACTCTTTCGCTCACTCACTCATTTGCTACTTCAGCCTACCACTTGCCTTTGTATAAAGGAAGAGTCATAGCACGGCCCTGGATACCCATCCAGGCTGCCGCAAGACTCTGTAAATATTCTTACTCAGAGCAGTGCACAAAAGTAGCATTCAGCCAGACTCTAGGGAGCAGCTCCCAGCTGAAGGCCAGGTGTCCTTCAGGATGGGATGGGCTTCCCCTGCTGAGAACAGCTTGTGACAAAGCCGCGGTGATGTGCAAGTTGCTTAGAGTGTCTCTGTGGCAAAGGAAACTGCGCATGGGCAGAGATGAAACCAGGGCAGGCACCGGGAAGAGGGGGACTTGGGAGCCCACTGTTAACAGATGCTGGAGAGGACTATCTCCCGGCTCCCAGGCAGGCCATCACTCATTAGCTCTGTGGATCCACTGCTCTGCCTGGTAACCAGTCATCATCACCTTGGCAAATTGCTGGATGCAGGTGGCTTGCAGACATGTCCCCTGCACAGCCTTTTTGGCAGCTGCTGATGGAACTCTAGAGCTGGGACTAGAGATCCCCCAGATCGCGTGGCAAGCTGTGCGAACCCTTCCCTGCCGTGGTTAATTTTCACTTTCCCACAAGGACGCGCCCTCAGAGGAGACCAGCCGCAGAGCAACGCCTGCTGGGGACCACATGCCTCCCCAAGGGCGGGTGCTCTGCTTTGAGCCCTGAAGAAGCCAGGCTGCGAGCACGTCGCCGCCGCAGCCGATCCAGCTGCCGCGGGCCTCCGAGAAGCTGTGCGCGTGGGCCGGCCTCGCGTGCCGGGAGCCCCCTGCCCACATGAAAGCGCGCAGCGGCTTCCCGGGGCGCCCGCACCGCCCGCGCCAAAGCCGCGCCCCCGCCCGCAGCCACGCGCTGGAGCGGGGCGCACAAAGGAAATGGCAAGGGAGTGAGTCACAGGGTGGCTCGGCGCTCCCCCGCCCTCCCCGGGCTGCAGACCCACAAGGAGACCTTTGTGCCGCGCTCTGGAGGACAACCGGCACTCGCTGCGGGGAGGCAGGCATTTCAGGGCGCTGAGTAATGCTGGGGAGACAGGAGGAGACTCTAGAGGAGGGAGCGACTTTTGTGACCCACAAGTCTGCAAAGCCTGCGCCCAGATCACCCTGTGCGCAGGCTCAGAGAAGCTAGTCCTCTTGCCCCCTCCCACAGACCCCATCTTGACTTACTCTGTTTTGCCGGGTTGTCATCTTACCATGATGGTGTGAGAGACTTTTCCTGTGCTCTTCCGAACTGAGATTGAGATGTGCTAAAACTGTGTTCGGTAGTGGATGGAGGATTGGATAGAATAATTCATTTGTACAGATTGAACTATTAGGAGCTCGTCCAGTGTCTCCAGTTTTCAAGCAAAAGAAATGAAAGCCGAGAGGGGCATACTCTTCCTGGCTTGGTGTATTTTTACTGTGTGGCCTTTGCGTGGTTCAGGGTACACCCCTGGGCCTGACTGACAAGAAAGGGTTAGGGTAGTGGCAACCTGCAAGCACAGATAGGTAACACCCCCGGGGACTCACTAGGACCCATAAAAGAAATCAGAGGAGCAGCAGCCAGGGCTCCAAGCATTAGGACAGGTCACAGTTACAGGCATGGGAGGGAGGTAAGCGTACGCTTTTGTTGGGCATGAATGTTTAATCTACTTGGCCCCAGGAAGGGATTGTTGCAGACAAGGGTGACTGGGAAGTCTGTGTCCTCCAGGACACAGTGTTGGTAACTGACTGGTCATGGACCATGTGACAGAAACTTAGTAAAAGCCTACAGATCCTGATACTCTTTGGGGACCTTGAAGGTCTCAGCATCTCAACGCCACATCCCACCCATTCACTCCCAGAGCCCACTTTCAGTTACCAAGAAACTAGGGTGCCAAATGACCTGAGGTTTTCTACCTGTGAAAAGACAGTGCTTTGCCACATACGCACATGCGCGCGTGTGCGCGCGCGCGCGCGCACACACACACCACACCACACACACACACACACACACACACACACACACACACACACAGGGAAGACAATGACCTGCCACCACCCACCAAGATTCCTACAGAGTGGACTCACAATGTCCACAGACTAAGCTCTGAAGTCTCTCTTTCCGCAATTCTTGTGCTGATTGCCCTCCAATGCTCCAAGTTAAACAGCAGGCTACTGTGCAGACAAGCTGGCACAGCACACTCTGGAGCCCACGCTCAGGATGTACCATTGGGAGTCAGACGGTGCAGATGCCATCCATCTGTGTCCAGGCATCCCCTGCCTCTGGTGTTTGTTAATTTCCCAACAGAAGTCAACTTTGATTTAAGGATGGCTGTCATCCTCAAAACTTACTAAGTTATTCAGCGTTTAAAGATGAGGAATCCAGGGGACGATCTACACCCAAAGCCAGTGGCTGAGCAGTCCTGCCTCGATTCCAACCCACTCGATCAGCTGTGCCCCTCCCTGAACACTATTCACAATAAGGAGAAGGGCTAGCAACTGCAGAGAGGGCTTGCTGGAAGATGAGCAAAGTACTTGACATTTGACATGCGTCTTCCTGTAATCCCCAC
The DNA here is from genome assembly GCA_902729485.2 of Mus minutoides. Lineage (NCBI taxonomy): Eukaryota > Metazoa > Chordata > Mammalia > Rodentia > Muridae > Mus > Mus minutoides. The sequence goes on along the minus strand of LR749558.1, from coordinate 1,254,780 downwards.
AGCAACCCCGTGAGATTGCTCCAACCCACGTTTACATTCACAGGTCAGGGTTACGATGCAATCCTCAAGGGAACATGCCCGTGCGAGGTCATGTGGTTACTGAATACAGGAGCTGGCACTCAGAGCAGTGTGTCTGCCTCTCTGAGTTTCTAACCATGTCCCTCCTGGGCTGAGCAAAGCAAGATACCTCCGGTAATTAAACTCTGTTTCTTCTGCTTCTTCTGCCCTCGAGAAGAGCAACTCTCTAAGTGGGGAAAGGGTGCAGCAAATGCACTGTCAGGTTACCAGAGTTTTCCAGAGTCTTGGCCTTGGCTTTGGCAGTTAAGGGATCAGTTTCCGGGAGAGGAACAGGTTCGGGCAGTCTGATTTAGAGTGACTCAGTCCGCAAGGACTGCGCCAAACCCAATGAATTGATTCACCTGTGAGATAATACTGCCCAGAAAGATTGTAGCTAAGAGCACTGGCTTTGGAGTAAGAGGCAGCTGGGTTTGAACGTCTCTTCCTCATGGCCCAGCTCTGTGACATCTTAGTCACTCTTTACCACTTACCTTCGGACTCTGAATAATGGCATCTCCTGTGATGTCTGTGCCTTAAACAGAATGCTGCACATGAATTGGCTGGTGGGGGGGTTAGACTTAGTGTCTGCCCAACACATGGCAAAATTTACAATCTTCGTTATGAACTGTGTTTGGAAATTAGGTTTGGGCATTGGATAAGATCTCTTCTGACCAGTAGGTAGTCCCTCCCCACTTCACACACACACACACACACACACACACACACACATCTCTCTCAGAAGGGTACTGGGAACACTCAATTTAATGGAGAGGCCATAACTGTACTAGTGGCACCCACGCCTTTTCCTGTCACCCCAAAGCATTTCCATTCAAATGTCTAATGCTGTTTCTGGACTCAGCTCTGTCTTCCCCTGGACAGAGCTGCTCAGAGCAACACTGACCAGCCCTGACCCACCACCTCTCTGCTAACTTCCCGTGGTAAACTCTGGTTCTCCCTGTGAGGCCCTGGTCACATAGACCTTGGCCTGTGAGACTATCTCAGCTGCCCAGGGACAGATTACATGCTGACCAGGCATCAGCACATCTAGCCTAAGGAGTCCCAGCCATGAGAAACACAGCTGGTTTCTCTTTCTGAGCTCGAAGTCTAATGGGACAAAAAGCAGGCACAGAAGCCAACCCAGTCATTCCAGCTCCTGCCAATTGTCAGGAGGAATAAAAGCATGATGTGACAGAAAGCCCTGGAGGGAGAAGTGGCTAGAAAAGGCCTCTCTGAGGAGGTAGCATTTAGCCTGAGGCCTGAAGGACAAGGGGGAGCCAGCCCTGCCAAGATCTGGGAACACGGGGTTCCTGGCATAAGGAACAGCTTTTCCCTTCGGAGGAGGGAAAGAACTCTATGTGTTTCTCATGATCCGACCAGGATGGAGCAGATGGTGGAGGAGTGGGGGAGGAAGAACTGTGGCCGTCAGAGGCAGCCTTCCTCCTCTGTGCACCGTTCACCCAGCTGGATGTTGGATGTGAGAATCGGACTCCTTGACATTTATTGAACACCTACTCTGTGCGCAGTGCTGTGCGGGCGCTTTCTGTCTTCCTCTTTATTAAATCCTCCATCTTCCAGCCACCTCTCTCTCTATTCAATGGCTGCATGGATGCCCTTGTCCTAGGGTGCTGTCATTAGCTCTCTGGGGTCAGGGTCTTGTTCTCTCTGCCCACCCCCCACCCCCAATTAGTCCCTAAGCTCCAATTGTCAGGCTCCTTGGATCTCAGCACATCGAACTAAAATGGTGTTTTCACTCTGGAGCGGAGGCTGAGGCCGTTCCTGACTCTGTGGCCTGCCGGTGGATCCCAACCGGGCTGCCTTGCCTGGCCTCAGTGGGAGAGGTGGTGCCTAGTCCTACAGGGATTTAATATGCCAAGGTGAATTGGTACCCAGGGTGAGTCTCCCCCTTCTCAGAGGAGAAGGGGAGAGGGAGTAGAGGAGGGGCTGTATGAAGGGAACTAGGAGGAGAGGGGGGCTATGATCGGTATGTAAAGTAAATACATAAATTAATGGGAAAAAAGTAATGTTCAAAGGAAACAAATGTCGTTTAGGAAAACTTATTAAATAATGTCCCAGTTACACACACACACACACACACACACACACTCACACACACACTCACACAAAGGTACTGTCATACTTGCTAAGTTCCAGACAGTCCGCACACTCCTTGTCTTGGGCAGCTTTAGGAGCAGGAGAAGATAATAACAGAAATGGATGCTTTTCAGATTAAGTTGGTAGACTCACGCTGGGCTGCCATGATTGATTTGGTACCCTCATGAGTGTGGTTTAGGCTGACAAGCTTTTGGTGTTACACACAGTGGTCAATATAACCCTATACATGTTAGTATCTACTATAGAGGGTGAGAATCCCAAGCTGTACTCCAGTGGAACAAGGTGGTCTGGATAAGCCATGTAGCCTGCTTAGAACTGGAATGAGCCCATCTGTCCTACACCTCGTCGTTAGGAACCTACCATGAGCTCCCCTGAGATAGAAATCCTCTCAGACAGAATGATGGATTCAGCATCCTGTGCTCTCTAACCAAAGAACTGTAAGGTCAACTATGTACAGGCTTTAACAGAAGTACCAGAAATATGTATATGGGGCTGGTGAGATGGCTCAGCGGGTTAGAGCACCCGACTGCTCTTCCGAAGGTGATGAGTTCAAATCCCAGCAACCACATGGTGGCTTACAACCACCTGTAACAAGATCTGACGTCTTCCTCTGGTGCGTCTGAAGTCAGCTACAGCGTACTTATGAAGAATAATAAGAAATGAATCCTTGGATTTGAGAGACCAACCGGAGCGAGCAAGGCTGTCTGGAGCAAGCAGAGCCTAACGGGGACAGCCGGAGCTAGCGGGGCCGGAGCGAGTGGGGCCGAATGGGGATGCCCGGAACAAGCGGAGCGATCGAAGCGAGCGGAGCCGACTGGAGCGAGTGGGGCCGGCTGGAACAAGGGGGGGCGTACAGGGGCAGCCGGGAGTGAGTGGGGCTGGCTGGAGCGAGCAGGGTCGAGCAGAGCGAGTGAGCGGGGTTGACCGGAACAAGGGGGAAAAAAAAGAAAAATAAATAAAAGAAAATAAAAGAAAAAGAAATATGTATATGGGAAGAAGGTAAACTTTGTTTTTGTTTTTGTTTTTGTTTTTCGAGACAGGGTTTCTCTGTGTAGCCCTGGCTGTCCTGGAACTCACTTTGTAGACCAGGCTGGCCTCGAGTATGTAAGTAATAGAAGAGAAGAGGACCTCAAGTATGGTTTTCATCCTTAATTTTTTTTGAGCATACAATTATAAAAAAATGCTGAAGAAAGAAAGAGAGGAAGGAAGGAAGGAAGGAAGGAAGGAAGGAAGGAAGGAAGGAAGGGAGAGAGGGAGGGAGAGAGAGAGAGAGAGAGAGAGAGAGAGAGAGAAACTGATGATGGTCTTGCAGCAATAGCAGGGAGTGTGACCAGGTAAAGGCATTTGGAGACTGTGTGGGAGATTACCAATGTTAGGGGCTCACAGCAGTTGGCTTTACTCACCAAGGGAGCAGGCCCTGAGGCTAATGGGAAGTACAGAAAGTGAGGGAGGTATGTGGGGTGAGGGTGCAGAGCAGGACTGTTACTATGGAGATGATAATCAACATTTACCAACCCAAGACTCCAGAAGCCAGAAAGCACTGAGATGTCACAACACGTGGAAGAATGCTGGCCTTGTGTTGGATAAGACTCCACTCTAATCTCTACCGTTGATTAGCTGTGTAACTTGGATCAAGTCACCTCAGTTTCTGATCCTGTTTCCTCAATTGCACAATGGGGCATTACAATTTCTAAACCTCAAGCTGTAATCTGTAATAAGATGAGCAAATCCTCCTTTTACTGATTCTGAGAATGCAGGCCTTTCTCCAGGTGTTCCCTATATGTGGTGCAAAAACTTCCTCCCTCCTCCTGTTAGCACATGACCTTGGGCAGAGTTTGAAGGCCACGGGATACCCAAAGAAGCTATCCTTCTAAGGAAAATCATTGTCTAGTCTATAAATAATATGGCCATATTGGGTGAGTGGTGAACCTTGCTATTTTAATTTGATTCCCAAGTTTTGTTTTGCTTTGTTTTTATTTAAATGTTTGTTGTTTAAAGCAATAAAAAGGTAGTTGTGCTATTTTGGTCATTGGGAGTAGGGCATGTGGGTTTCTCCTGCCATTTCCATTTCAGCATTCCTTCCATAATCAACTGAGAGTGTACTTTGAAAATTTTAATAGAAAAGGGGTGAGGTAGGGGAAGAGAGGCTGTGTGACAACTGCCAGTCCTGCTTAAGTGGCATTGATGGCCCTCTGAGGGACCTACAAGCTATGAGGGTCAGGTACTGATGGGGATGTAAGGGACTGGGCTTGCCAAGTTGGCCCAGCATCTTCTAGGCCTGGGGCCTGCATCTGCCAACAAGTGAGCCATGCATGTTCTCCATATTTATGGGTAGTCAGGAAGGGGGTATGTTAGCAAAAATATTCTCTTCCTCCCTAGATCACCACATTAGAGTACAGGGATCTGAAAGGGCAAATTTGCAAAATGTGTTTTTAACTCATTCTGGTTGCTATAACAAAATACTGCAAACTGTGTGGCTTATAAACAAAAGAAGTTTTCTCTCTCGCAGTTCAGAGGGAATGTCTACCATCAAGTTGCCAGCACATTTGGTGAAGAAGGGTTTTCTGGTTCATAAATGCTGGCTTCTTGTGGTGCTTACATGGTGAGGGGTGGGGTACTAGAAGATGTCTGGGGTTTCTTTTGTAAAGACTTCAGTCCTGTTCATTAGGGTGCCACCTCATCATCCAGCCATCTGCCAACAGGCCAGCTTCTCAAATCATCACAATGGAGGCTAAGTTCCACACATAGGGGAAGGGGTGGTGGTGTTGTCAAACATCCCAGGCACAGCTGTCCTGTGGTAATAGGGAAGATGGCACAGATACGATGATCTAGAGGAGGGAAGTTCCAATTCAGGGGAAAAAAAAGGAATTCCTTTGGGCAACTGTTTATCTCTTTGAATGAAGTATGACCTTACCCTCAGGTCTCTGAGGCACCATGCTAACTCTGAGGAGGTGTCTACATGTCTCTGAGGCACCGGAGTCCCATGCTAACTGCAAGGAGATATCTTGGCCTGTTTCTCACGCAAGTGGACCCAACACAGGCTGGTAGATTCCGTGAAGATCTCAGAAAATAGGAAGGAGCTGGGAAGAGAAAAGAATTTTTAAAAGGAAAAAGAAAAATAAGGCACAAAGAAGAAGAGACAACTTGAGAGTTAAGCTACTGAGGAGGGAGAGAAATCCTTAGCAGTAGTCAGCTTCTCCAAGCTTCCTGCAGAACTACTGGTTTAATCTTGTAAGG